>ML780853.1:536198-587512 GCA_009831015.1 Picea engelmannii | reverse complement strand
AAAGACCACAACAATCAACTGTAATGCAAACCAAAGAAAACCTCACTGTAATCCAACCAAGAAAATGTGACTCTAAACTCCTTCAATACAAAATCATTCTTGACTGTAATTAAATTTTAGAACAGGGAGTGAAAAATGAATGTGGGAAGGTGAGGGGGTTGTAATTAGTGGAAAGTGAAATAATGGTAGGGAAAGAGAGTGATTATTGTTCTTAAAAATAACTAAGTGATCCATAAAACCATTTTGTAAAAGGAAACACACCAACCAAATGACCATTGATACCCAAAACAATTAATGTGCATAGTTCAAGAAATCTTGTGCATTAACTTGCTCCCAGCTTGTAATCAAATATCAAACACAGTGTCATCAAACAAGACAATATGAATTCCACAACAATTTGTAGGGGATATTTGTTCCTCTCATTTATCCATTTAATATTTTAAAACAATTCCCAAATGCATAAACAATCACTTATTTCCTCTCTGTTTAGCATCAAAATCAACCACTGCCCACGAATTATTTCAATCATCAAATACAAACTCAAAGGTCGTGCTCGATTCTATCTTTAATTCATTTAATAATTGAATTGCAATGAGGTTATACTGTCACAGACCCTGTGTTTGTTTCTTCTATGAAACATGATATTCATCAATACACATAACGGACAGCCACATACAACCATCAATATTTTAAATGCAAGATCTTGACTTCCCCTTTAACCTCACAGACAACCATCACAATTCAACACATACTATGTTGTAGAATACATAGACATCCGAAAAAATGCAAGAGTATTTCCATGACTGTACAGGTTCAATCACTATGAATCTAAACATCCACAGTGTTGGGATATCAATCCAATACAATGAGGCAACAACATCATGCCCGATGTCATAACACAAGTTGATCAAATTGAAACAAAGCCATGTTTAAGAACACATGACCTTCTCTAATGGCGCAATCAAATAATATCGATAACAAGTAAAGTGGATAACCATTCCATAATTACCACGATGCAACATTCCCATTTGACAATTTTAAAACACACATCCACTGTATCATTAACACAACATATCATGTCTAGCTATCAATCCAATACAAGGAGGCAACAACAATATTGCTCAAATTAATCAAACTACAACAAAACCATATTGTGAAAAACTTGTGCCCATATTTGATGATGCAATCAAATAACCATAACATATATAGTGGATGGAAATTCCATAGTCATCCCGATTGAAATAACCATTTGGCCATTAAAAACACACACTCACAGTAATCATTAACTCATGTTGTAGGAATGCCACACATACCAATGCATCAAGTGCGAAGAATCATTAATCAATTGTAAACTAATGTTGAGTTAACATTCCTGTAACATCCCACTCTGGCACACTGAGTGAACTTATTCTTTGAGGACACTTGCTTGCAAGTGATCCAGATTATTATGCTATTAAAACATTTGATTTTGATTATGAGGCGTTATGGGTTGATGACATGTTGTATTGCATTGACATAGACAGGTGCTATTGACTCGGTTTACTGATTGTGCAAGATCTTGGACCTCGAGGATGCAGAGGCATCGATGGAACCCCTTGGACTCCGAATCGAGTCAGAGAGTGTACTATTGGGGTTTGATTGTTTTACTGTGATATTAGTGCATCTAATTAGATGATGATATGGATATGTTCTGACATGATTTGTTGATGATGCAAGCTGACGATAGCTTTTCGACCAGACTCACATGTGGAGTAAAGGGGTCACGCACGACTACCAGAGATGTTGAGGGAGAGGTGTGGACAACAGCCTTGCCACTGCCTACTAGCACTCCCGCCGTGGATTGAATTGTAGGTTAACGTTTACCTAGTTCAAGAGAACCCATGATGCCATGAGGGCAGACTACAACAGTCGCTCACGATGATTCTAAGGGGTGCACAGTAAGGCGGGGGCCTTATTCCTTTGAGGTCCTTAGTCTCCCACAAATTCACCTGGTGGAGTATTGACTCTAGGGGTTATTGATGTCTACCAAGTCAGTCAAGAGGTGAGTGGCACCCTTGGAGCACGTAGTGCGTCCTAAAGGGCACATCATGCAAGAAAAATGGAGAAAGGCGAGTGGCACCCTTGGAGCACGTAGTGCATCCTGAAGGACACATCGTGCAAGGGAAACAAATTAAGGTGAGTGGCACCCTTGGAGCACCTAGTATGTCCTAAAGGGCATGTCAAATTGTTGATGATAGAGGAATGAACATAGATGGCCTTAGGATGAATAACGTGTTAAGAAATTTTTAAAACAAATTCCCTAATCAATTGTCATCCAGTACGAAAATTTAAGGTCTAAGTCTAAACTATGCTAGTGGTAAAATTTTATCTATCTATCTATCTATATATATAAATAAATAAAAATAAAAACAACATAAATAATAATTATACTCTTCATTAAATCTTGTAACACAAAGGGAGTAAGAAATTAAATTGATTCATAACAAAAAAAAAATATGTTGGATTAAAATTAAAAAAAGGGGAATTAATCATTTTATTATTTTATGATAATTTAATATATACAATTAAAAGAGAAAAGGGAAAAAGGGGTTAATCTCCACACCTTCCTTTTTGAGTTATAAATAAAAGGGGAAAGAGGGAAAATCTAAAATATTAGGAAACTAGGAAAAGAGGTAAACATAAAAAGGGAAAAGGGGGAACATAGGGGAAAAGGCAGAAGGTCAAACTTAGTAAAGAATCTACCATTTAAGACCTTTCTAATTTAAACTGAAATAGAAATTTAATAGTTGGGGAAAGTTATTAAAACCTGTAAGAGAATTTGGGGGACACCTAGGAGTGATTCTAGGAGTAACTCTAGGTGGGTGAGGGAAATAAAGATAATTAATTAATTAAAGAAATTAATTTATGGAGGAATGAAGGGGATGGGTGACACTTGTACGGGGAACAATTTTTAGGAATTAAATTTTAAAAAATTAATTAAACGAGATTTTAGGAAAGTAAGGAAGTTCGAAACTCTATATAATGAAGGAAGCAGAAGGATGAAGGATCATATTTTGTTTGAGTAACATTACGCTGCAAAAATATCTACTTAATTGATTTAACTTGTGGGAGTTGGGATACCTAGCTCGGTGAGGAGTGGTAGCTAGGCCTTGCGAGACAAGATCGGAGCTAGTCGAAATCTCTGGATAGTGAGTGTGTGGCCCCTTTGCGGCTCGGGGGGCTAAGGGGGAAGAAGATTACCCCTAGCATTGGTTGGGAGGTACCGGTGAAGTCTCGCCAGTCGACAAGTGGGAGTTGTACAGAGTGTGGGACATCCACTCAGAACGGGCGATTAGGAAACAATATGCTTTCTTCGTTTGTATGGTAGATTTTTGTTGGATTATGATTTGGATCTACATGTTTATTTTGGGTAGGTAAACTGATTATCTAGATTCATGACTAAAATTTTTATGGCCTAGCTGATTGATAGATTGGTTTCCCATGACCGTCGTTCCCCACATGTCGTGACCACCTCGTGGTGTTGATTGTGACCATATTGGTTGTTTAGCCTTCGTCCCTAGCTCACCAGTCCTCGCCTAAGCAGTCGGCCAGGAGCCTGATCTATGGTCATCCCCTTAGCATTAAAATACCTATAGATCTCAACGCCCTACTTTTCTATGTGAGGATGATGACGTGAAGGATGAACCTATCAGTCGTCCACCTCTGTTGTTATCCTTGGCAGCTTGTTGTCTTCCACCCTCTAGCCAAAGTACCACTGCGTTTGGGAGTCTTACATTGTGTTAGTTCTCCCGGCAAGAATTTCAATATGTTATCCCATTGAATCCTTGTGTTATCTTACTGTTTCCTGTGATGGATTGGTATCCTGTTGATGTAAAAGATTTAATTTTAGACTGAAATTTTTATTGGTGTCCTAATAATTCAACAGATCTAATTTCGGTCGGCAAATTCTTTTGATATCCTGGTAATGTAAGGTATTTAAATTAAGTTTGTGTCTTATAATTTGTATCCTGTAAATGGTTAAGTCTGTGTTCTTGGCTTCACCAGGCGAATTGTTGTGTGTTTTTTTTCTTCTGGTATACCTTTTACTCTGCCAAATTTTTGCCTTACATATACATCCTTGGCCTGCAATTTACTCTGCCCTTGGCCACTGGATTCTCATTGGTTAATACTTTGCATTCAATAATTTATCTACTTGATTGTGTTGCCAATCATTTCTTTACCTGACTGCGTTCCAACTCTTGTTGTTGCATTTCTGATTGACATTTAATAGTATGCAGTGTGACTGTGATTTAAATTGAGGTTCGGCCGCAAGTTGTTTATGCCTTGGTAATGATCTTGTGAGTTTAGTCTTACAGTGATTTCCCTCCTACCTTCCGAATTCAGTTCCTTTGTTTTGAAAAATGAGTTTTTGGTGTTATATAACAGTTGAGGGAATGTTTGTTATTCAACCAAACAATTCTTACTCATCTTGCCTACTTCTGCCGCGCGTGCAAACATAACCCTTTTTTTTTGTTTTATCCCTCACACCATAAGCGCAACTTCCTCTTGTTCTCTCCTCTTCCCACGGATTTCGATTACCTTTTTTCTTTATACCTGTGCAACCTCATTGTTGAGCGATTTTATACCTGTGTGACTTCTTGAGTGAGTGTTTATTTAAGGAGCGTTTTGACAGTTTAGTTACAGCATTTTCCTTTTAATAATGACGGAAAATTGAATGTCTTCCTGGTGTGTCTCTGTACATGCTTTTTTCCCTTGGATGCATAGCGCTTCTGATGATTGGTTGCTGCCTTAATTGACCACGAATTGCCCTTGATATTGTGACTGAAATTGCAATAAAAGACAAAATTTTTCCTTTAAACTATGGCTTCTTTTTTCCCTTAAATGATGGACTGCGTTTCCTGTAGCTTTCCTTTAGATGAGGCCTGGTGTTCCTGTTTCGTACACAACAAATTTGAGATTTCCTTGCTGGTGGAGAATGGGATTGTTTGTAATTTTGTTTTTCTTTTGGGGATTGCTTGCAATTTTGTTCTGATTTGTCCAAGGCGAGATTAAAATAATAAAGGAGATTACCCATCGAGAATGGGATTGCACGCATTCTATTAGTTTAATTTTACACCCATGGGATAAATTAAGAATGGAGACATCCCTGTGTGTGGAAAAGGGGTATCCTAGCATATTTATTGGTAATCATTGAGCGTTACTTCCTTGGACTATCGATTTCTTCCACTACTCAGGCAACGAATCTCCCTCAATTCTCTGCACTGACATTCCTCCCCTCACTCAGCGAAACTGCCTCTATCCCTCTGCGCGTTCTGATGTTTCTTACCTTCCTCCCGACCTCCTCCTTTTTGCTGTGTACCATTACCAACACCCTGCCAATTCTTATCCACATGCATTCCTAATTTTGGTGTTTCCTTTAAAGACTTGGACAGTTTAATTTTAAACTCTCCATGGGAACCCTTACACCTGTGTGTCATTGCATTAACTAGATGGGTATCTGTTGACTTGTGCATCATTACAGTCAAGGAATCCTTTTAAGTGATTAATTTATATTTTATTCAATTAAAGTACTACACTGCTTTATGTTGAGCGTAATATCAATGCAATGAATCATTTTAGTGTGTTAAATTATGATTTATACAACAGAAAGGAATACATTGTATTATGCCTTAGTTTAATATTAGTAACATTATTATATCAATTATTTTATGGTATGGAATAATATTATTATTCCAACATTGATGAGAATGTCATTTGCAAGTCGAATCCCAAGCCTTACTTGATGAAGAACTTGGTGGTTGGGCTTCTAATTTAAAAAATATTTTTAGGAACTAAATTTTTATTAAATTGTGACAAGACTATGCAAAATTATTCCAATAGTTGTAAGGATGTTAGATTATTGTTTTTCACATTAAAGTATGATTATTAATTGGCAACTTCTCATGCGTTATTACATTTATTTAATGCTTGATGGATTGACCAGCTTTCTTCTTGCGCCTTGGAATGATAATGAACCGTGAGCGAGAGAATGAAATCCTCATGCTACCAATTTATGTCAGCACAAGATAATTAACTTAAGTATATTCTAATTCACCACTGATCTTGTTGAGTTAGTCCTTGTGTGCACCAACGTTTATGTGTTACATGTCAATGTGGAGTTGACCTCTTGATCTTATAAATTTGGATGGTTATATTTTAGACCTATGTGTAATTAAAAGGAATGCTTGTGGATACCCTCCGTCAATGATTAGCTTGATTGACAGTAGGGTCCTTTCATTGGTAGATTTCTTATAATAAAGTTTGGGACCTCTTGCGCAGTGATTTTTTGTCATGCTTCATGGATTATAGATTGTTTATTTACAACTTAACTTACCACTTGTGTTGTCATGATCTGGCGGTATGATCCCTCATGACTGGATCATTGTGCGCATTGATTGACAAGTGACTTGTTAACCCAGCATTGGATCATGTGTTTACTTATTAATGTTGTCGTCTGTTTAATTGGGGAAATTTTTAATCCTGCGCCAGGGAATTTCTGTGTTACCTAAATCGGTTTATTAGAATGTTTGTGTTGGGATGCTCGTGGATGATGCTCTTTAGCTTAGTCGTTTATATACTTGTCAGAATAAATGGTCGTAATTTTCTTCAAGCTTCTTGGTGCGTTATTATGCTATAATTTCTATGTTGATGTGCTGCGCAAAATTCATTCTTGTTGATATTATCAAGTTGTGATGCTACGAATCCTTGTTGATGTTAGTCACTTTTTGGGTTAAAAAAAAAAATTACTTGTGGGGCGAGTATGTTTCATAAGGATGGGTCGTTACATAATGTATCAAAGTGGGTTCAACCCTGTGACTGTGAATCAATGAGCTTTCCACTTCATTAACCCGTGAGTTTTAACCCTTGCATTAATTGAAAACCTTAGTGTGTCCTTGCGGGATCGCATTTAGAGGACGCCTCAGAGGTTTGTGATGTGGTGTCATGGAAGGAGGTGTGATGCCTCTAGAAGTTCTCACACCCTCGGATTCGAACCCCCAAAGGGAAGCATAAGTCCCTAGGCTAGATTCGCTAGTTGTAAGGGAGATGATGGCCGGACAAGGCCCTTTCAGTTTTTATGAAAGGGACTTGATTCACCATCGGTACTGAGTTGAGGCAAGGGAACCTGAACCCCGAAGGGTCCACAACACGCCCTAGAAAGTACTGTTTGCTTCCACCAAGGACAAGAGAGAGTTGAGTTCTAGTGTCCACGAGTGTCACGGACGAAAATGTCGTCGAGGCATGGTGGTGAGAGAGTTTGAGGACGTATTTTCGAAGGAGTTACCTTGGATGCCACCGGAGAGGGAATTGGAGTTTACTATAGACCTAAAACCAAGAACTAAACCAATAGCGAGAATTCCTTATCGGATGTCGACCCTAGAATTACAAGAGTTAAGAATGCAACTGAAGGAATTGTTGGACCTGGGACTGATATGTCTTAGTGTGTCATCGTGGGGTGCACCTGTTATTTTCATACAAAAGAAGGATGGGTCATGGAGGCTCTGCATTGACTACCGTCAATTGAACAAGGAAACGATCAAAAATCAATATTCGTTGCCGAGGATTGATGATATGTTTGATCAAATGAAGGGCACAATGGTGTTCTCGAAGATCGACTTGCGATCAAGATGGCACCAGTTACAGATTAAGGAAGATGACGTCCCTAAGATTTCCCTTAAGATGAGGTTTGGACATTACAAGTTTACTTTTTTACCGTTTGGATTGACAAATGCCCCAGGGGTATTTATGAGTTTGATGAACGGGGTGTTCCATGAGTACTTGGACAAGTTCATCCAAGTATTCATTGACGATATTTCGATCTACTCTTGGACGACAGAGGAGCATGACGAGAACTTGTGCTTGGTACTACAGTGTCTGCGAGAGCACAAACTATATGGGAAGTTGTCCAAGTGCTCATTTTATCAATCGTAGATTCACTACTTAGGGCATGTCATTTCCAACGAGGGCATCACAGTGGATCCAGGAAAGGTCGAGGCTATCATGGAAGGGCCTGTGCTGAAAAATGTCCCAGAAGTGCGTAGCTTCATGGGTTTAGCAGGATACTATCGACGGTTCGTCGAGGGGTTTTCGAAGATAACAAATCCGATCACGGAATTGCAAAAGAAAAACACGAAGTTTGTTTGGACCAAAAAATGCGCAGAAGCATTTCGGAGGCTCAACGAGTTGTTGAGAACAACACCAATACTAAAGGTCCCTGACATGGATGCAAACTTCTTGGTATGCACTGACGCATCCAAGGAAGGCTTAGGCGGAGTCTTGATGCAAGACAGACGAGTGATTGCTTACATCTCGCGGAAACTAAAAAGGCATGAGGAGAACTATGCAATGCACGATTTGGAGTTGTTAGCCATCATATATGCCTTGAAGGTTTGGAGACACTACCTTGTTGGATGAAAATTTGAACTAAAGACTGACCACTGTGGACTACAACACATCTTTACGCAAGGCGACCTGAACACGCGATAACGATGTTGGTCGAAATTTCCTAGTGAGTACGACTTTGAGATTACTTACATAAAAGGGGTAGTGAACCGAGTAGCAGATGCATTGAGTCAGAGAACATGCATCTTTTTGGGGTTGCCTCTTCAGACAAATCTACATGAAAGGATTCTAACTTTACAACGTGATGATGACTGGTACAAATAGGTCGAGGGTTTTATCGGACAAAATACAATGATGGTACCATGATTTGAAGGATTTTCATTTGATAGCAATGGTTTATTGAGGTCAGGGATGATTTTAAGGATGTAAATTTATTTTAAAATGTAGAAACCTTGGCGAATCTTACTTATCCTTCATATACCAACTATAAATGTTAGGCGATATTTTTGTAAAAATATTCAAATTTATAAGGATTTTATATAGTTTTTATAAATTTTTCTCGATTTTTAAGGTAAACTAATTTTATCCTATAGAATTTGGGCGAATCATTTTTAAAATAGCGAATCTTTTTTTTGGAAAAACCATGGAAAATTAGCCCATGAGCGAAATTTAGCCCCTAAAATCATCTATGATTGAGGTTTAAAAATCGGATCTATATTCGACCGAGGATCGATGTTTATTGGATGATTTTGGATGAGTTTCCAAGAGGCCTTGGGAACCCAACTTAACTTTAGTACCGTGTATCACCCGGAGACTGACGGGCAGATCGAATGAACGAACTAGACCTTTGAGGACATGTTGCACATGTACATGATGGACCAACAAAAGGGTTGGGAAGAATTCTTTCCATTGGCAGAGTTCGCTTACAACAATAGTTACCCTTGCACCATTAAGATGGAGCCTTTTGAGTTTCTCTATGGGCGACCGTGTCAGATGCCTTTGAGTTGGGATTGGCTTGAGGATAGGGTCCTAGTGGGACCAGAAGTGATCCAAGAAATGGAAGAGAAAATGAAAACAATAAAACAAAGGATCCAGGAAGCGTAGGATCGACAGAAGAGTTATGTCGATGTGCGTCGTGTCGACTATAGTTACGATGTGGCGATCGAGTATTCTTGCCGTTGAAACTACATAAGAGTTTGATCCAGTTGGAAAAAGGGGCTAAACTATATCCTAGGTTTGTGGTAACCTATGATATTATGGAAAGGAGAGGCTCATGGCCTATTAACTAGCCTTGCCTGATTCTTGAGGTGTTTTGCTCAATGTATTTCACGTCTCCATTTGAGACATTTGGTTTAGTGATCCTACACATGTTTTGACTTGAGCACCTGGTGGGTGTCGGATGAGGGGGCACTCATGGATGAGTCGATCCGCATCTCAGATCATCGCATTCGATAACTACGACATCAAACGGTGGAGAAGGTCAAGGTCTAGTAGGACAGCTATAGTCTGCACTCAGTGACCTGGGAGGACGCATATGATACGCACCAACAGTTTCCATTTTTGTTTGATAGATAGGCTTAAATACTATGATACACTTTATTTTTGCATTTATACCATGAAACTTCGAGACGAAGTTTAGACCAAAAGGGGGTGTATGTAACATCCCGCTTTGGCACATTGAGTGAACTTATTCTTTGAGGACACTTGCTCGCAAGTGATATGGATTATTATGCTATTAAAACATTTTATTTTGATTATGAGGCGTTATGGGTTGATGACATGTTATATTGCATTGACATAGACAGGTGCTATTGACTCGGTTTACTAAGTGTGTAGGATCTTGGACCTTGAGGATGCAGAGGCATCGATGGAACCCCTTGGACTCTGGATCGAGTCAGGGAGTGTACCATTGGGGTTTGATTGTTTTAATGTGATATTAGTGCATCTGATTAGATGATATGATATGGATATGTTCTGACATGATTTGTTGATGATCTAGGCTGATGATAGCTTGCCAACCAGACTCACATGTGGGGTAAAGGGGTCACGCACGACTACCAGAGATGTTGAGGGAGAGGTGTGGACAACAACCCTGCCAAATCCTACTAGCACTCCCACCGTGACTCGAACTATAGGTTAACGTTTACCTAGCTCAAGAGGACCCACGATGCCATGAGGGAAAACTGCGACAGTTTCTCATGATGATTCTAAGGGGTGCGCAATAAGGTGGGGGCCTTATTCCTTAGAGTCCCTTAGTCTCCCACAAGTTCACTTGGCGAAGTATTGACTCTAGGGGGTATTGATGTCTACCAAGTCAGTCGAGAGGCAAGTGGCACCCTTGGACCACATGGTGCGTCCTGAAGGTCATGTCGTGCAAGAAAAATGGAGAAAGGCGAGTGGCACCCTTGGAGCACGTAGTGCGTCCTGAAGGGCACGTCGCATTGTTTATGATAGAGGAATGAACCTAGATGGCCTTAGGATGAATAACGTGTTAAGAAATTTTTAAAACAAATTCCCTAATCAATTGTCCCCCAGTACGAAAATTTAAGGTCTAAGTCTAAACTATCCCAGTGGTAAAATTTTATCTATCTATATATATATATATATATATATATATATATAATAATAATAATAATAATAAAAACAACACAAATAATAATTATACTCTTCATTAAATCTTGTAACACAAAGGGAGTAAGAAATTAAATTGATTCATAACAAAAAAAAAATTGTTGGATAAAATTTTTAAAAAGGGGAATTAATCGTTTTATTATTTTATGATAATTTAATATATACAATTAAAAGAGAAAAGGGAAAAATGGGTTAATCTCCACACCTGCCTTTTTGAGTTCTAAATTAAAGGGGAAAGAGGGAAAATCTAAAATATTAGGAAACTAGGAAAAGAGGTAAACATAAAAAGGGAAAAAGGGGTTAATCTCCACACCTGCCTTTTTGAGTTCTAAATTAAAGGGGAAAGAGGGAAAATCTAAAATATTAGGAAACTAGGAAAATAGGTAAACATAAAAAGGGAAAAAGGGGAACATAGGGAAAAAAGAAGAAGGTCGAACTTAGTAAAGCATCTACCATTTAAGACCTTTCTAATTTAAACTGAACTAGCAATTTAATAGTTGGGGAAAGTTATTAAAACCTGTAAGAGAATTTGGGGGACACCTAAGAGTGATTCTAGGAGTAACTCTAGGTGGGTGAGGGAAATAAAGATAATTAATTAATTAAAGAAATTAATTTATGGAGGAATGAAGGGGATGGGTGACACTTGTACGGGGACCAATTTTTAGGAATTAAATTTTAAAAACTTAATTAAACGAGATTTTAGGAAAGTAAGGAAGTTTCAAACTCTATATAATGAAGGAAGAAGAAGGATGAAGGATCATATTCTATTTGCGTAATGTTACGCTGCATAAATATCTACTTGACTGATTTAACTTGTGGGAGTTGGGATACCCATCTTGGTGAGCAGTGGTAGCTCAGCCTTGCGAGGCGAGCTGGGAGCTAGTCGAAATCTTTGGATAGTGAGTGTGTGGCCCCTTTGCAGCTCAGGGGGCTAAGGGGGAAGAAGAGTACCCTTAGCATTGGCTGGGAGGTACCGGTGAAGTCTCACCGGTCAGAAAGTAGGAGTTTCACGGAGCGTGGGATGTACACTCAGAGCGGGCGATCAGGCAACGATACGCTTTCTTCATTTGTATGGTAAATTGTTGTTGGATTATGATTTGTATCTACATGTTTATTTTTGGTAGGTAAACTGGTTGTCTAGATTCACAACTAAAATTTTTATGGCCTAGCTGATTGATAGATTGGTTTCCCATGACCTTCGTTCCCTGCATGTCGATACTGCCCTGTGGTGTTGATTTTGACCATATTGGTTGTTTAGCCTTCATCCCTAGCTCACCAGTCCTCGCCCGAGCAGTCGGCTAGGAGCCTGATCTGCGGTCGTCACCTTAGTGTTAAAAGACCTATGGATCTCAATGCCCTTCTTTTCTATGAGAGAATGATGAAGCAAAGGACGAACCTATCAATCGTCCACCCCTGTTGTTATCCTTGGCAGTTTTTTGTCTTGCGCCCTCTAGCCAAAGTACCTCTACGTTTGGGAGTCTTGCGTCATTTTGGTTCTCCCGATGAGAATTTCAATATTTTGTCCCATTGAATCCTTGCATTCTCTTATTGTTGGCTGTGATGGATTGGTATCCTGGTGATTTAAAAGATTTAATTTCAGACTGAAATTTTTATTGGTGTCCTAATAATTCAACAGATCTAATTTTGGTCGGAAAATTATTTTGATATCCTAGTAATGTAAGGTATTTAAATTAAGTTTTTGTCTTATAATTTGTATCCTGGAAATGGTTAAGTCTGCATTCTTGGCTTCACCTGGTGAATTGTTGTGTGTTTTTTTTTCTTCTTGTATACCTTTTACTCTGCCAAATTTTTACCTTACATATACATCCTTGGCCTGCAATTTACTCTGCCCTTGGCCACTGGATTCTCATTGGCTAATACTCTGCATTCAATACTTTATCTACTTGATTGCGTTGCAAATCGTTTCTTTACCTGACTGTGTGCCAACTCTTGTTGTTGCATTTCTGATTGGCATTTAATAGTATGCAGTGTGAATGCGATTTAAATTGGGGCTCGGCCGCAAGTTGTTTATGCCTCGGTAACGATCTTGTGAGTTTAATCTTATAGCGATTTCCCTCCTACCTTCCGAATTCAGTTCCTTTGTTTTGAAAAACAAGTTTTTGGTGTTATATAATGATTGAGTGAATGTTTGTTATACATCCAGACAATTCTTACTCGTCTTGCCTACTTCTTCCGCGCGTGTAAAAAGAACCCCTTTTCTTCGTTTTATCCCTCACACCATAATTGTAACTTCCTCTTGTTCTCTCCTCTTCCCACAGATTTTGATTACCTTTTTTCTTTATACCTGTGCGACCTCATTGTTGAGCGATTTTATACTTGTGCAACTTCTTGAGTAAGTGTTTATTTAAGGAGCCTTTTGACAGTTTAGGTATAGCGTTTTCCTTTTAATAATGACCGAAAATTGAATGTCTTGCTGGTGTGTCCTTGTACACGTTTTTTTCCCTTGGATACGTAGCGTTTCTGATGATTGGTTGCTACCTTAATTGACCATGAATTGCCCTTGATATTGTGACTGAAATTGCAATAAAAGACAAAAATATTCCTTCAAACTATGGCTTCGTTTTTCCCTTAAATGATGGACTGTGTTTCCCATAGATTTCCTTCAGATGAGGTCTGGCATTCCTATTTCGTACACAGCAAATTTGAGATTGAATTGCCGGTGGAGAATGGAATTGTTTGTAATTCCGTTTTTCTTTTGGGGATTGCTTGCAATTTCGTTCTGATTTGTCCAAGGTGAGATTAAAATAATAAAGGAGATTACCTGTCGAGAATGGGATTGCACACATTCTGTTAGTTTAATTTTACACCCACGGGATAAATTAAGAATGGAGACATCCCTGTGTGTGGAAAAGGGGTCTCCTGGCATTTTTATCAGGAATCCCTGAGCATTAATTCCTTGGAGTGCCGACTTCTTCCACTGCTCAGGCAATGAATCTCCCTCAATGCTTTGCGTTGACATTCCTCCCCTCACTCAGCGAAACTGCCTCTATCCCTCTGCACGTTCTAATGTTTCTTACCTTCCTCCCGACCTCCCCCTTTTTGCTACGTACCATTACCAATGCCCTGCCAACTCTTATCCACGTGCATTCCTAATTCTTGTGTTTCCTTTAAAGACTTGGAAAGTTTAATTTTAAACTCTCCATGGGAACCCTTACACCTGTGTGTCATTGCATTAACTATATGTGTATTTGTTGACTTGTGCATCATTATAGTCAAGGAATCCTTTTAAGTGATTAATTTATATTTTATTCAGTGAAAGTACTACATTGCTTTATGTTGAGTGTAATATCAATGGAATGAATCATTTTAGTGTATTAAATTATGATTTATACAACAGAAAGGAATACACCGTATTATGCCTGAGTTTAATATTAGTAACATTATTATATTAATTATATTATGGTATGGAAGAATATTATTCCAACATTGATGAGGATGTCGTTTGCAAGTCGAATCCCAAGCCTCACTTGATGAAGAACTTGGTGGTTGGGCTTCTAATTTTAAAAATGTTTTTAGGAACTAAATTTTTATTAAATTGTGACAAGACTATGCAAAATTATTCCAATAGTTGTAAGGATGTTAGATTATTGTTTTGCACATGTAAAGTATGATTATTAATTGGCAATTTCTCATGCATTATTACATTTATTTAATTCTTGATGGATTGACCAACTTTCTTCTCGCGCCTTGGAATGGTAATGAACTGTGAGCGAGCGAATGAAATCCTCATGCTACCAATTTATGTCAGCACAAGATAATTAACTTAAGTATATTCTAATTCACCACTGATCTTGTTGAGTTAGTTCTTGTGTGCACCAGCTTATATGTGTTACATGTCTATGTGGAGTTGACCTCTTGCTCTTATAAATTTGGATGGTTATATTTTAGACCTGTGCGTAATTAAAAGGAATGCTTGTGGATACCCTGCGTCGATGATTATCTTGATTGATAGTAGGGTCCTTTCATTGGTAGATTTCTTATAATAAATTTTGGTACCTCTTGCGTAGTGAAATTTTTTCATGCTTCATGGATTAGAGATTATTTATTTACAACTTAACTCACCACTTGCATTGTCACGATCTGGTAGTATGATCCCTCATGATTGGATCATTGCATGCATTGATTGACAAATGATTTTTTAACCGGACATTGGATCATGTGTTTACTTATTAATGTTGTCGTCTGTTTAATTGGGGAAATTTTTAATCGTGCAACAGGGAATTTCTGTGTTACCTAGATCAGTGTAATAGAATGTTTGCGCCGGGATGCTCATGGATGATGCTCTTTATCTTAGTCGTTTATATACTTGTCGTAATAAATGGTCGTAATTTTCTTCAATCTTCTTGGTGCGCTATTATGCTATGCTTTCTATGCTGATGTGCTGCGCAAACTTCATTCCTTTTGATATTGTCAAGTTGTGATGCTATGAATCCTTGTTGATGTTAGTGACCTTTTGTGTTAAAAAATAAAAATAAAAAAACAAAAACAAAAAACAAATTACTTGTGGGGCGAGTATGTGTCATAAGGACAGGTCGTTACATATGGTATCAGAGCGGGTTCAACCCTACGACTGTGAATCACCAGGATTTCCACTACATTAACACGTGAGTTTTAACCCTTGCATTAATTGAAAACCTTAGTGTGTCCTTGCGGGATCTCATTTAGAGGATGCCTCAGAGTTTCACGACGTGGTGTCATAGAAGGAGTTGCGATGCCTCTAGAAGTTCTCACACCCTCAGATTCGAACCCCCAAGGGGAAGTAGAAGTCCTTGGGCTAGATTCGCTAGTTGTAAGGGAGATGATGGTCGGACAAGGCCCTTTCATTTTTTATCAAAGGGCCTTGATTCATCATCGGTACTGATTTGAGGCAAGGGCCCCTGTACCCCATAAGGTCCACATAATGCCCTAGAAAGTACTTTTTTCTTCCACCAAGGACAAGAGAGAGTTGAGTTCTAGCATCCACGAGTGTCACGGACAGCAGGGCCGTCGAGGCACGGTGGTGCGAGAGTTTGTGGACTTATTTATGAAGGATTTACCTGGGATGTCATTGGAGAGGGAATTGGAGTTTACTATAGACCTAAAACCAGGAACTGAACCAATAGCGAGAACGCCTTATCGGATGTCAACCCCAAAATTACAAGAGTTAAGAATGCAACTAAAGGAATTGTTGGACCTGGGACTAATACATCCTAGTGTGTCACTGTGGGGTGCACCTGTTATTTTCATATGAAAGAAGGATGGGTCATGGAGGCTCTGCATTGACTACCATCAATTGAACAAGGCAACGATCAAAAATCAGTATCCGTTGTCGAGGATTGATGATTTGTTCGATCAAATGAAGGGTATGACGGTGTTCTCGAAGATCGACTTGTGATCAGGATAACACCAGTTATGGATTAAGGAATATGGCATCCCTAACACCGACCTTAAGATGAGGTTTGGACATTACGAGTTTACTATTTTACCATTTGGACTGAAAAACGCCCTAGGGGTATTTATTAGTTTGATGAACGGGGTGTTCCGCGAGTACTTGGACAATTTCTTCCAAGTATTCATTGACGATATTTTGATCTACTCTCAGACGACGAAGGAGCATGATGAGCACTTGCACTTGGTACTACAGTGTCTGCGAGAGCATAAACTATATGGGAATTTGTCCAAATGCTCATTTTATCAATCGCAGATTCACTACTTAGGGCATGTCATCTTCGGCGAGGGCATCGCAGTGGATCCAGCAAAGGTCGAGGCTATCATGGAATGGCCTGCACCGACAAATGTCCCGAAAGTGCATAGCTTCATCGGTTTAGCAGGATACTATCGACGGTTCATCGAGGGGTTTTCAAAGATAGCAAATCCGATCACGAAATTGCAGAAGAAAAACAAGAAGTCTTTTTGGACCAAAAAATGCATGGAAGCAGTTCAGAGGCTCAAGGAGTTGTTGACAACAACATCGATACGAAAGGTCCCTGACATGGACGCAGAATTCTTGGTATGCATTGACACATCCAAGGAAGGCCTAGGAAAAGTCTTGATGCAAGACGGATGAGTGATCGCTTACATCTCGCGAAAAGTGAGAAGGCATGAGGAGAACTATGCGACACACGATTTGGAGTTGTTATCCATCGTATATGCCTTGAAGGTTTGGAGACAATACCTTGTTGGACGAAAATTTGAACTAAAGAATGACCATTGTGGACTACAACACATCTTTACGCAAGGCGACCTGAACGCACAACAACGACGTTGGTTGAAATTGCCTAGCGAGTACGACTTCGAGATTACTTACATAAAAGTGGCAGTGAATTGAGTAGCAGATCCATTGAGTCAGAGAACACACATTTTTTTGGGGTTTCCTCTTCAGAAAAATCTGCGTGAAAGGATTCTAAATTTATAGCATGACGATGACTGGTGAAAAGAGGTCGAGGGTTTTATTGGACAAAACACGTTGATGGTACCACGATTTGAAGTATTTTTATTTGATAGCGATGCTTTATTGAGGTTTAAAAATCAGATATACATACCATTGAATGACTAGTTGAGGATGTGGATCCTAAGCGAGGCTCATAGAGCAGTTTACTTGGCTCACCCAGGAGTCACGAAGATGAGGGCAGAACTTAAACCCTTATTCTTATGGAAGGGAATGAAGGCAGACATAGTCAACTATGTGGCCAAATGTCTAGAATGACAATAGGTAAAGGCTAAACATAGACACCCATTAGGATTACTACAACCACATGCTATTCCAAAATCGAAATGGGAGGTTATTTCGATGGATTTTATTGTTGGATTACCACTGACGACAAGGAGACATGAATCGATTTTCGTAGTAGTAGACACTCTGATGAAGAGTGCTCACTTTGTTCCTATGCGTATGACATATTAGGCACCTAACATAGCTAGAGTTTTCATCAGTGAGATTGTGAGGCTACATGGCGTGCCTAAGAGGATTATATTCGACTGAGGATCGGTGTTTACTAGACGATTTTGGATGAGTTTCCAAGAGGCCTTGGGAACCCAACTTAACTTTAGTACTGCGTATCACCCAGAGACTGATGGGAAGACTGAACAAATGAACCAAACCTTGGAGGACATGTTGATCATGTACATGATGGACCAACAAAAGGGATGGGAAGAATTCTTGCCACTGGTGGACTTCGTTTACAACAACAGTTACCAGAGCACCATTAAGATGGCACCTTTCGAGTTTCTCTATGGGCGACCGTGTCAGATGCCTTTGAGTTGGGATCGGCTTGAGGATAGGGTCCTGGTGGGACTAGAAGCAATCCAAGAAATGGAAGAGCAAATGAAAACAATAAGACAAAGGATCCAGTAAGCGCAGGATCAACAGAAGAGTTATGTCGATGTGCATCATGTCGACCATAGTTACAATGTGGCGATTGAGTATTCTTGCGGTTGAAACTGCATAAGATTTCGATCCAGTTGGAAAAAGGGGCTAAACTAACTCCTAGGTTCATGGTAACCTACGATATTGTGGAAAGGAGAGGCCCGTGGCCTATTGACTAGCCTTTCTTGATTCTTGAGTTGTTTTGCTCAATGTATTTCACGTCTCCATTTGAGACATTTGGTTTAGTGATCCTACACATGTTTTGACTTGAGCACCTGGTGGGTGTCAGATGAGGGGGCACTCATGGCTGAGCCGATCCACATATTGGATCATCGCATTCGAAAGATACGACGTCGAACGGTGGAGAAGGTCAAGGTCCAGCGGGACAACTATAGTCCGCACTCGATGACCTGGGAGGACAAATATGATATGCGCCAACAGTTTCCATTTTTGTTTGATAGATAGGCTTAAATACTATGATACACTTTATTTCAACATTTATACCATGAAACTTTGTGACGAATTTTATACCAAGAGGGGGTGTATGTAACATCTCGCTCTGTCACACTGAGTGAACTTATTCTTTGAGGACACTTGATCGCAAGTGATCTATATTATTATGTTACTAAAATATTTGATTTTGATTATGAGGCATTATGGGTTGATGACATGTTGTACTGCATTGACATAGACAGGTGCTATTGACTCAATTTACTGAGTGTGCAAGATATTGGACCTCGAGGATGCATAGGCATCGATGGAACCCATTGGAATCTGGATTGAGTCAGGGAGTGTACCATTGGGGTTTGATTATTTTACTGTGATATTAGTGCATCTGATTAGATGATATGATATGGATATGTTCTGACATGATTTGTTGATGATGTAGGATGATGATAGCTTGCCGACCAGACTCACATGTGGAGTAAAGGGGTCATGCACGACTACCAGAGATGTTGAGGGAGAGGTGTGGACAACAACCCTACCACAACCTACTAGCACTCCCACCGTGGCTTGAACTGTAGGTTAACATTTACCTAGTTTGAGAGGACCCACTATGCCATGAGGGCATAATGTGACAGTCGCTCACGATGATTCTAAGGGGTGCGCAATAAAGCGGGGGCCTTATTCCTTAGAGGTCCTTAGTCTCCCACAAGTTCACCTGGTGGAGTATTGACTCCAGGGGTTATTGATGTATACCAAGTTAGTCGAGAGGTGAGTGGCACCCTTGGAGCACGTGGTTAATCTTGAAGCGTAGATCGCCCAAGAACAATGGAGAAAGGTGAGTGGCACCCTTGGAGCATGTAGTGTGTCCTAAAGGGCACATCGTGCAAGGGAAACATATTAAGGTGAGTGGCACCCTTGGAGCACCTATTGCATCCTGAAGGGCACATTACATAAATCCATTTCTGGTGGTATGTGGAACGTCACATAAATCCTCACGGTTAGAGAGTTATAGCCATGATAAGCTAGAGACCCCAGCTTTGGGTAATGGACCCAAGTTTGTTTGATGGATAATGGTATGAGTTATGATATATTTTCAGATAATACTATTATATATGGATAGTATATGTCATTCCATTTCTGTTGGTATGTGGAATGTCACATAACTCCTCATGGTTTGAGAGTTATGGCCTTACGAAGTTGGGGGACCCTCATATGTCATCTAGAAGCCCCAAAAGGTCAAAGTAGTCAAAGTGGTTTAAGGGATTTTAAAAGGTAAATAATAAAGTGAATTAATGAGTGTATTATAATTCAAAGTGAACACAAAATAAATTATTTCAATAATAAATTTAATGGAGAAATTAGAAGTGGGTTAACCCTAAAATAAGGAAAGTGGGGCCAAGTGACCTAGAAGATGTTTTTAAGGAAGCTACTTGGAGAGTATAAATAAGAGGAAATGATCTCTCATTTTAATCAAACTTGAGAATATTGAATATCTATAGGTTCCTGAGGTAACCAAGGATATCTAAGCTGAAATTTTGAGGGAAGGTGAAGAAAAGAAGGCTGAAATTCAAGGAAGGATAAATTCTTTTGATGGTGCTTTCTAAGGTATGTTATTTACAGGTCATCTCACCATTTTCGCTATAAATTTTGTTCTACAATGATTCAGACTGTGAAATTGTTATTACATTGATAAAACATATCCAAGTATCTGTGGTAATAGATTCATCTTGTGGGTATTTTTGGAGTTACACTCCATGGAAACTAGGGTTTGTGGCTAGTCCTTAAACTAGTCAAAAACAAATGTTTCGGATAAAAACATCATAACTTCTTCATAACATATCCAAATTAAGTGAATTTTTTTTTTTGGTTAGGGTAAAGTATTTAGTACACTATGTAATAGTTTCAAATCAATTCAACAAATATTCCATGTGGGGCACGCTCTACAAGGTCGCTCTCTAGAATAAGCTAGAATTCAACAAGGTATGCCATTTTTTCTATAAATCCTTTTTTGAGAGGTTCCAAGTAGTAAAAACTGGAGGAATTGAATTAAACACATTGAAGAACATTGTATATCAGTTTCATATCTTTATACATTATAGGTACAAAGTTATGATTACTTCAAGTTAGGGTTGTTGACTAATTCAAAACTAGGCATGTGAGACTATAAAAAAGTTTGATGAAAATGCTAGTCTCTTGTTGTTGAAGTTAAGAAAAGTTTGCAGGAATGTGATCATATACACCAGGTCTATTACAGAGCTACAAATTAAATTTGGATGATGAAATTGATGAGGGGTTTTGGTTGAGGTACATGTTGAGTACATGGTTGAGACAAGTAGTTGATGAGTTGGCACATACATGAGGTGTATAGTTGATGATGTTGGTACATATTGATGAGTAGTTGACACATGATTGGTACATACTTGGTACATGGTTGGATTCACTTGTTTATGGTACAGGTTGATTATAGGTGATTTGGTACAGGTTAGTGCATGGTTGATGCACTTGTTTATGGTACAGGTTGATTACAGGTTGAGGTACAGGTTGATGCATGGTTGATGCATGGTTTAGATTTATTGGTACAAGTTTATAGTGATATATATCATAGTGATAGGTTGGCAGTGGTTCCATCATTCTACTTCTACTTCAGGATGACAGGACGGGGAAAGGACAAGTGGTTGTAGCCACCTTCCGGTTATAGCCGGAGAACATAGGGGGTTGTAGCCTCCTTCTGGTTGTAGCCAGAGAATTGGGGAGTTGGATCTTCCCTCAGGTTGTAGCTTGAGAAACTAGGGGGTTGGAGCTTCATTCTAGTTGTAGCTGGAAAAAAAAGGAATTTGGTGCTTCCAATGAATGTAATTCTTCAAGACATATAAGAAAAAACATTATGTGGTTTTCTCTCGATTTGGGTTTCCACGTAAAACATTGGTGTACTATGTATGTGTATGTTTTTTCATTTCTTATTTACTCTAAAGCTATTGGATGATAATGATTCATTGATATAACACTTGGATTATATGGTTAAAAAGGATTAAATTTCTCTATTACTGATTCACTCCCCTTCTCAGTAATCCAACAATCGGTATCAGAGCAGGTTCCTTCAAAAATCAGTTTAACCACTGAAAGGTAGATCATGGAGAGTACCAACTCATATAAAAATGGAATACCACAGTTTGATGAACAAAAGTATGCTTTTTGGAGCATAAGGATGAGGACATATATACAAGCAAAGGGATTTCAAGTTTGGAAATCAATTGTAGATGGATACACAACACCAATAGTGTTAGCCTATGGCTTAACTTTACCAATCACTAAGTCTAAATTGTCACCTATATTTGTATTATTCATTTAGGATATTAGTAATATATCCTCAAGTGTTGACTAATGATTTAGTTAAGATTGCCTAGCCTAGTCATCATGCATGATTTTAGGATCTAGAGCAAATCTCTCTATGAGGTGGCATCACCCATTGTACTATAAATATGTAACATTGGAGTGAATACATTAAGAATTGGTTAATGAGCCTTTTCTTCCATGTTTTTGTTATTGTTTATGTTTTATCAATTGGTATCAGAGCTTGGCTGAGTGTGACTCCCTCACGGGAGAGCCCAAGGGAGATAAGAATCTGAGACTATAGTCCTACTTGTGCTTAGGGGTAGGAATAGGAGTAGAGAGGTAGATAATATTTGTTGAGTGTATATTTGCAATTCTGTTGTAACCGCAAACAAAGAGTGAGGTTTTTGAATCTGCAATTTTGACTGGAGATTCTAGATAGCCTGGTTGAAGCTGAGAGTTATTTTTGCAAGTTATTTTGAGCATGGAGCAGAAGTGCGCCTAGAGTCTGGGAAAATGAGTCGTCACCGAGAATTAGTTGTATGAAGCACCCTGATGGAAGAGGTGCAGGAGCAAGGAGAAAATCTGGCTACAGATTGAAAAGGCCATGGGCTAGAGAAGAATGCCCAAAATTGTCAATCGGGCCAGCATAAATGTAGAAATTCTCTTTATTGGAAATCTTGTACAAATTCTCTTTATTGGAAATCATATATAGAAGTTATAGTTAATGAAAGTTAATGAAATATTGTGTTAAATCTACAATCTGGGTGTGCAAGTTTCTCTATATTAATCTACTAGTGGCTAATTGTATGAGAGAGTGATGATCTAATGGATCTCTGAGTGGGTAATGAAATCTGTGTGTATTCCTATAAGAACGAATGTTCTATGTATGTATGTGATCTTCAGAAATAACCAAGAGAAGAAGTTTCCTATTTTATATCTTGTTTGCCTTCCTGAAAGTGAAGATTGTAGGGGCAACTTTAAATAATGGGTTCATACTCTTAATTTAGTAAATCAACACTTGATCAAATGAGATTAAACCTGAGATCAAATTGGAAGTCTGTGTATATGATTGGAAGTCTGTGTATATGAGCAATTGCTAGAAATGAAGGCAACCTTCATAAATTTGAGTAAAGCGTTGGAAGTTTCAATTCCAACCATTGACGATTGCATCAAGCTAAGGAGAGACGATTGTTTTAATCTTGGAGCGAATGCACTTGAAAGTATGTTCCATGAAAGAGTCCCGTGTGCATACATAGAGGTCATGGTTCCTTTGGTAGGGAAAAAGAAATGTGGTTGCATTCTAAATGAGTGGCAATATTCAATTTGTGTTGCAATCGTTGAAGAGACTTGAGAAGGGCATTCATTCTTAAGCCTAACATTGATGAGATGACTACGTTGTATTATCTTTGAGAAAAGGGAAACAAGTGCGCACCTGTAGATGACTGATTTCAGTCACTAAGAATTGTAGACTTCTTGGTGAAAGATTCCAAGGTGAATCTTTTGTTGTATTGGAAGCAAGACCATTGAAATCAATTCTTAACAAACACCGAAGTAAGATTTGGTTATGAGCATAGTGTTGGTCACATATTGATAAGTTCATTACCCATCGGTTAAATGTGATTGGAAGTCCATATTCCATATTCCAATTGGAAGTTTTCTGATGGCTAGAGTGTCCTCAATATTACAGTGGGAAGAGGACACAAGTTGGCACAGTATATTCCACTATAGCACAGAGGTCAATGACTGTATTTTAGTGGAGATGCGATTGGTCGCTCAAGAGAAGCTCGATGAAGAGAAGGCATTCATCCAAGCAGATTTGAATCTGAGATCTAAAAATATCCATGCCGAGTTCATCTCGTTTCTGGCTACTAATATTCTTCCTCAAGTTACATCTCATCACATCAAGGACTCCATAGAAGGGAATGTAGAACAAATTCGCCTCCTCGGGATTAGAAACCAGACATGGGTTCTTTGATATTCTTTATGCGATAGAGAGAAGACCACTTAGAGTTTCCATGAATCAATGAGCCCAAACAATCTACAACCAAACTCTATTGCAAGTTTTATCACATTTGATTAGATAAGCCAAGGCACAAAGTCCGTTCGGAAATCAACTCAACCATATACCAATCAAGTAAATCCATCTATCAATCCACTCTTCCATTTCAGCGATCTGTCCAGTGAAAAAGAGATTTTCATATTCAATTTGTAACGATAGGTGACAAAGAGAATCGACTTCCCCACAAAAATCATGGAAAGGATCATAGAAAATTTGGTAAAATCTCTTCAATTTGGTAAGATATGTTGCCAACTCATCTCATGCTATTCTTTTTTTTCCAAAAGCTATTTTTGGAATAAGTTATTTTTAAAAGATTTCATTTTAGCATGTAAATCCAAAAGAATAATTATTATTATTATTATTATATTTATGACAAAATATATGAATATGTTTCATAATGTAATAAAAAAAAAAGAGTGATATTTCATAAGGGAATTTTATTTTGAGGAGTGATGAATTGAGTTTTCTATGGGAGGTTGTAAGACACTCATTTCTTGAGAAGAAATTTATTGTTTTCTTAAGCCTTTGAGAGCATAAGTGAAATCTTATGAATTGAAAGCTTTGTCAAAGCATTGCGAAGGAGAAAATATGATGTAGCTTCCCATTGTATTTGGTCTCATAAGAAAGATACTCATAATAAAATTGTTTCATTTTTTCTCTTGTGTCCAAGATCCACCCGAAATTGAATAAGGGGATCTTAGGTACACCTTGCATAGTATTTTTGTGGTAAAATTTTCATGGAGGCTTATATTGTTTACTGTCTAGTTTTGACATAAACAAACTTACACTTTTAACATTTAACGCAACACACACAAGCTCAAGCACAATGTTACTCATGTACATGCATTCAAACAAAAGTAATGAAAATCAAGCATCTACAAAGAATACTAAAGTAATGAACAAGTCAACATCATAATCAAAGGAGAATGAGACTCAAAAGCATCGACAACACATTCAAATTTGAAGAGTAATTCAACTTTGAAGACAACTTTTATTGTACTTGCAATAATGTATTTGTAAGTTTACTTGTTTTGTTGAGATCAAGTTGAGTTGAATTGAATTTGTAACTGGGTGCATTCTCTGTTGAGCCTGACACCCAAGAGTCTATTGTAATTTTGAGTTGAAATTGACAAGGATGAGTAGTTGAAACTCAAAACATTGTAATCACAAGTTTGGATGCATTTTCGGTGGTAACCGACATCCTCAAATTCCTGGAAGAAATTTCAAGTGAGACACTTCAAGTGAGCATGAAAGTATAAGCAAGTGAGCGTGAAACAAATTCAAGCGAGAGTGAATTCCAAGCGAGCGATTCAAGTGAGCGAGTTGCAGATAAACCTTCTTCTGTCGAGTCAAATTGTAATCAGGATCTACATGCACAAGGAGACCTCATTTAGAATTTTGAAATGTCTCAAAATCTCGAATTAGTAGAGTTATTGAACACTCTAATAAACACCACTGAAGACAACATAGTAATATTGAACAAAGAAACTCTTCAATCAGTGCTAAATTGTTTGCAAGTGATGCAAGCTAAAGTTAGACTTCTTCAATCTCTATCCCAACTATTGAATGATGAGTTGACTGATCTAAAAAATAAACAGCTAGTGAAGTGTTCTAAACTAGTTTTTGTTCAGCACAACCCTCTCTATGATGATGATGATGATGATGTTTTTTTATCAACAGTCAGTGAAGGAACAACACAGTGATACAACTTCAAAATTAGTTTCAGACAAAGTTGAATCTATTCATGAACCTACATTTCAAGAGTTTTCTTTTGATTTCAATGAAGAAAACCTTTCAATGTTGCAACAACATGCAGTAAATCCACTTCCACGGATTTCAAAACAACAGGTTCAGAATACTCTTTCCAAGACCATCATTAGACCTTGGGAAGAAATCATCTACAACAAGAATAGAATAGGACTTGGATATGACAAGGAAGTTACCTTTCATATTCCTGATTATTCCAAACCAATCAAGTTCCATAGTGTTGGATTCCTTCAAGAAGCTTCAACTTCACCTGTTCAAGTTCAACATCAGAATGATAAGTGCCAACATTGTAATCGAGTTGGTCACAAGGAGAATCAATGTTTTGATCTCCATCCTTGCCATCATTGTGGCAATCATAACCATTCTTCAGACAGATATTCAACACTAAAGAAACCTGCAAGATTGAAAATTGACTATGAGTGGATTGATCCTTGGCAGTGGTCATCAACAACCAATCAATTATATAAGTCTTACCAAAGAATTAAATCTCGAGTAAAGACCAATCTTGTAGCACATGACATTTTTGTACCTCACATAAGTGGTCCCCTTATGGCGTAGCTTTCGAGCATGGCCCTCACGGGATGAGATAACATGTGATTTTTTCTTCATGCCCACGTTGTTTTGTACTCAAATGGAACAAGTATGGTACTCTCTTGAGCATAGAAGGGGGGAGTACAATGATATAACTCTCATGCACCTTAAGGGGGGGAGTTCAAAATTCCAATGACGATGGTTCATGAAACCACTTGTGGTCTCTCCTTTCAGCTAAAAAAGGGGGGAATTGATGATGGAATTGAAGATGGTTGTTGGACATAAAGTTTCAACAACAACAAACATCAAGTATGCCATATTGGCATGGAATTTTCCAAATGGGCAACTGTGGTCTGTAGATGACAGACTTTGGCAGAATTATGGTTCAATAAGTTTAAGTTGAATCATATAGATTTTGATTTTGAGAGCAATGATGTGAACATTTGGTTCACATAAATGGTCATTCGACCTGGCAGAGGACAAGAGGATCCTTCTGCATTGCAGCTTGGCATTTGATTGAGTTGTCAGGCATTTTTTTAGGGATGTGTCAGATTAGAAGTTGATTCACTTCTCTTGGTTTTCTCTCATCAAATTGGAGTTTACATTAAGTAAACAATTTGCATGCATCCTAGCTCACATGATTACATAGTGATATTTTCCATATATGGTAGGCTTTGATAGGATTATGGTTCAATGACTTGCAATTGAATCATACAATTATACATTGGGATGTTGTTGGACACCTAAAAGTGTCAAGATTGGTTAGTGGTTATCCAAAAACCATCAGATGCATGGTATCAATTGGTCATTGGTCATCCCAAACCATAGATTCAGAGAACACTTTAGTGATACACTGATATTAGAGTGGTGATACTACATGTTCACCAATTAGCAGAAGACATCAGATTCTTCTAGCTCAAATACTTGGCAAAATGATCAAATTGTCAAGCAATCAGGAAATGTTCAGATATTGCAGTTGTTCACTTCCATATCTTATCCCTCTTCCAGTTCATTTCAGATGAACCATTGAACATCCATATTGGTGGTTTTTCAGGTAGTTCTTCATTGAGGCTCAACTCGGGAGTTTCGGTATGAAGACTTGGAATCGATACCAGTTTATGTTTAATTGTTGGTATTATTGATCGGACTTGTGATTGAGGGGGGGATTGTTAGCCTATGGCTTACCTTTACCAATCACTAAGTCTAAATTGTCACCTATATTTGTATTATTCATTTAGGATATTAGTAATATATCCTCAAGTGATGACTAATGATTTAGTTAAGATTGCCTAGCCTAATCATCATGCATGATTTTAGGATCTAAAGAAAATCTTTCTATGAGGTGGCATCACCCATTGTACTATAAATATGTAACATTGGAGTGAATACATTAAGCATTGGTTAATGATCCTTTTCTACCATGTTGTTGTTCTTGTTTATGTTTTATCAAGAAATTCCACCAAAAAATGACAAAGCAGTAAAACTCAGTGAGAATAATTCCAAAGCCACAAATGCACTTTTGAATTGTCTCAGTGATACGGTATTCACCAAAGTTGCACACTATAAATCCACTAAAGAGATTTGGGACAAGCTTCAAAATATTTATGAAGGAGATACAAAATTCAAAGCAGCAAAGCTTCAGACTTATAGAGGTCAGTTCGAACAACTAAAAATGAAGGAAGATGAAGATATCGCAACCTACTTCTTACGATTTGATGAAACAGTGAATGAAATCATAGGATTGGGAGAATAAATTGAAGAATTTGTAATTGTTCAAAAGATACTAAGATCTCTTCCTATGAGATTCAACCCTAATATAGCAACACTAGAAGAAAGATTGGATTTGGACTCAATAAGCATGGACGAACTACATGGAATATTCATAGCATATGAAATGAGAACTGAGCAGAAAAATCCAAATGTAAAAGAAGCAGCCTTCAAGGAATCCAAAAGATCAAAGAAAAAGAAAAAGGAACAAGAAGAATATAGCAGTAGAAGTGACGCCTCGAAATATGATGAAGAAGTGGCCAACTTTGTCAAAATACTGAACAAGGGAACCAACAGTAGGTATAGAGTTAAGCTCCCTTTAATTTTTTTTAATTGTGATGGAATTGGTCATTTTTCTAACAAATGTCCTCATAAGAAAAAGAGAAATGATGAAGGTTACTCAAAAGGAAAACACACATATAAAGGAAAAATAACTACAAAGAAAGTTTTCAAGAAAAGCTTGTACACCAAAGAAGACATCTCATCATCAGATGAAGATGAAGTTAGTGACAATGAGACATGAAGAGTTATATTCATGGAAGTAAAAGACTTTGACAAACAAGACTCCGAAGAAGAATATGAAGAAGCCGAAGAAGAATGTGAAGAAGTTGAAGAATAAATGGAAGTTGATTATCAAGAAGAATTAATGTGTGCCATGGAAGTTATCAGAAGAGAAAAGAAGAAAAACAATAAACTACAAGCATAACTAGACAAGAAAAAAGACACTTGAGAACTAGAACAAATGATCACAAAATTGAAGTTTCAAATAGAACAAGATAAAAGAATTGAAGAAGCACTCAAAGAACAACTAGAAGAAAATGACAAGATCATTGGAAACTTGGAAGAAGAGGTTGTCACACTAAGAAATGATATTCAAAAGAAAAATATGAAAAATAGCTCAAAAGTTATGGATGACATTATCAACAGTCAAAAATCTCATATTGACAATTCCAGACTTGGATACAATCAGACAGAAAAGGGATCAAGCTCCAAAACAACAGAGCAAGAAACAAATCCAAAGAGCTATGCAGAAACAATCAAAGAGGATAGGAAGATATACAAGGAAGATTACATGGACACTCCTCCACCAAGAAGATTCAGATTTCAGAATCAACAATAGACAGATAGGCCTCAAGAAGAGGAAGGATTCATAAGAGCACCTCCTTTAAGAAGATCTTCAACTCCCAGGTATCAATTTATATTTTTTGGTTTATGTTATGCATGTAATAATTTTGGACATAAAGTTGTGAATTGCAGAGCTAACAACAAGAACAGTAACAACTTTGAGATTTATACACAAAGGGATTATTCAAGGAGACCTAGTGACACACAAAGAAGAAGTTACAACAAGTTTGAATCTTTGAGCACTGAAGTGGAATGTTGCAAATGTAACAATTTTTTACACATGGCCAAGGATTGCAGAATGACAGTCCCTCCTAAAGAACCTCAATAGAATAACAAAAGTCACAGACAAGAACCTCAGAAAACGACATGGATAAGAAAGTAAGATCAATATAAAAATGAAGAATGCACAGTCGCTCTACAAGATAAGAAGAAGAAACATGGTTGGTATGTTGACATTGGATGTTCAAAACACATGACAGGTGATAAAGACAAATTTCTTACATTACAAAAAGAAAAAAATGGATCAGTCTCCTTTGGAAAAGATAATTCATCCAAAATCATTGGAGAAGGCACGGTCTGAATTGGGTACAAGAATGAAAAGGCACAAAATGTTCTACTGGTAGAAGATATGAAAAATAATCTTCTAAGTGTGAGTCAAATGTGTGACCAAGGTCATAAACTTACTTTCGATTCAGAAAAATGTGAGATAAGAAAAGAAGGTTCAGGGAAATTGGTCGATACAACTGTAAGAACTTCAAACAACATATATGTGTTAAGTGAAATTGGAAATGAAAAGTGTTGTATAGGAAAGGAAGATGAAATTTGGCTATGGCATAGAATAATGGGTCACATGCATTTTGATAACCTTGTCAAAGTCAACAAAAGAGAAGCAGTCGGGGAAATTCCCCAGATCACGAAACCAACGAACACTTTATGCAAGCATTGTCAACAAGGAAATCAAACAAAGACCAGGTTCAAATCAAAGGAATATTCAACAACAAGACCACTGGAAATTTTGCACACTGATCTAGTTGGACCAACTACAACAAAGGTCTTAAAACGTGAAAAATACTTTATGTTGTTGGTTGATGATTATACAAGAATGACTGCTATTTTCTTTCTCAAGAACAAGTCAGAAGCTTTTGAAAACTTCAAGATCTACAAGGAAATGGTTGAAAATGAGATGGATTCAAGAATCAAATGTTTGAGATCTGATAATGGAGGAGAGTTCACTTCAAAGGAATTTATGGACTACTATAGCAATCATGGAATAAAAAGGCAATTCTCTGTTGCTAGGACACCTCAACATAATGGAGTTGTTGAAAGAAAGAACAGGACAGTACAATAAATGGCTCCAACAATGCTAATGGATTCCAAATTGACAAATATATTTTGGACATAGGTGGTGCATACAGTAGTTCACATTCAAAACAGAGTAATGCTCAGAAACAACACTGATAAAAATCCCTAAGAGTTATGGAAAGGAAGACTAGCAAATGTGAAGCACTTCAGGGTCTTTGGAAGCAAATTCTACATCAAAAGAGAAGATGGCAGAATGGAAAAGTTTGACTCTCATGTGGACAAAGGAATACTTGTTGGTTACTCTAGTACAAGGAAATAATACAAGTATTACAATATAAGATTGAACAAAGTTGTGGAAAGTATCAACATAAAAATTGATGAAACAGGCAGACCAAAATCAAAAGAAGAAGAAAACAAATCAATGGAACAACTTTTCAAAGAAGAAGATGAAAAAGAAGTAGAAGAGGAAGATGAAGATGAAGATAATCCGATAGAAGCAGAAGAGAAAGTTCGGAAAGTATCTCCAAAGACACCTAACAAACGAGTACAAAAGAATCATCCTTCAGATCAGATTATTGGAAACAAAGATGTAGGAGTTGAGACTAGAAGAAAAATCCGTTCACCAGAACAAACACACCTAGCACTCTTATCTACAATTGAACCAAACTATTTTGAAGAAGCCATCAAGGATGAATTTTGGAATAACACCATGGATGAATAATTGGATCAAATAGAGAAAAATGAAACTTGGGAATTGGTTCCAAGGCCAAAGAATAAGAATGTGATCGGCACAAAATGGGTTTTCAGGAATAAATGGAATGAAGATGGACAGGTTACAAGGAAAAAATCTAGATTGTTATGTAAATGATATGCACAGATTGAAGGAATTGACTTTGAAGAGACATTTTCCCTAGTTGCCAGAATGGAAGCAATCCATTTACTTTTAGCTTATGCATGATCCAAAAATGTTAAAGTATATCAAATTGACGTAAAATCAGTTTTTCTGAATGGGGAACTTGAAGAAGAAATCTACATTGAACAACTAGAAGGATTTCAGTTGTCATAGAACACAGACTATGCATGTAAATTAAAGAAGGCCTTGTATGGTGTAAAACAGGCTCCTAGAGCATGGTACTCCAGACTCGATAAGTATTTGCAGCAGGAAGGGTTCAGAAAAGGAAGTGCAGACAACAACCTCTACATCAAGGTAAGTCAAGGTAATATTTTATTAATTGAATTTTATGTTTATGATATTATTTTTGGTAGTTATGATGACAGGTTAAGCCAGAAATTTGCAAAATACATGAAGAATGAATTTGAAATGTCGTTACTTGGAGAACTATCCTTCTTTCCGGGACTTCAAATACATTAAAGCAACCAAGGAATTTTGATTTCTCAAACCAAGTATATCAGAGAAATGCTAAAGAGGTTCGGAATGGAAGATTGAAAACTAGTTATCACTCCCATGCAAACCAGTTGTAAGTTGAGAAAAGACGATGATTCAAAGTCTACAGATCAGAGGCAATACAGGCCAATGATTGGTAGCCTACTATATGTGATAGCATCCAGACCAGATGTAATGCAAGTAGTTGTACAGGTGGCATAATTTCAAGAAACACCAAAGGAATCACATGTATTAGCAGTAAAGAGGATTTTCAGATATCTCAAAGGAACATAAGAGTTTGGATTATGGTATCCAAAAGGAAAATATATATAACTTATTGCCTACACGGATGCAGATTGGGCAGGTTGTATTGATGACCGACGAAGCACCAGTGGAGCAACATTCTACTTAGGTGAGTTTTTGGTATCATGGATAAGCAAGAAACAATCATCAGTATCTCTATCTACAATTGAGGAAGAGTATATTGCAGAAACAACATGTTGTACATAGGTTATTTGGATGAAACAAACTTTAACAGATATACAGGTTGAGTATGATGAGCCCATTCCAATATATTGTGATAATACAAGTGCCATCATTATTTCAAAAAACCCAGTGATGCACTTCAAGACGAAGCACATTCCAATCAAGTATCACTTTCTACGGGAATAGGTTGTAGAAAAGAACATCAAAGTTGAGTATGTGGGAACAAAATAACAAGTGCCAGACATCTTTACAAAACCACTTCCATGGGAAGCCTTTGAATATATTCGCCAAAGACTTGGAGTTATTTCTACTCCAAAATGAATGTTTTTTGAATTTTTATCTTATATGTCTTAGATGTACACGAGGAAGCACCATAAGAGGATAGTTCAGTCAAGGGGAGCAGCCCCGGATGGAAAGATACCTTTGCCATTGATGAAAAAGGGGGAGAGATTTATTAGATGCAGAGGGTAGAGGCATGGTTCCAGGGGGATAATATTTATCAGATGCAGAGGACAGAGGAAAATTTATTAGATACAGAGGACAAAGGCATGGTTCCATGGGGAGCATGAGTGATATGATTTCAGTATTGCATCAGAGTGTTGACATCAATGCCAAAGGGGGATATTTTTTATTAAGGTTGGTTGTCATTGATGTCAACCCTTGAAGAAAGACCCACAACACAAAGGTTTGGGTAATGGGCCCACTATTGTTTTATCTAAATATGACTCATTATTGTCTTGTCATGGTTGATAAGAAGTAAATATGGATGAACTCCAAAGTGGTCCCCTTATGGTGAAATCCCTCATGGGAAGACGCTTTGCGGAGTAAGAGAACCATTCTTAATTGTGGAATAATGAGATGAAGGACAATAAATTTGTCAGGTAAACTATCCTATATGGATATTTCTTTTCATTCCATTTCTGGTGGTATGTGGAATGTCACATAAATCCTCACGGTTAGAGAGTTATGGCCATGATAAGATAGAGACCCCAGGTTTGGGTAATGGGCCCAAGTTTGTTTGATGGATAATGGTATGAGTTATGATATATTTTCAGATAATACTATTCTATATGGATAGTACATGCCATTCCATTTCTGGTGGTATGTGGAATGTCACATACCTCCTCACGGTTTGAGAGTTATGGCCTTACGAAGTTGGAGGACCCTCATTTGTCATCTAGAAGCCCCAAAAGGTCAAAGTAGTCAAAGTGGCTTAAGAGATTTTAAAAGTAAATAATAAAGTGAAGTAATGAGTGTATTATAATTCAAAGTGATTACACAATAAATTACTTCAATAATAAATTTAATGGATAAATTAGAAGTGGGTTAACCCTAAAATAAGGAAAGTGGGGCCAAGTGACCTAGAAGATGTTTTTAAGGAATCTACTTGGAGAGTGTAAATAAGAGGCAAGGCTCTCTCATTTTAATCACACTTGAGAATATTGAATATCTATAGCTGTCTAAAGTAACCAAGGATATCTAAGCCAAAATTCTAAGGGAATATGAAGAAAAGAAGGCCGAAATGCAAGGAAGGATAAATTCTTTTGATGGTGTTTTCTAAGGTATGTTATTTACAGGTCATCTCACCATTTTTTCTATAAATTTTTTTCTATAATGATTCAGACCGTGAAATTGCTATTCCATTGAGAAAACATATCCAAGTATATTTTTTTAAAAATTCAGTTTGTGGGTTATTGTATTTTTGGAGTTACACTCCGTGGAAAATAGGGTTTGTGGCTAGTCCTGAAACTAGTCAAAAACGGGTGTTTCGGGTAAATACGTCATAACTTCTTCATAACAGATCCAAATTAAGTGAAACATAATGTGTTGGTTAGGGTACCATATTTATTATTATTTTTAATATTTTTAGATCAATTCAACTAATATTCCGTGTGGGGCACGCTCTATAAGGTCGCTCTCTAGAATAAGCCAGAATTCAGCAAGGCATGCCATTTTTTCTATAACTCCTTTTATGAGAGGTTCCAAGTAGTGAAACCTAGAGGAATTGCATAAAACACACTAAATAACATTGTGTATTAGTTTCATATATTTATACATTACAGGTACAAATCTATGATTACTTCAAGTTAGGGTTGTTGACTAATCCAAAACTAGGCATGTGAGACTAAAGAAAAGTTTGATGAAAAAGATAGTCTCTTTTTTTTGAAGTTAAGGAAGTTTTGTAGGAATGTGATCATATACACCAGGTATATTATATATCTACAAATCATATTTGGATTATGAAATTGATGAGGGATTTTGGTTGAGGTACATGTTGAGTACATGGTTGAGACAAGTAGTTGATGAGTTGGCATATACATGAGGTGTATAGTTGATGATTTTGGTACATATTGATGATTCATAGTTGGTGAGTAGTTGACACATGATTTATACATACTTGGTACATGGTTGGATGCACTTTTTTAGGGTACAGGTTGATTACAGGTTATTTGGTACAGGTTGGTGCATGGTTGATGCACTTGTTTATGGTACAGGTTGATTACAGGTTGAGGTACAGGTTGATGCATGGTTGATGCATGGTTTAGATTTATTGGTATAGGTTTATAGAGATATATCTCACTGTGACAGGTTGACAGTGGTTCCATCATTCTACTTCTACTTCAGGGTGGTAGGACGGGGCAAGGATAGGTGGTTGTAGCCACCTTTTGGTTGTATTCGGAGAACATAGGGGGTTTTAGCTTCCTTCTGGTTGTATCTAGAGAATTGGGGAGTTGGAGCTTCCCTTGGGTTGTAGCCTGGGAAACTAGGGGGTTGGATCCTCCTTCGAGTTGCAGTTGGAAAACAAAGGAAGTTGGTGCTTCCAACGAATGTAATTCTTCAAGACATATAAGAAAAAACATTCTGTAGTTTTCTCCCGATTTGGGTTTCCACGTAAAACACTGGTGTACTTTGTATGTGTATGTTTGTTCATTGCTTATTTACTCTGCAGTTATTGGATGATAATGCTTCATTGATATAACACTTGGATTATATGGTTAAAAATGATTAAATTACTCTATTTCTGATTCACCCCCCCTCTCAGTAATCCAACAGGGAGAGAACCTCTTAGACCAATGGTGCATGCATGGGGTATACCACGAATGTCTTCGCAGATAGGGTGACAATTTTCATGACAAGAGAGGTTATTTGCAGAGGAGAAAGGCCCCATTTTGGCCATGTAATGATACTTAGCACACGCAGGGTATAACCCTCATGGCTCTACCAACCAACCTGATAATGTTGAGATAGGACAGTGTCAAGAAATAATAGTCACCTTAAGCAATCCCTTTGGAAAGCAACCATCACAACCCACTGCGCAACATTAGTAACATGAATGAACTCATACCCAAGTGAAGAAAAGCGCAGTGACACAAGGTGTTCAAAACCCCCAAAAAACAAAAGAATGGATATGGAATATGAAGGCATGGAGACCACCAGCCACTCTAAACCAAATGAAACCCTTCGACTAAAACCAACAAGGATGACAGAGAGGATTTATGGTTGCCAACACTCAGAACGACCAATAACTATGTGACTTAAAATTTTATTGCAATGAAAACCACCAATGATTCATTCCATAAAAATATCAGCAATTAACACAGTTTCCCAACTCAAGGAAAGAACAAACCAATACATACCGAGCCATTATATATTTCATAACCAAAGAAAATTCATGGATGTCCAAAAAGACATACCTATAACCAAGAATTCCTTAAAACGTGAATTGGTTGAGTGGTTCTCCCTCTGCTTGAAAATCAGAGCCTAACCACAACAAACACAATTGAACAATAGACCAACTAGGGTGGTAGCCAGCGAAAAAGTAAGGGTGACGTACAGCAAATGCACGTCGCCTCCACCCCCAGTCAGTTAATTTCTTAGTACACGCCAGTCAACTTCCATTAATTCATTCAAATTAAACCATGTATCGAAACCACCACCCACTAATTTCTAATAGCATGACTCATATCACATTCATACATTGCCAACTTATGCCATAACACATATCGACCATGTTCCATATAACTCAAAAATCACATAAATATTACCTTATTGCTAGGATTAACAATCGACCATTTAAATTTCAATGCATGTAGCATAAGAGCATAATTCAATCTCTTCCTTTTGCATTTATCTTAGGTTGCTTTTATTTCTTTTCAATTTCTTTTAGGTGTTGTTTCTAACCTATTTATTGTGCAGGTGTCACAGCAAGGAATCCATGAACCTACAACAATGATAACAATGGATACATAGGCCATCAAAACATGAAATTAGAGCCTAGAGTAGGAGGAACAACACATAGCTTGCCTTATCCACCATTCAATTGTCGCAATTAGAACCAACACATAATAAGCCCAATCCATCGCCAATAAAAACAAGATCTCATCAACCATGTAAGCAGTGTCGATCAGTGGCGCAAACATCAAATAAGAGTCATATATTATCTCCCAATCGACAAGGGGGTCCCACCTACTAGTATTATTTATATTGTTAGCTTATAATAATGGGCTTAGCAATACTTTGCGGGAAAAACCTTATTGACGATTTTAATCATCAACAAACTGGCGACTCCATAGGGAAATTTGTTTTCAACAGATTTAGAACTTAGAACTCATGGTTTCACAGACCAAGAATAGCAGGTCAAGAACATATAGCTGGGAAGATCATGCTACAGAGGGAAGTGAGTGGATTTAAATGAAAAATGACCGAGAATTTGGGAATAACTCATGAAAAGTGTTAAGTATAAGGGGTTTTACCACTGTATGCATAATCATTCAACCAAAATATTCTCTTTACTTTAAGAATAAAAATTACATATTTTTCTCTTTAAAATCTCAAATGGATGAAGAAATGGCAAGAAAAGGCAGGAGACAACCAATCTTTTTATAAGACAACAGTGGAAATAGATAACAAATTCAACTGTGCCTTTAGGGAGAACATCGTAACAGCTGTGTAAGCTTGATTTTTATTGACTAACAATTCCTTGTAGGAGTTTCACTATGGAAGAACTGATCCAATCATCCTATTTTGACCAAATTAACTAGAAGATGGTAGGAAACAAAATCATGACAGAAGTAAATTTGCAAAAATTAAAACAACAGTAATAAAATGAAGAAACGTAAAAGCAGTAGGAAAAATTAAAATGGATAGAAGAAGTCAAACTATTGTAAGGTAGAAAGAAAATATCACAAAAGGGAAAGAGGAGCTAGGCTACTAGTATACAGAAAATCCAAACAACATTAGAACTTTTCACGTTGGTCCCTTGCAATGTTTCAAGAAAGAACTGTTAGTGCTATAGGAAAATAATTTCTCTTGTAAATCCTTTATAATGTAAGAGTTAGTGTCCAGGACAAAATAAATTTTGAAAGGACCCAAAAATAGCACTTGGAACTTCGAGGTAATTATCATCCTTTTAACGCATATGATTAGATCATCAAGTTAGATGTGTATGTTGATCAATTCATCAAGAGTTGTATGGATAGGTCTTTTAAAAGAGGTACTTGCATCAGGTAAGCCAGAAAACAAGCATTTATAAGTCATGGTACCCTGAATTGAGATAGGAGTGGTTTTATGAACATCTACCCCTTTTACCTTGATTTTATTGTAACCCATAAATTTTTCAAGTAAGGACCTCATTTTTGACCTTACAAACCACTGCAGAATTATTTCGATATTGAGGGGAGGAGAAGGATTTCTCATAATATCTTGACTAAAAGTGCGAAAATGAATGCAGTTTCTAATATGATGAACGATCTTCAAAATGGGTATACAATTGGAAACCCATTCAAGATAGTCTGGAAAAATAATCCCAGCCTTTAAGAAACTTTCCAAATACTTTTGAAAAGTTTCTTTAAATGCAGAGTTAATAGGTCTTTGTTTTTGCCTAGATGGTTTCATAGCATGTTGAATAAGACCAGGATCAAAACCATGAAGATCCTCATAATACCAAGAAAAAACATTTTGAAATCCACCTAGTATCTTGGCAAACCTCATTTCTTCTTTATCAGAACATTGGACACTTATTTTAACACTCTTTGAAGATTCAAGTGCCCCAATGTTCAAGGAGATGGTTTCACCCACCTTCTTTCTTGACTCCCCTTCTCTCTTTTTCTCTTTATTGCTTACATCACTCAATGAAAACGAACTCTCAAGGGGAGTCAAGTCCTTAGGAATTCCATCGTCTTCTATGGATGTCATTTCCTTGGGATTAAGAGGTTCATCTTGAATGAAAGCACAAATTCTCTCATCATTAGGGAAGGCCTGCCAAGATTCTACATTGTCCGGGATATGTGAACCATATAGAGAGTGAAAGAAACAATCAAGCCTGTGAGGCAAAGGTTGTTGATTAGAAGAATCTTCAAAGACAACTAACCGATCAACCATTGAATTCAAATCCCTCTTAACATGAGTGATGTTGAAATATATAAGGTTCAAGATAAGTGCCCAAACAGTTTGGGTGTATTGTTCCATCAACTCGTTCTAGGAGAGCATACCTTATGTATTAGGTTCACAACAATCTCAAAATCTCCAAAAACTAAAAGGTGACCACAACCAAGATTAAGGGTGATTTCAATGCCTAATAACAAAGATTCAAATTTAGTAACATTGTTTGTACAAGAAAACTCCAACCTATAAGACAAATTATGAATTTTCCCTACACGGTAAACCAATATAATGTCATCCCCATTACCTTCATTAGAGAGAAATCCATCAAAGTGTATGTGCCACATATCATCATCTGAATAGGTTTTTTCCAAAGGAATATTATCCTCCTTAGCAAATATGGAATACACTCCTATGTCCTCTTTGATATAGTTTACACTAGATTGTGGAACACTCTCTCTATGTAGGGTGAAATCCCTCCCTCTCTAAGGACTATAATGTTCTTACAATTCCGAGGAATGGATAAATGTGTCCTATCAAGTGAGAGGTATCCACTTGTTAAGGATTTCCAATCTCTTCCCAATATAATTGAATAATTTATTACAGGCATATCAATTACCTAAATGCTGAGGGTTGTCCTTATTTTAGGATGAGCACATAAAACTAAGGTCACATCCTTAATCTCACCTATGGTCATTTGTTGTAGAATATTATAGGAGAGCATGCTTTTGGCATTTTCATTTGTACAAGACAAGCCTAGATATTTCATAATAATCTTCGACATCACACTTAGGGCCGAACCGCCATCAATGGGCGATCTTATCCATAATCTTTACAAAAATATAAAAAGGGGGATTTTTTTATAGGGTATCTAAAGTTATGTACACCTGCTTTATTTACAGATGAATACTCTTCATTTACCTCTTTATATAGGTTGGCTACAACGAAAGATTTCCCTTCCATGAATTGTTTCAGATACATCTGTTGTTCAGGGACAACAACCATGTCCAAAAGGGTTGCATTTGCTTTGATGTTGGTCAATTGGCTCAAGATATTGTATTTGGAAGAGGGGAGAGGAGAAGTTGTTCCTTGCTGTCAGGAACCTTAGGAACCTGAACAGTAGCAACAGGTGAGGATGAGATTGGGCTAGAAGAATTGTGGGGAGGATCAAATTTTCCCTTGGGAGCATAGTCTTTGTTCCTAGTATTGATGACCATGACATCTTCTGGCTCTACAAAATCTAGGAAAATGATAGTATCATATGGTATCTTACCAAAGATATTATCCCTGACACTCTTCTTTATCTCATGTGTGGTTTCCTCATGGTGTTCCTCGGAGAAGTTAGACCATATTCGAGGCAAGATGTCTTTAGGCTAAAAATTTGTTTTCAATCGGATTCCTAAAAGGGGGTGTAGAAGAGGATGAAGCTCCAGGGGTGAGAGGTGAGGCTACAACCATTTAAAAAAATTCCCCTCAAGCAAAAAAAGAAGAACAATAAATTATCACCTAAATATTATGGCCCCTATAAGGTTTTGCAAAGGATTGGAAGTATGGCTTACAAATTGGAGTTTACTCCATCTTCACATGTGCATCTAGTCTTCCATGTTTCATTATTAAAGAATTTAATTGACAACAATATCCTGGTCCAAACTATTTTACCAAAGATTAATAAAGAAAGTAAAATCATACTAGAACTTGAAACAAGGATTAAGCAGCTGAGAAATCGAGCAATTAATGAGTACCTCGTCAAATGGAAGAACTATCAGTGGAAGAGGTGACATGAGAAGATGATTTCTTCATGAAAAAACACCCACAGTTAGTCAAGTGTTGAGAAAAATGTTTGTTTGAAGGTGAGGGGTGTTGTAACCTAGGTATTCACCCCTGCCTGTCCTCTCTCTTTTCCCTATGCCTTCATCAATTCTTCCTATTCTGGTTGGTTAACTCAGTTTCCCATTACTGAGTGACCTGGTTCTTATTTGTTTGAGTCTTTGTGAATTTATGTTTCTATCTTTCTAGAAGGATTAAATACATGTCATATTTGGTTCGGAATGCTTGTCATCATGTTTTCCATTGATTGAGCTCACAGTAGATCAACCAAGCCTTTTATATGCACAAGAAATGATCATGGACAAAGGAAACAAATCAAAGCAGTCCATTTCAGGCTTAGAATTAAACCCAAGTAGACAGGTCAAGCCTTCAAAGCTGGAGATCCAACAATCGATGTAGATCAATGGATCCTACGCATTCGGAGTCTCAAAATCGCATGGGATTTAACAGGAATGTCTCCGTGACTTCGACACTCGGACGTCTGAACTTTCCATTCGTTCAAATATTTCGAAGTGTCAAATCCTCCAAAGTGTCAAAATCTCTGAATTTCCGAAGACTTGAAACCTCAGGATTGTCGAAGACCTGAAGCCTCTGAAGAGTTGAAGTCCAGAGAGATTTCCACGTTACTCTGGGCTCGTACCACTCTTAGATATTTCAAATCACCAACATTCGAAAATCCCGAAGCCTGAACGTCCGAAGTGAACCTGGACCATCCATCGGCAAGGACACATGGAAGCAGATCATCCACTTCGGTGATTTTTTCTCCTGGATATTTCAAAGAACAAAAATTCAAAACTCCCGAAGCCCGAACATCCGAAGTGAATCTGGACCATCCATCAGCAAGGACACATGGAATCAGATCATCCACTTCGTTGATTTTTCTTCCTGGATATTTCAAAGCACCAACATTCGAAACTCTCGAACCCTGAATGTTCGAAGTGAATCTGGACCATCCATCGGCAAGGACAGATGGAAGCAGATCATCCACTTCGACAATTTTCCTTTGGGAGATTTCAAAGAATAAACATTAAAAACTCCCAAAGCCTGAACGTTCGAAGTGAATCTGGACCATCCATCTCAAATCAACCAGCACTATCGATCCTTACAGCAGGTAAGGAAGGAATATTACTCAGATCGTATATTGCGACACAATCGATGGATACAATTCATTGCAGGGACATAAACTACCTAGATGTTAATTTTCTAGAGTGGTCACACAATTGGAACCATGGTATTGTTGGAAGGGTATGTGGCAGCTTGTGGGGATTTGTGGGCCCAAAGGCGGTGTGGACCCAAACCCCTCTCAACAACTTCCACAATCACATGCTTATATGACATCAGGTCTCCATGTCACCTCCATCTCACCTCCACTCATGCCTCTCACTTCCACTCCCCTACACTTCCCATTCACATCTAGTTCATCACAGAGAAAGCAATAAGAAGGGTCCATTACAGGCAATACGGAGCGCGCTTAGCTCCCAAAATCTCATACGTATACAGACGAAGAGTTAAGCCTCAGTCATAGGTTGACGCAGACTAGTTCCAAAACACTTCAATAGACTACCTCTTCCTCAAGAAGATATCTGATCAAGCAGCCGGTTGTCTCCAGTGGCCTCCAACAGCTTGCAAGCATGCTAAATCTCAATGTAGAGATATGTTCTATCACCCCGTGCCCTATTTTCTGCCAATTCATTTCCTCCAATGCATGCATCAGTTTTGTCTTAGAGACAGTAGTAGTTTTTAGTTGATTTATTCCAGCATTGTCTTAGATTAGATACAAGAGTGGTCTTCTGTGTGTGATAAGAACCACTCTTGTTGATTAAGTCCAGTGTCTTAGTCAAGTTAATATTTTTTTTTACAAATAGATACCTAAAATTAGGTCTCAGTCCCTTGAGGACGAGAACCTATGCAACTTTGTTAAATAGAGGGTCTTTGAATGTTTTGAGGGTCAGATATTTTGAGGAAAGAATAGAAATACAACATATTGGTTGGACCCATTTTATGAATGGATTAAAGCTCTCTACCTGGTGAACATACTCTTGATGATGGTGTTTCGTTCAAATCTCCATGTGTTTTCATTCTTATCTTGAATACAGTTTTTGATTTGTGCAACGTACATTTCATTTCCTTTCAGCTATTGTATGACTTATTTTTACTGATATACAACCTGTCAAACAACTAATTCTTTGGTGAAGATTTTTTTTTTTGCATCCTGTGGGATTTATTGTGTTTTGATACATGTTTGATGTCTTGAAATGATATTTTAAGTGTTGAACTTCTTGCAGTAGATTATTCATTGAGTAGTTTGTTGTTTCCCTTTGTTTGCTATTATTTCACTGGTCTGCCATTAGTGTGTCATCAGCCAAGGAGGGTCCTCATCCATATCATTCTTCCAACCCAACCTTGCCTTTGTCTTGATAGAATAACCCTCTAACAACCAACAAAAAGTTAAAAGAAGAAATCATTCTAAGCTGATAGGTGGCCTAGCTTTGCCCTTTAGCATTTAGGTGCAGACCTTAGGACCAACATATTTTGGCACCGTTTTCAGGGAATGGAGTAAAGAAATATATTTCCCTGCGAGAAAGACAATGATCATATCTGATCTTTGATGGTGAACAAAGACTAGACACATTTAGACTGCATATCATTCGCCTAGCGACTCCATGGTTAAAGAATCCAGTGGTGACTCCACAGTTTTAAGAAGTCATAGTTTCAAATGGAAGCCATCTTGGCTCGGAGGTTTTCTCCTTTAAATTTCTCTATTTTTCCTAGGTTTCCAAATGTTGTTCCTACTATAGATGAGTGGGGTGATTTTTTTCCTAGATTTAGAGAACATAGAGATGACAACCCTGTTGAGCATTTGCTTGAGTTTCATGAACTCATGCATTAGTGGGGAATACATCATGAGGATGTACTAATGAAGATGTTCATGTACTCATTAGAGGGAGATGCTCGTGAGTGGTATCATTCCTTGCCCCCTGCTAGCATCTCTTCCCTAGAATAGTTCCATGTTGCATTCAATAAGCATTGTAAAAGGTTTTTTCCAGTTGATTTACTTTTTGAGAACTGTTGTGAATAATTTGAATCTCATATTCGACAATCACTTATTAGTTCTTCTAGTAGTGAAAGTAAAGGGGACTTTTCCATTGAGGAAGTGGAAGAAGATTCAGTTACATATGAGTCTTCTTCTGATCCTTTTATTCAAAAGGATGATGTTGGGAATTACATTAATGATGAAATTGATGATAACAAGGCTTTGGATACATCTTCCATTATTCTAGGTGACTCGGATAGTCATTTTTATGATACATCTGTTATTCTATGTTCTCATAAATATTTGATTAACTGTAAGGAAAGTGATGTTGAAGGTCACGAGCATGTTTTTCCCCTTCCTTCTGAAATTATTGAGCAACAAGAAATATATATGTCTGAAGATGACACTCTATAGCTAGAACAAGGAACATCCAACAATCCAAGAGACATACCCATTCATTTCAAACAACAAGATGAGCAGTATCAAGGGTTTTTTTGTTTCCCTTTATGGTTGTGAATCACATGAATTTCATGAGTTGTTTCAACAAGGATAGGAGAAACTCAGTCTTGTTTATAATGCAGATCTTACATAACAACAAATTTGTCCTCTCAACTAGTTGGAGGCTTTTCATGAGTTTCAAGATCCAATAGTGAGATGGATGGATTCTTATTTTTCCAAAATCCCAAAGGTTGAAAGTTTTACCCCGATCATCATTTGCAACTGTAAGTACCATATGCCGGCCAACTTTTTGTCGCGTTCGATATATCCTCTTTGGATTATTCTAAACAATGGCCTGCACATAGTTGTGATTCTTATTCAAATGTTTTCTTGGTTTCATTGGAAGTGGAATTACACATGATTGTGTTGGTTTTCAGTTGAATAGAGTAGGTAGTAGGAGAATAAGCTCATAGTTTGAGAATTTAATTTTTACTTCACAAATTGTTTTTCAGTATGTTGGTTTTCAGTAGCTTGTTTGAATAAGAGACTCCATATCCCAACAAAGGAACTGGGGTTTAGTTGCATTTTCAAGTTTCAGTAAAGACTCCATAGCCCAACATAGGCACTGGGGTGTAGTATCAGTTTTTAATTCAATAAAATGCATGGTCGAGGAATAGTAGTAAATACACAGAGCTGGAAGATGGAAACAAAGGTAAGAAATGGAAGGCAAGAGTAGTTATTAATATCAAGGCACTGATGTACAGTTCTTAGCACCTCATAGGGACGATCTATTCCCAGTTGGAGACAATGTTGTAACCTAGGTCTGTACCCCTGCCTCTCCTCTCTAGTTTCCCTATGCCTTCATCAATTCTTCCTCTTCTGGTTGGTTAAGTCAGTTTCCCATTACTGAGTGAACTGGTTCTTATTTGTTTGATTCTTTCCACATTTTTGTTTCTATTTTTTGGAAGGATTAAATACAAGTTGTATTTGGTTTGAAATGCTTGTCATCACGTTTTCCATTGATTGAGCTCACAGCAGGTCGACCAAGCCTTTTTATATGCACAAGAAATGATCATGGACAAATGAAACAAATCAAAGCAGTCCATTTCAGGCTTAAAATTAAAGCCAAGTAGACAGGTCAAGCCTTCAAAGCTAGAGATCCAACAGTCGATGCAGATCAATGGCTCCTGTGCATTCAGAGTCTCAAACTCGCATAGGATTTAATGGGAATGACTTTGTGACTTCGACGCTCAGGCGTCCGAACTTGCCATTCATTCAAATCTTCCAAAGTGTCGAAACCTATGAATTGTCGAAGACCCGAAACCTCTAAATTGTCGAAGACCTGAAGCCTCTGAAGTCATGAGAGCCTGCCACATCACTCTGGGCCCGTACCACTCTGGGAGATTTCAAAGCACCAACGTTCGAAACTCCCGAAGCCGAAACGTCCGAAGTGAACCTGGACCATCCATCGGCAAGGACACGTGGAAGAAGATCATCCACTTCAGCGATTTTTCCTCCGAGATATTTCAAAGAACAAACATTCGAAACTCCCGAAGCCCAAACATCCGAAGTGAATCTAGACCATCCATCGGCAAGGACACGTGGAAGAATATCATCCACTTCGACGATTTTTCTTGTGGGAGATTTCAAAGAACAAAAAATTGAAACTCTTGAAGCTGGAACGTCTGAAGTGAATCTGGACCATCCATCGACAAGGATGGGTGGAAGCATATCATCCACTTCGGCGATTTACCTTTGGTAGATTTCAAAGCACAAACATTCAAAACTCTTGAAGCCCGAACATCTGAAGTGAATCTGGACCATCCATCTCAAATAAACTAGCATCGTCGATCCTTGCAGCACGTAAGGAAGGAATATTACTTGGATCATATATTGCAACACAATGGATGGCTACAATTCATTGTGGGGACGTAAACTGCCCGAAAGTTAATTTTCTAGAGTGGTGCCCCAATTGGAACCATGGTATTGTTGGAAGGGTACGTGAAAACTTCTGGGGAATTGTGGGCCCAAAGGCAGTGTGAACCCAAACCACTCTCGACAACTTCCACAATCATGTGCTTATATGACATCAGTTCTCCACTTCACCTCCATCTCACCTCCACTCATGCCTTTCACCTCCACTCCCTTCCACTTCATATACATCCACGACATCCACTTGCACACGTCCTGTCTTTCTATTGGACGCCCACCCCCACGTCTTCTCGTTCGTAGCCAGTTCATCACAGACAAAGTGAAAAGAAGGGTCAGTTACAAGCGAGACAGAGTGCACTTAGCTTCTGAAATCACAAACACATACAGATGGAGAGTTAAGCCTCAATCACAGGTCGATGCAGATTGGTTCCACAACACTTCAGCAGACTACCTCTTCCTCAAGCATAGATATTCTCATGTAGTTGGTTGTCTCCAATGGCCTCCAACAACTCACAAGCATGCTCGTGCTTAATGCAGAGCTCTGTTCTATCACCCCATGGCCTAGTTTCTACCAATTCAGTTCCTCCAGTGCATGCATCAGTTGTGTCTCAAAGACAGTAGTAGTTTTTAGTTGATTTATTCCATCATTGTCTTAGATTAGATACAAGAGTGGTCTTCTGTGTGTGATCAAAACCACTCTTGTTGATTAAGTCCAATGTCTTAGTCGAGTTAATAATTTCTTTTACGAACAATACCTAAAATTAGGTCTCATCCCCCTGAGGACGAGAACCTCTGCAACTCTGTTAAATAGAGGGTCTTTGAATGTTTTGAGGGTCAGATGTTTTGAGGAAAGAATAGTAGTACAACATATTGGTTGGACCCATTTTATGCATGGATTAAATCTCTCTATCTGGTGAACATACTCTTGATGACAATGTTTCGTTCAAATATTCATGTGTTTTCATTCTTATCTTGAATACAGTTTTTGATTTGTGCAACATACATTTCATTTCCTTTCATCTATTGTATGGCTTATTTTTACTAATATGCAACCTGTCAAACAACTAATGCTTTGGTGAAGATTTTGTTTCTATAACATGTGGGAGTTATTATGTTTTGATACATGTTTGATGTCTTGAAATGATATTTTAAGTGTTGAACTTCTTGCAACATATTATTCATTGAGTAGTTTGTTGTTTCCCTATGTTTTCTATTATTTCACTGGTCTATCATTAGTGTGCCATCAGCCAAGGAGGTCCCTCATACATATCATTCTACCAACCCAACCTTGCCTTTGTCTTTATAGAATAACCCTCTAACCAACCAACAAAAAGTTAAAAGAAGAAATCATTCTAAACTGATAGGTGGCCTAGCTTTTCCTTTTAGAAGTCAAGTGCAGACCTTAGGACCAATAAGGGTCATGTTAATCCCTAAACAAATCCCTATGTTTTGTATAAAACCCCTTATTAATCCCTAGATATTGAATTATTAAATTTCTACTATTATATTTGTATGTCGGCTAGAATGCTTCATTTCACCCTTTCATTATAATTGTACCCTTTGCATCCTATTTATATCAAGGAGACCTAGTCTTATGATCATCTTATCTAATATCATATTGTATTCTGAATTGGATATATTGTAAAAGGAGGTTTCCCCCTCAAAGTAGACTGTATTCATTGAATTTTTATCATTTTGAAGGCATCATATATTAACATTTCTACTCGGCTATGTCCATTTATTTTCCTAGCTTGAGTTCATCATCATAATTGTAACAATTGTTTTATACTTCTTTGTTTTTTCTTTATTGTCTTTCATGACATGATCCTTGGCCTTTCTTAAATTAGGAAGGACATAGGAAAAACATCTTATCTTCCAATATGGTGATATTATCATCAATCTTTCCAAAGCCACATGTCATCATCTAGGGCACATCTTCTGCAATAGGTTTTTCCTCTAACCAAATAGAGAACTTGGGATAGAAATATCTTCACAAGTACATACAAAAACGACAAAGGAAAAATGTCCTTTTGTACAATTTGATTCTAGTTTTTTGCTATAATATGTCCACTTATTATCCTTGCTTGAGGTCACCCTCACAATTATAACAAGACAACATGAGAAATTAGTGCTAGAATAGCAAACAAAAAATATGTCTAAAAGATAAGCATATTGATCTAACCTTTCTAGAACTTATTGTCAAGATTCCTCTAATTGATTAGGGTGGTAGGTGTGGGTGGGGCTATTATGAGACCTAGGGGAACAAAAGAATCAATATTTGACTCTGATTTTCATATTCCTTTTAACAACACAATGGAAGACTATGATTTATTGCAAGGATTGAGGTTATCCAATGAGTATAGCATTCAATCATTGATAGTGGTGGGTGATTCTAATACTATAATTTGAAAAATGATATTGAATGCATCTCCAGTTGACAATATTATAGCCTTGGCACCAAAATTAGAGAAAATAGAAGAGATTAAATTTACAAGCATCAAGTTCTTTCAATTGCTTCAGGAAAATAGTCAATTACCAAATGGATATGCTAGCCAATCCACCCTTATAAAAGAAAGGGTCATTAATATCAATGGAAATGATTACAATAAAAATATTCCATAATCATTTTAACATGACGATCAAAGCATGTATCATACAATTAAGGCATCATATGGCTTATAAAATGGATACTTAGTTGTATAGAAAGGGTAGTTATGAGAAGCAACTTGAGCCACTTATTCACATTCATAGGCTCCTAGCTTCACATGATTATGAACTCATGAAAGGACTCTTCCCTTGTCATGGTGGGATTATTGTTGGCACCCAAAGTTTTGGGTTAATTTTGCATGCATGTGAAAATTAATTTGTTTTCACTCATTCAAAGTTTTGTGTGCATTCCTTCCAAGTGTTGTACGTGATCAGTCCAAGTTTTGCGCACTCCCAAGTGAAAATCGCAAAGGGAAAGAATTTTGTGCCAGACCAATTTTTGAGAATGTGTGCCAAGTCCAAGGCTTATCAAATTTGTGTCGATCCCAATTTTAATGTGCGCCAAAAAACAAGAAAATGCATGTAGGAATCAATAAATGAATATTCAGTAAATCCTCTTGAACGATTACTACTAGTAGCACAAGGGATCGTGGAGCTGAAAAAAGATGAGTTGGCAAGCCAGTTAAGATTTCTCTAATTCCATAAGGCTATGTGGACTACAGGTAGGGGCCAAAATCATGTGAGCTATCTTGTTAAAAGAACAAGTGGAGAAAAGCATAAAGGGACAGATCTCTCGAGTAGGAAAAGTTATAAAAGGAAGCAGTGATATAAAAAATAGAGTTAGTTCTATGGTTAGATGAGATCCATTGAGTCATTTCTATCGAGCTCACTTTAAGCCTATTGTAACATTGTAATGCTTATGAATATAATTTTGAGTCTGTCATATGTATGAATTATTGATAGAATTCACATTGCATAGTGTGTTGTATTTCATGGAAACTATATAAAATAAGATATGAAGCTCTATTTTTTCCAATACATTATGGTTAATGTATACCATGTGTGATGAAATTGAAGGAATAATAATTATACGACAATTCTTATATAGTATGCGTTTATAATATGTTATTTGAATATGTGTGTGTATTGTTTTACTTCTTAGTCCTAGTAAGTTATCATATATGAGTTTCATAGAATTCAACCTGGATGGATCTTTGTGTGTTTCGCCTTCATTCATGTCTCAAGAACTTATGGTCTTTGTGATCCTCTTTACATCTCAGGTGAGACCTTCTTCAGCCTTGGCTAAGTATTGATATGTCGATGCTCTAGTGTTTTTATTGGTCAACTCTGGAAAAACCCCAGGTCTAAACTCCCCAGCATTAAGAAGGACATGTCCAAGCATGGAACAAAACTCCCAAAAAATGGTTTCGTTTCCAAGACCTAAAAGTCTTGTAAGGAATAATAAAGGCAAGATATGAGGTGGTATCCATCTTGGAAGGAAATTCAAGACTGGCTAACTGCAAAAGAGCATGAGTTTTCCCTATGGGAAAATCAAGGGATAAGAGTGAATGTGAAGCAATGGAAATATAGCTATCTATACACTGATATGCATGATATTTTCTTTGTTGAATTTCCTTGTATGTTGCATGAGTGGTTGAAAAGGAAAACTGCTATCAATTCTATTATGTGGCCTATAGAACCCATGGCTTGGGATCAAGATACGCATTGAGATATTGAAGGTATTAGACAATAAGTGGAAACAAGCCATTGATTTTTGGTTTTCTCAAGTAAAGGAATGATACATTATTGAGGTTGTTGTGGAGTACATCGACTCTTTCAACAAGGATGAAAGGAATTTCGTAGAAGGTCCAAGGAAGTGAATGCTAGAAGAAATCTCACTTTGGATAAAGATGGTGTTCATGGAGAAAGGGTTGATGCATATGGATCTCAATCAAATGGCTGAGTAAAATCCCCTAGTACAGGGGGGGTGGAATTTCTGCAAAGATGGGGGAAAATGAGAGAAGAGATGGATATGTGAAGGAGAATTTAGAAATTGTCGAGATGAGGTGAGGAATGGCATGGTCCCATAGGAGCAAAGGAGAAAAAGAGTGGAGAGATACACAATAAGAATTGAGATAAGAAGAAAAGAAGAGTAGAGAAGTGGAAAATAGTTAGCAAGGGGACCAGGATGAAGAGAAACGAAACCAAACCAGTTGGTAGTGTGGAAAAGTATGTTGTGCTAGAGTGGAGAACAAATGAGGATAGGCTTGCAAAGAGGCATGGAATTGAAGATAGGGTGTCTAGTGGGGATACTAGTAGTGATATTAGTAAGGGCCTAGGTGACAAAGTCCATACCCCTTGGTTATTATGAAGTGTTGAAACCTTAGAGGAAGATGAGTCACAAAGAATTGGTGCGCTGATAAGAGAAAAATATGGTGTGTAGAGAAGTAGTGTGTTGTTAGAAGAGGAAGATGGCATGCAGACCAATGGTGCGTAAATATCATAGGAAGTTGGAGGCTCCCCTAGTGGTAGGGGGGTGATTTGGTGATAATATATGGTCTTGCATGAATGCAAGTGGGAAACTCTTTGGGTTACCTCAAAAGTAATTTAACAAGAAGATGGACTTACCCCCCCCCCC
>ML780853.1:517456-536148 GCA_009831015.1 Picea engelmannii | reverse complement strand
TTGTGCATTTTTAATAAATAATAAAGAATGACAGATAGTGAAGCAATTGGAGTAGAAGAGAGAGAAGAAGGAGATAGAAGAGAAGAGATGAGTGAAGGAGAAGGTGAAGTCAGTACTACTTCACCCTGAGAAGTATTAGTGTTGAGAAATCAAAACCATAGCAGTCACAAAGGAGGATCTAGCTCGAGTTTAAGGATGGAAAATTAGGACAGTATGTTGAGGATACCCATGCTCCAAAAAATGGGTAAGGATGATGTATAAAAACATTTTTTTACAAGTGAATAAATATAGTTCGTGAAGAGGATTGAAGACGAAGCGGTGAAGATCATGCAGTTGGAAAACACATTCAGGATAGAGCCTTGACGTGGCACATGAAGTATAATTACACTACACCATCAGGTCATAAAATATCTCTGATAGAGATTAAGAGGGACTTACTGAAGGATTTTCAAAATCCCAAATATGAATCGCACTGCATCACCGATATAAAGGATATTGAGCAAAAGGAAGGAAAAACCATTTGGGATTATGACCAGTGGTTTAAGATTTTTTTGGATAGGAAGAAATTCTAGATTCAGGATGTGAAACATTGAGAATGGTTAATTGTGGGGTTTCTACCCCATATTTGAGTCCCTCTCACCCAACACAAGGTGGAAAATCAAGTGGAGGTTGTATCAATTGTAAGGTGCCTAGAAGCTACGCCAGGAGGGGTGGAAACCTCGACAGGTTTAGCATAGGTGAAGTCACAACTGGCCAACTTGATGATGCAATTTCAAGACATGGCAAAGACAATGGTCACATGTGAGCATGTATGGTGTACCAATTTTCATTCAGAAGGGAATCAAATGGATTAATGCTTTGTACTTCCAAATTATAAGGTGACAAGTGCACCAAGTCCATTTCCATATGGACAAATGGAATGGTGTGAGATATGTAGAGAATGGGGCCATGTGCCACATCACTTCCCAACATTTAAGAAGTACCAAATGGTGACCCATACTCCATTATGTGAGTTCTGTAAATCCATGGGTCACAATGTCAATAATTGTCGATCACTCCATCTAATGTAGAACAATACATGTGATGCATTCTAGGTAAAGGAAGAACAAAATGGGGTGATCATGGTAGTGATAAGCAAGGTAGATACAAGGGAGGTCCTTGGGTTTGATATGGGCATGGTCACAACCGAGAATATGGAGGAGGGGGAGGTAGCCCTCCCNCCCCCCCCCCCCCCCCCCCCCCACCTTGTTTAAATTGTGGTGAAATTGGCCATGTATCAAGGTTTTGTATGAAACCATGTGCGCTTTGTGCATATTTATACAGTCCAACACATGTCACAGAAGACTATCTCGACTTGTTGAAAAAGTGGGAAGACAAGAAGGCCAATTTCAACATGGTGCATGTGGAGCTGCACAAAAACAAAAATAAACATGGCATAGTTGATGTCTGGGTAGTAACCTGGGGAGGGGGAAATATAAGAGCAGACTTTGAGCATGGTGAAGGATCATGTCATAATTTAGATGGGAAGATAAGGAAGGTAGCACAACCCCCTCCAAATTTTGTTGCTTCCCATAAAAACATTTCCTATGCGATGTGCAGAGAGCGATGGAATAGGAAAGGGTGCACCAAGAATTGCAGTGCGTGACTCAAAGGTCACTTGAGGAGAATTGGATTTGAGAATAAGTGAATAGGGAAAAAAAAGGTCGATGGAGGAAGCTTGGATCCGTGAAGAGGTACAACACACAATGTAGAGGTCACTGGAAGAGGCTCGCAGACGTGAAGAATTACAATGTGCAGTGCAATGATCCTTGGAAGAAGATAATGTGTGTGAAGAAATGCAGTGTGTGATGCAACAGTAATTAGAAGAAGTGAATAGAAAGAACGAGTCACGACATGCTAAGAAAAAATTGCATAAAGAATAACACCTATAGAATGCTTTCACGACTCAGGTTGTAAAGAAGGATCTGAAAACCAAGTCAATTATTTCGTGTGTTTTTCTTTTTTTGTTGTTGAATGATCTAGAGGTCGCTAATAAGTTGACACGGATGTTAGCTAAATGCACAAGGGAACAAGGAGTAGAGGAAACCATATCAACCCCTCTACCAAAACGAGATGTATGTCAAGTCAGCAAGCACAAGTTAACTAGCTGAGAGTTCAATATGACAATAGATCTTGGTGTCTATGACATGAATGGAGTCATGTTGGATCTGGAATCTGACATGAATATTCCACTGAAGAAATCTTGGGAGGTGATGGGTAAACAAAATTGATCTGGTCACCCATCCAACTATAGTTGGAAAATCAATGCAATATCTACCCAATAGGCTGACTATAGAAAGTGGAAGTGAATATATAAGGAGTAAAAATAAAGGATAACTTTGAGGTAATAGATATTATGGATGATTATGATCCATATCCTTCCTTATTTGGAATTGATTGGGCCTTTGATAATAATGCAGTGTTGAATTTAAAGAAGAGACAAATGTCGTTTGAAACAAATACCATGTGCATGGTTTCACCTCTGGATCCATATGAAGGAGACATATACAATGAGCCAGTGGAAGAGGATTCATAGAGCTCATCCATTTAAAATATTTATAAAATCATGGGGCATAGGGAGGATTGCATTAATTCCATTACAGATGGAAAATTAAGCTAGGGAAATTTTAAGTCTTATGATGTGGACTCTGAGGATGCCATGGATAGATAGAAAAACAATCTCTATAAAGTTTCCACTTGCAAATGTGTGAGAATAACAAAGGCACTATGTTGGATCGGATATGAGCTATATGATGCCCCACGGTTTTATGGGACAGGGTCGATAGAGAAATTCCTTATACAAATGGGGAAAACCATCATCGTGGAGAAGAAGCTTTAAGCCATGGATGAAATGGTGTGAGGAACACCTGTGCGATGGTGGGTGAACCATCACCCAAATATTTATAAAATGGTTGTAGGTAGCTAAGTTGATAAAGGTTCAGTTCCATCCCATCATTGATTTCAAACTAGCCAATTGATACAAGGGAACTAAGGATCCTCCAGAACACATTTATTTTTGTGAACGACGTTGGACCTCTAAGAATATCCCTTGATCTTAATGGATCCATCTATTTTTCCACACTACGGACATGGTCCCTAGAAGTTGGTACATTCAATATGAGCTTAAGAGGAAAACGGTCGAATGGACCAAGGTGAATTCCCAATTTTGTTTAACTTTCAACTTCACAGCAGAAGACCCGAATCAAAAAGAAGTGCTCCACTGGGTTAAATATTTTATTTTCCATCGAAAACCAAAGGAAGCCACACCCAGGGTGGTCTTCTCATATCATCATCCAGTGGAAAAACTAAAAGAGGTAGTACATTGTTGGAAGATTGATGTCAACAATGTTGATGATGATGTTCCACGCGATATCTAGATCAAAGAGTCTGAAGGAGAGTGGGCACTGAAGGGTAAGGCAACAGAGATGACCACATTATAATATATTGGCCTGATAAAAACTAAGAAACACAATATTGGCACTGAATAAGTGCCCAAGATGGCCATCATTGGAGATTACTGTGATAACGAGATAGTCACTCAAATTGTTGACCTCCTTAAGGAATACAAGGACTTTTTCCCCCAGGGATTTTCTGAAATGAAAGGAATTGTAGGATCATTGGGGGGATTGAAAATTCAACTTAAACTGGATGCCAAACTGATAAATAGAAGGCCCTATCGCTTAAATAAAAATATAAGGAAAAGGTTCACAAAGAATTGGATCACATGTTGGATGTTGGGATCATTGTCCCGGTAGAGGAGTCTGATTGGATTAGTCCTATGGTTGTGCAACCCAAGAATATTGTTGATATTCAAATCTGTGTATATCTAAGGAGTCTCAACACAGCCTGCATCCACAACCCTTTCTCAACACCCTTCACAGGTGAGGTTTTGAAAATGTTGGTGGTCGGGAACCCTACTCTTTCACACATGGATTCTTAAGCTATCATCAAGTTCATATCGCAGAGGAGGATTAATATAAAATCACCTTTGTGATAGAATGGGGTTCCTTTGCATACATGGTAATTCCCTTTGGTTTGAAGAATGCCCCTGTAGTATTTTCCCAGATAGTGGTCACGATCATTGTCTTGATAGAGGAATCTGATTGGATTAGTCCTATGGTTGTGAAACCTAAGAATATTGGTGATATTCAAATCTGTGTATATATAAGGAGTCTCAATACAACCTGCATCCATGACCCTTTCTCAACACCATTCACGGATGAGGTGTTGAAAATTTTGGTGGTCCGAAAGCCTACTCTTTCACAGATGGCTTCTTAGGCTATCATCAAATTTAGATTACAGAGGAGGATTAATATAAAATTACCTTTGTGATAGAATGGGGGTCCTTTGCATACACGGTAATGCCCTTTGGTTTGAATAATGCCCCTGTAGTATTTTCCTAGATAGTAGTTGTGACCTTTAAGGAATTCATCCACAAGTTTCTTGAGGTATACTTCGACGATTGTATTATGTTTAGTTTATTGAAGGAACACATGCAATCTCTTCGACTGATGCTAGATCAATGCTGCTAGCTACATATATCCTTGAATTTGAAGAAATGCATTTTTTTGTACACCCTTTGGCACACTATTGGGCCACGTTGTGTGAAAAGATAGATTGTTGGTGGATCGAGCTAATATTGATACCATCTTGAATATGGTTGCCCCAACTTCAGTTCAGGATATGAAAGCCATGTTGGTTCATAAAGGATATTAGCGAAAGTTCATCCAAAATTATGCTCAGATTGTTTCCCCATTGGAAAAACTATTGCGTAAAGATACTAAGTATGAATGGATGCCAAAATGACAGAAATCCTTGGATACCCTCAAAGAAAAATTGGTTACTATGCCAATTCTGGTTTTTCCTAATTGGTTGAAGCTCTTCCATGTCCATGTCGATGTTTTTTCTATTGCATTCAGCATGGTTCTTGTGCAACCAAGTGAAGGAAATATTGACCATCTAGTCTACTTTTCCAGTCACAAGTTGTCTAATGCCAAAAATAATTATACAACAATTGAGTGCGAGGGCCTTTCCATGGTATATGCATTACAAAAAAAAATCCACTACTTGTTGGGGTATGCTTTCAAATTCTTCACTAACCAATCCACACTCAAGTATTTAGTCAACAAACCAATGTTAGGAAAAATAATGTTTAGTTGGTTGCTTCTATTTCAAGAGTTTTATTTTGAAGTTGTGGTTAAGCTAGGGAAGCATAATGTTGGACAAAATAATTTGTCATATATTGAGACTAGGGAAGATGCGACAAGTCTCGATGATGAACTCCTCAATGCATAACTCTTCTAGCTTGATCAAAGTTATGCCCGATCAATTGGCCAAAATTGTGGAATTTCTCATGATTGGCCAGCCTCCCCCAAGGTATACTTTGGTGTAGCGTCGTCAACTAGTGACCCATAGTCTCGACTATCATTTAATGTCAAACAGTTGTATAAGTTGGGTGAAGATGGCATCTTTCATCACCGTGCAATAGAACACAAATAAAACTCCATCATGTATGAAGCACACGAAGGTATTGTTGGAGGACACAATGTTAGCAAGGATACAACACATAAGGTTCTACATGTAGGGATTTGGTGTCCCTCCCTCTTTGCAAATGCTAAAGACTACTGCAAACGTTGTGACATATGTCAATGGATTGAAAATCCCTGCCAGATCGATGAGATGAATTTATTTCTAGTGACCGTGCTAGAGCTATTCGAAAAATGGGATATAGATTTTGTGGGTCCCGTCAATCCCTTGACACATTGCACAGGAGAGCACTACATTATTACAGTGACCGAATACCTCACTAAATGGGTCAAAGTCGGGCCAATCAAATATTGTACAACAGAAACAATGGCATGCTTCATTTTTTAGAATGTCATCAGTATATTTGATTGTCCAAGGGTGTTTATGAATGACTAGGGGTCACATTTTCTGAATGCAAAAAATTTAACAACTCACTCAGGAGTTCATGGTCCATCACTAGAAGAGAACTCCATATCAACCTCAAGCTAATGGTACAGTTGAATATTTTAATAAAATTTTAGAGCACGCTTTAACCAAAGTTTGTAATGTGCAATGTGATAACTAGGATTAGTGCATCCCAACAATATTATGGGCTTATTGAAAAATGTGCAAAAGGATGAGAAATCACACACCATTCAGATTGGTGTATGGAAAAGAAGTGGTCATGCCACTAGAATTTGTTGTTCCTAGCCTCCAGGTCACCCTTGCAACTCAAATGACAGATGATGGGTCCCTTCAACACAGGTAAGATGAAATCATGGAACTATAAGAGGAATGAATGACAACAAGATTTATCCAAGTGGTCGAGAAGGAAAGATAGAAAGCATGAAATGATCACAACATCTGCCAGAATATCCTCCAGTCAGGATCTTTAGTCTCGTTATATGACAACAAATATTTGCAACATCTAAGGAAGCTATGCATGTGATGGTTGGGTCCTTTCTAGCTAGTCTACATCAGTGAAGAAAGTGCCTCCAAGTTGAAAACCTTACAAGTAAAATCACTCAACGGACTCATTAATGGAAGCAGGTTGAAGGTGTACTATGGCCCGCAAAGGTCAACCATCATTTAGCTCTCCCTATTAGCTTTGAATGTTGGTAGAGTAGGTTTAGTGTAGGATGTATAGTAGGTATCACATCTCATAGTCGGCATAATTTAACCATTTTACAACACAACATTCACATCAGTCATGTACGAAGACTTGATAGACTGACAGTTTTTGCGGAGTCCCCAAATTTCCAAATCAGACTGACAATTTGATATAAGTACAAGATCTCAACCCTGACTGCCAAGTCACATGGGCCAATTCCTAGCGATTTATTTCACTGAATGGGAAATAAATCCCATTTGGGAAGTCTTCACATGCCATAGGTACATAGTCAGTCATGTTTCCACAATCCCACACAAGCATCACTACTATGGTGGATCTGACATATTGATCTCCCCATGAGTCATGTTTCACCACCATTTTCTACTTATCCTCCAATCCATCCCCTCCATAAAATTGTTCTATTTCCCCACTATCATCTCTCCCCCAACCTTCACTCTATAAAGACCACCCCCTACATTCTCGATAGAGTAACTCTCCACGCCACGTTCACTCCCATCCTCATCTATGACTTCATTCATCATCTCATTGGTATTTTCCCCAATTCCCCCATCTTTAGAAACTTTTTCTAGTTTTATTTTCGCCTTCCCACTCATGGTGTGGCTTAATAAACTGTCAATACTATGTTCTTTCCAGTTCGGTCAAGCATCTCAACAACCTACACTTCATTTTTCATGAATATTTTCAGTATGCGACCAGCTGCTTGGTAGAGATCCCTCCCCCATATTTCCTAGCATGAATCAACTTAGTGCCCCACAATTCCCTAAATTGTGTTTTTTTACTTGCATTTGTTCACTAGATCTCTCAACCCCAAGCTGGTTAAACAATCGCCATGAATCATAACCTTTGCTGATATGGAGGGACCCTACTCTCTTGTTAGCCTGAATCCCTTCCTCCATATATTTTCATGGATCCCCCTCTTCTAGCAACAGAGCACCCGAGCCAAACCAGTTAATCTATCTTACTTGTCATGATCCCTACTCTCATATCTTGTCATGGATCCCCAACCCTCCAATATAAATTCTAAGGCTACTATCTCACTCTCATCTTCCTAACACAAAAAGGCAAGTAGAGAATGATATTCTCTCTTGATGGACCCTCACTTGTGTTCAGGGGTTGGTGTTTGTTGGTGGGGTTTAAACATATCCCTCATTCCCCTCCACAGACACCAAAGGTTTTGGGTCGAGCATCAGGTTGCATGCAATCCAACTCCATCTTTCACAATGGAGCCTACTTGACTCATTTACAGCCTTGAGTCGAGTTGCAATTATTGACTCATTTACAACCTTGAGTCGAGTTGCACAAATGATTTTCAATTACTCACACCCAGTTGTCACCATATCTTGGTTTGATGCTTTGGGGCATCAATGAGGATGATTTTGTCTTACTCAAATTCCAATCATTAATCCATGAAATTTTTGGCTCAACAAAAACCCAAGTAATAGTAGTGGGGGGTTGTTGGCACCCAAAGTTTTGGGTTCATTTTTCATGTGCGCACAAATGAAGTTGTGCCTTCTCATTCCAAGTTTTTTCTGCATTCCTTCTAGGTGGTGTACGCGCTTAGTCCAAGTTTTTCACACACCCAAGTGAAAATCGCAGAGAAGGGAAAGAAGTGTTTGTCGGTCCCAGTTTTGATGTGCGTTGAAAATAAAGAAAATGAATGATGGAATCAAGAAAGGAATCATCGAGAAATCCTCTTGGATGATTACTTCCAGTAGTACAAGGGATCCTGGAGCTGACAAAAGATGAGATGGCAAGGCAGTTAAGATTGCCCTAATTACAAAAGGATATGTGGACTATAGGCAGGGGACAGAAGAGTGTGAGGAAGTTTGTCATAAGAATGAGTGGATAAAAGAAGAAAGAGACAAAACTCCTGAGCAAAACAAAATATAAAAGGAAGCATCGATATTGGAAATAGATTTATCTAGATGGTTGATGGTTAGATGTGATCCATTGAGTCACTGGTATTGAGCTCACTATAAGCCTATTGTAATATTGTAATGCTTCTAAATATAATTATGAGTCTATCATGTGTATGAAGTCTTAAGAGAATGTGCAATGTGTTGTATTTATAGGAAATTACATAAAAGAAGATATGAAGCTTTGTTGATGCCTAATACAATCTATTTAATGTATACTGTGTGTGATGGAATTGAAGGAATAATAAAGTTGTGACAATTTTGATCTACTATGTGTTTATCACATGTTATTTGAATATGTGTGTGTATTGTTTTACTTCTTAGTCCTAGTAAGTTATCAGATATGAGTTGCATAGATGCCAGCCAGAATGGGTCATTTTGCATATTTTTTCAAAGGAAAAAAGGGGTTGGTGCACATCAGACTCAGTTCTGAAACTTTCTTCTCAAAAATTGAAGATTTGTTTAGGTACTTAACAACTTTGGAAAGTGTCTCAATTTGGTTAATAATTCCATGGTCTAATTTAAATTGGTTTATTCATTAAATCAAAATACTAGACTTAGTTGATGCATAATTATATGGTGTGATTTAAATTGGTTTACACTTTAAATTGAAGTTAGCCAATGCATTATTCCATAGTGTAATTTAAATTGGTTTACATATTAAACTGAAATATTATCTAATGCAAAATGTTATAGCCAATGCATAATTCCATGGTGTGATTTATATTGGTTTACATATTAAATCGAAATGTTATCCAATGCATAATTCCATGGTGTGATTTAAATTGGTTTACATATTAAATTGAAATGTTAGCCAATGCATAAATTTGTTCTTTTGAGCCTAGAGCCATGTTTCATAACTTGATTTGGAAACTATTCAATTTATTGAATTTTCGTTGTGTCATAGCCATAGTACTTGCGACGAACCATGGTTTCATCATACGTTTGAAAAAACTCTTTGTCGTCGCATGACAGACGAAACATTCCTCCATACAATCAATAGAATTTCATCGCAAATATAGTTCTTTTCCATCACAACTTAGTCATAAGGGAGACCAAGATATGACAAACGTAGACCATAGTCAAACAATTTTCATAACCATTGTACTCATTGTATGTTTGTTGTACAAGCAACCAATATACATTTCGATGTCATCATATTAACGACCCATGTGCAATTAACTTGCAGCATAATCAAACATTATCCAAAGTTATTGTCATTGTAGTTCCATCGTATGAGCGACTATGCTTCATCGCCAGATCGTTGGAAGAATGACTAACGTATGACAAACTTGGAGCACAATCAACCACATTTCATAGTCATTGTCATCGTACATCCATCGTAAGATCGACTATTCTTCGTCATAGATTTGTTGTAGGCTCATCATACGCTAAAAGAAAAAAATGACGTAATTTCACCCAGGTTTGTCAGAAGAGAAAAAAGGTCGACAAATTTATAGTCCTACTATCGACAAACACATATTCATATGATCAATGAAATCCTAGAAGTTTGTCAATGTTCCAATGTGATTTTTATCAATTAAAAAAACAATTAATAATCTCAATGTCATATGGTCGAATTTTCCTCTCTAATCTCAGCGTCAAATGGTCTCTCATGCGCAGCTAGTATGAAGGTAATAGGTTGTTGGTTAATTTTTCTTATGGTATTGATCAACAAGAATTCAGTATTGATCATGTTGTAGTATCATGATATGTTGCAACAACTAGATTTCTAAAATAACAACATGTGGTGACTTCTCCTTAAGAGTTACAAAATGTTCTTTTTTTTATAGGTTTGAAAGTTTCTCTTATTTCTATATATGATATATAATATATAATATATAATATATAAAACCATAATAAAACTCAACCAACAACCTAATACCTTCATACTAGCTTCGTGTGAGAAACCATTTGATGTCGAGAGTAGTGAGGAAAATTTGACCATATGATATCAAGAGTATTAATTTATTTTTTAATTAATGAAAATCACATTGGAACATTGAAAAACTTCTAGGAGTTAATTGATCATACAACTAGGTGTTCATCAATAGTAGGACTACAAATTTGTCGGCAATACAACAAGTACGTCGGTACCTTTTCACTCTTGTGACAAACTTGGGTGAAATTATGTTGGTTGTTATTTTAGCATACAACGAGCCTACTACAAATCTACGATGAAGAATAGTCGATCTTACGATGGACATATGACGACAATGACTATGAACCGTGGTCGATTGTGCTCTAAGTTCATCATACATTAGTCATTCTTCCAACGATTTGGTGACGAAGCGTAGTCATTCTATATGTTTATCTTTCTCTTTCACTAAATGTCTAATGGTCTTTTGACTTCTATATAAACTACCCTCAACACTCTTTTTTGATCATATCATCTTCTATTGTTCCTAATGATGGGTGGAGTGTCCACCCGAAACATTGGACATTTGAAAAACCCTCACACAATTATATGCAGAAAAATCTACTGCCAATATTATGATGAGTTGTGGAAACTTACACTCTCAAATACTTTGCTCTAACTACCTACTAATTTGTATTCTCTTGAAATTGAAATTGGCTTCTTGGTTCTTGGTTTCCAATTGTCTATCTATACTATTGATGAATTCTCTGTCTATATGTGACTTATGTTTCCCTCATTGTATGCATGTCCATGTATTTTTCAAAGGAATTACATGTGTGTGGGTTGTGTGGACAGTATGTTGATACCTGTGTGTCTCCATTAATAAAAAATGGTAAATGGACTTTTGGAAATGGGAGCAGATGGGCTATACAATGGGTAGGAAACTTGAGGTAGACATCATTAGGAAACAAGTAGAAATGAGGGAGCACATGTGTCTACCATGAGTAGGAAACTTAAGGTATACATAGTTAGGAAACAAGAAGAAATGAGGGAGCCCATGCATGGGTCTTCCATGTGTAGGAAACTTAAGGTAGACATAGTTAGGAAACAAGAAGAAATGAGGGAGCACATGGGATCTACCATGGGTAGGAAACTTGAGGTATACATCGTTAGGAAACAAGAAGAAATGAGGCAACATTGGAAACAAAGAGGGAGATAGAATGGAATTTTCTGTAAAAAAAAAAAGGATCTTTTGCATGAAAAAAGAAGAAAACTTTCAAACAGTAATGTTTCATTGTCTCATAAAGCAATAAACAAGTTATAAATTGATACTCTATGCATAAATGATAGGCATACCCACACATTTATTCAGTAGGGGTATATAAAATAATTTTCATGTACAAAATATTTTCCATCCCTTTGCCATGTCTTCTATTGTGTTAGTCTCAACCTTTTGATATAGAAACTTGACATCCCAACCCCACATATGTGCTTCCTCAATGCCCAAAAATCAGTGAAATTTTAAGGTTTGGGTTTCAACACAATTTAGATTGAACAAACATAACAAGACCATTATTGATAGAAGATATTTTTGCTATTCCCTATTGATTATGTTAGAGCAGTTTCCAAAGGAGAATTTGAGCATTATCCATGATAAAATGGACAAAATAGAGACTTCAATTCCTAGGCCATGTGTCAAATCAAAATATGTTGTAGAAACAAACCTAGGTTTGTAATTGATAGGTACGATAACACATGGGCACAAGACAAGAACTTTTGGTCATTTATCCCTATTATTTGTACATATGGGATCACAATTCACAATTACATCCCTTGCTAAGTACATGAGGGACCTTGAATATCCACACGTTGATATGTATGGTGATCTCCTTTATGAGAGTGGAAGTTCAAGAAATCCACTTTTAGATGCATAACTTGATAGCTTGATTTATTCAAATTGTAGAACATACAAGCATGATGTTCTATCTCATGGAAGACTAGAAAATCAAGGAGTTTATTTTAAGTCTCTTCCTCCACATTTGTTGTTACAACTAGGCAATGCAGCAAGTGATAATAAGGATCATATTTTCATGTTTCTATAACTTCTAACAATTCTTGGTGCCTTAATCACTATCAAGGTCGGGTTCTTACTTGTGGGACACACCCATGAAGACATATATGGAACAAATCAAAGGATATTTTCCAACTTGAAAAGTAAATAAATATATTCTCTAGTTGCGATGATGGATACATATCACACAATTGAAGAAAAATGGGTGTTTCCACCTAAAATGATTGATAATGTGTATGACTTGAAAACTTTCCTCAATGGATACATCAAGGGAAAAATGCACTTGTTTGACATTTTATTGTCCAATAATTTGAATTTTTAGTACTCAATAATGTTCCAATATTAAGATACAAAGAATCCATTAAAGATATTGAGTGGTCAGAACTAGTTGAGTTGTGGGATACCGATGATGAAAGTTGACCTAAATTTTCGATAGGGATGCCATATTTCTTACATCTAAAAGAGAATAAGGTTTGTTTAAAAGAACCAAAGGAAGGAATTACATCATACATAAGAATGTGGGAAGAGACTATTAGTGGTGAGGATTCTCCAAATCTTACAGAGGAATGGAAAAATAAGGTATATTGGAAAAGAGTTATTAATAGTTTTGATGAAGTTTGTAATGATCATATAATAGTGGATAGAATTGATTCATATTTGAAGGAATTATGACTAAAGACAAGACAAAACCTCAATGCTTATCCTAATGTGCTCCATGTAATATTTAGTATTGTGGAGGAGGATTTATAAAATGTGACATGTAAAGAAATATATCTTGGACCCAGGTGCAATAGTCCAAAGCTAACATTCAATCCTCGTGATGACAATGAGAAAAGAAATATGTTTCTTGTTAGACCAAGAAATTAGGATGGAGGGAAGATAGTTTGGATGTCAATGGACATCTCAAATATATTCTAGGATGATGTAAGTGGGACTCTTCATATTAAGGTTGATTGGTGGAAGCCTAGTTCAGAGAAATACACAACAAAAATATTAAACCAATATTGGGTACTAAGTCCCCACCACACAAAACTTGTGTCTCTTCCAATTGATACCATAGATTGGGCATGGAGGGAAAAGAGAAAATATTGAAAAAGGGTCAAGATAAATAAATGTGATGTAGACAGTGTATTTCATCTAACTGAGGATTCCATGAGATTTGGTGGAAACAAATTGTCCTTTGAAAGATCAATTAATATTTATTAAGACAATTTTCAATGTTTATTGTATATCGTGTATTATCTTCATAGGGATAAAGGATTGTTGACAAGGGAAATTTGTTGAAGAATGTCTCACATATTGGGTGAAAAAGAAAGAACTTATAATATTCAAAGGATTGTATTTAATCACTTCATGGGAAATTTGGTTAGCTACAAATGCAGGGATACTTGATAACATGTATATCCCTTCGATCCATTGTGCCTATCTAACTAAATCCATTTTCTCATATTTCAAATTTGGGATACAAACCCCTTTGATATTACAATTCTCTTATGATACTATTGAAAAATATAGGGCTTGGGGATACTTTGATGGTGCAATTCAAGGTACCTCCCAAAAGGAGGATCTTGTGGTACTATTTTTCTTAATGATACTCACAAAAACAAATTCAAGGCTAATCTAGAAGATGGCATGAACAAATTTATAAAACTACTTGCTCTAAAAGTTCTCTTAAGATTGGTCGTTCAACAAGGAAAATAAAAAATATAGGTTTTTGGTGACTAGATGACACTAATCAATTGGATGAATAGCAAAATCAAAATGACAAGTCTATTTTTAAGCCTGATATTTGATGAAGTAAAAGCATCATTATTAGTTTTTAACTCTATCTTCTTTGAATATGTTTACAAATAATTTAATAGGGAAGTAGATTCTTTGTTTAAAAAATGATTGTAGCACTCTATTGTTACAAGGCGGTGAACGGAATTCGAGGATGAAAATTTGTTACAAGAGTGGATTTTTCCCATCTTCACTTGATGAACTTTTAGAAAGCTGGACTTTTGATGAAGAGTATGCTTGAATAATTAAGGGAGATGAACTTCTAGAGGAGACTAAGTTTACAAAAACTTTTAGATTCATATTTTCCTCAATTTGTGTAAGTTATGTTTCTACCCTTATTTTTTTTGATAATGAAAGTAGGTAAGACACTCTTTTCTTTAAATGTGTAAACAATTTTTTTGTGATTTTAGCTTTATTTGCAAGGTGGCATTTTGTTTATCTTCATGAGATGAGAAATCTCAAAGTCTTGATTGACAAAGAGTAAAGCATATGCAAAATGTATATTTCTTTCATCTTGTTAGAAATGTACAATTTTTTTCCCCTTATCTTCATATTATATTTTGAGGAGTTTTAAATTATTTAGTATAGATATGTAAATTTTGGTTCCTCTAATTTGGCATAATAATTTTTATTTATTTTAAAAACCAAAAAAATACAATGTGATGTTGAAACCCAATACTTAGTTAATTTTCCCTTGTGAGAAAGTCAATACAATTGCAATTCATTCATGTGAGAATACTTTATACTAATTACATGGAACCATTCAATATTTTACCTAGAAATTATTAATTTCAATGTGGAATACAATTTTTAATAATTATTTTAATCGTTTTGAAAACAAACAAACAAAATTTGTTGTCGAAACCCTATTTTCCTAATTTTCCTTATATGCCAAATTCACTACAAGTTCAATGTATTATTTTGACTATACTTTATACTAATTACATGATATCATTCAATATTTTATCTAGAAATTACAACTTTCAATGCTTTTTGTTGGACGCAGACCCATTCTGGGGAAAAGGCTATTTTTGGGGAGAGAAGCATGAAGGGAAGAAAGGATAGCTGGAAGGAAAAGCATCACGTGCTAGGGAAGCATGCAAGGGAGACTTAACTATGTTAGGGTTAGTGTTTTTTCAATATATTTAATGGTGGATGAGCCAAGAATAGATATAAGTACTACTTAGGAGGTCTAAGAAGAGAGGACCTGAATTGGATAGATACAGAAAGAGATCAGTAGTACCTAGGAGGTAGAGAGAGTTCAGAAGTTGTAAGGTTTGTAAGAACAACAACATTTCATAAACTGGTGAGCTAAGAGAAGAATTGAGCAACTCGATCCTAAGGGTTAGATCACGGGTTGACGAGCATGGTGTGATCTAGTCAACCTCACAGGGATCGGGAGGTTGGTTGAGATTGTAAGATCCAAGACTGTAAACGCACGTAGTGAGACGTATTTTTGAGACATAATAAAGAGCTTGAGAGCCAGATCTTTGTGGATGTAGCCCAGGAGGGGGTGAGCCACGGTAAATCTTGTGTTATGTGATTGAATGTATGTATGTCCATTATTGTTAAGGATTAAATTCTATATGAATGAATGAAGGAACTAGTTAGATATGATACTCCACTTGCATGAATAAGAATGATTGTTTTAATCAAGAGGTTAGACTAAATAAATAAATATCACAAGGTACAACCACAGATATCCACTCATTCCTAGGCTGTAAGCATCTGAGTAATGCAACCACCCATAGAGATATCTCGGGTGAGACTACATAGTACACGTTGTGTGTTGCGTTTCCTTCTAGTTTAACAGGGGGGGCGATAGTTTTAGAGGGATTTTGTTGGAAGCTTTCTAAATTTGAACCTAGGTCAACTTATGACAGTAAAGTAAGATCATAGTATATAACTAATAAAGTAGACTAGAAACCAACAAATGGTTATGTTGTCGGTTGGAACAGGATGGGATTGAGTGAATGAGATCTGTTGAAGAAGCGTCAAAAGAATGCCATATCTGATGACAAGAAGTTAAGAGAATGATAATCTAAAAGGGGATGTTCAGACCATGGAACCCAATGAATTAAGAGATAGACAGTTGGTTGAAAACAAAGGAGCCGGAGTTTGTGTAGAAAGATAACAGAAACCCGAAGTTAACACCGCGCAAGTATCTGGACAAGTACGTATTCAATGACTTGCATGAAGTATTTTTCTGTGATTTCCTGCATGTGTTGCGGGAGTGGATATTAAGGTTGAAAGACAACCATCCTACAAATTGGATCAGACAGCTAGAGTGGAACATTGTAGATATCACGCAGTTACAACAAGTTGACAATAAATTTACCGTGCAGTAGATTTCTGGTTAGACAACATTGTTGCAGGATTTATCACATAATTTGCACTAGATACAGCGAAGTCTTACAATGTCGTAGAGCAAGAGTTCTTGAAGGGACCTCGAGGTATGTATATCACATCACTATATAATTCCATTAAGATATTACTATATAACAAAGGTGTAATTACAATGGCCTCAAATAGCTAAACTTCTCTGCGTTCATGGGGAAGGGGGGAAGCACTGACAGAAGAAGTATAAATGGATAAAGGAGATGCCTTGGACCCAATCATGATGGAGGAATACTAGATCAATCATATCATGGAAAAATCTGGAATAAAGCGCAGTGGAGTACCCTACCAATATAAGATGAGCACCAAGAAGAGAGCCATAGCTGTGAGGGAGGGCTTGGAAAGTGATGAAGAAGAGGTAGAGGATCTCTAGGCTATGGAGCAGATTGAGTAAATCCTGCGTGTGACATATGAAAGGAATACGAGGGGTCCAAGAGTAGGAATAGAAGGAAACACTACTATCCATATCAATTTCAGTGTGGAATCCATAAACCCATGTGTGACTAATACACCAATAAGAACACCACCATTTAGACAACCGAATTTCGAGAAAAGGAAGATAGAAGCAAGTACAACTACACAGGGAACAACAACTGGGGGAGATATTTCAGGAAGCATTAGTCAAGTATCTACACTATGTGGAGGTAGTAGTTCATCATTCAAGATGACAGGGCATGATCCCACCATTAGGTTACCATAATTCAAAGGAGAGGCGTTGGAGGACCCTGAGAAGCACTTGTTCATTTGTGAAAATATCTGGGAAACAAAACAGATCATAGATGAGGACACTAAACTCGCATAGTTAGCCATCATGCTAAGAGATCGCACAATGGATTGGTATATGAGATTAGTTGCAAATAGTCCACCAGGGAAAACCAGAATGATTGGAGATATCAAAAATCTATTGATAAATGAATTCCATAAGCCTAGCTCAAACGATCAATACATGAATGAGATGACAGAGATTAGAAAGAAACAAGGAGAATATGTTAAGCCCTAATATTGGCTCATTACCCCTTAATTGGGGCATATTATATTAGTAATGTTATTTTATTTATGTCGGCTTTAGGCAATTAGTTGTAATTATACCTCCTAGTCTCCTATATATACCAAGGAGACATTTTCATTTTGAATCATCTTGTACTTGAACATTTAAGTGGGGTAAAAGGAGGTTGCCCCCTCGAAGAGGCTTATTATCAGAAATTATCTCTTTTTCAAGGCATTGAGTGCTTTTTCTGAGGTTTTTCTATGCTATATTGGTATTTGGTTCTTAACATATGGTATCAGAGCTCAAGGTCTTGGGGTTTCACTGCTACATCTGAGACACCTTGGAATTTTCACTGTAACTTTTTTTCTACAATGTTTCAGAAGAAACGACTTGGAATATATTTAGTAGACGGATCAAGGTACGTTGGGTTCAAAATTCATCTCCTGAGGACTTATACTTTTGGACATACAACCTGTACAAGATAGGGTTCTGGAATCATCCTAAAATGAGTCATTGCGGAATTTTTGATATAAAAAAAAAATTGTAACGTTTCAGACCATGAAATTTACAGGATATTTAGAGAAATTAGTAAGGTATCTGTGGTAAAAATTAGTATCTCTATTGTGAGTTTCAGAATTTTATATCAATTATTTTGTGTGGGGCATGCTATACAAGTGATATCTCTTGGAAAGGACAAAAAATGGCAAGTTGTGGGGAAGTTACCGTAAATTCCACTTGGCATATCCAATTTTGATCAGACCTATGGCATTGTAGAGAAGAAATATTAGAGAAGTACATAAAATAAAGTTTCATACCCAGAAGGGATAAAAATTGGGAGATACAATAGAAGAAATATTGTCTAGAAGAACCACCTCAAAATCAAGGTTCAAAAGTGATACTTGGCCAACATGCCACCAAAAAAGGGAACTTCTACACCAACTAAGCCTCCAGAAAATCCTACTTAGACTCTTGATGAAGGTGAAGAAATGCGTAGGGACATAAATGAA
>ML780853.1:500101-513071 GCA_009831015.1 Picea engelmannii | reverse complement strand
CTAGTCTCCTATATATACCAAGGAGACATTTTCATTTTGAATCATCTTGTACTTGAACATTTAAGTGGGGTAAAAGGAGGTTGCCCCCTCGAAGAGGCTTATTATCTGAAATTATCTCTTTTTCAAAGCATTGAGTACTTTTTATGAGGTTTTTCTATGCTATACTGGTATTTGGTTCTTAACAGAATATTTGTGGGAGATTGACCAGATATTCAAACGATTGAAGGGAAAGATAAAGTATTTCATGAAATATATGTAACATAGGCATCTGTTTGTCAATTCACTGCTCCCACTCTTGAAATACCCCTTGTGACAATGGAAGTTTCAGACCTAGGCAGAGGCTCTGCAGGCAGTCCTACAACTGGAAGAAAACCAATATCAGAAGACAGATCCATCCATAGAGGAGTTGAAGGAGGATCTGAAGAACTTAACATTTCAGCTAAACCAGAACAAGGGTTAGGACAAAAGAGAATTCATTTGGTGTACCACATGTAGGAAATAAGGACACCATAAGAATGAATGCCCAACATTCACACAGTACATGGAAAAAGGACTGCCAAACCCTTTTCCAACAAGAGGACTATGGTGTGATATTTGTAAGAAACAAGGGCATGATACATATCATTGTCCAATGATGCAAAAATACTAGACAGTACCTAAGAGTTCATATTGCAACTTTTTCAAGTTAGTGGCCCATGATGACAAAGATTACAGGACCATGGACCTGATGAGGGAAAGAAAATCAGATGTTTATAGGGTGCAGGAAGAAATGATGACTAGGAAAGCTACACCGCAGTTAACCAAGCACCAGCCCCATATAACACTTCACAGTAACAGTATAACACTGCGCAACAATAATATAACACTACGCAGTCGTAGTACATGTTGGGCATGTGTTATATTCTTTGCATGTGTGTGTGTGGGCGTGTTAGATATGACAATTGTGTCTGACGATCCCTCGTACTTGTGCTTTGTTTGTGCCATGTGTGTCAGGCACTTTCCTAGGGGGGTCCCAGGGGGGGAAGGTATGCCCCCCCCTGATTACACGTAGCGCCCCGAATTTTTTTTTTGGGCGGTTTTTGCTATTTTTAGCGGTTTTGTAAATTAATCCTGGATTAAGGGATTAGAGTTTTGGTATCTATGGAATACCTAAAAAAATTGTATATATATTGTATAGTGAATGGTGAAATTTGAGATAATAATATAAGAAAGGTTTTCCTGGTTGAGGGTTTCCGATATAAATCTCTGTGTGCTATGTGAATGAACCATTGATTAAATTCTATTTTGCTTAAGAATCTATATGCATTGCTTTACTTCACAAGTTTAAAACTTACAATACAATATCGCGCAACCACACTATAATCCTACACTGTATAACCAGGAGCCCCAATACAACGCACTACGAGGAGATCGAGTTGTCTACAAGGGTGGGGGAAGAGGAAGAGGAGACTTTGGAAGAGGCAGAGGACCAATGGTATGCCACAACTGTCAACAACCAAGACACTATGCAAGATAATGTCCACTTCCACCTGCGACATGTATGTGTTTTCGTGCATCAGATCGTGACACAAAAGACTATCCCACACTATTGGGGAAGATCTAGGAAAAGAGAAATCAGAACAATCAAAATGTTCAGTGGATTTCGGTGGAAGCAACGAATGACGAAAGAAATATCAACATAGTTATGCATGGAGGAGATAAGACATGAAATGACACAGTAAGACAAGATCAAGCACAACACCAATGGGTGTAGAAGAATGTCGAACCGTAGAAACAGTTTGATGCGCAGAAAAAAATAAGGGGGGATATTCAAGCAGTCCAAACAAGAATTCTTGAAGCCAAACACTTCATCGACATCCACTGTGTAGCATACTCAAGAAGTACCAATGTACTATATGCCTTCGTTGCTGGATCACACTAATGAAGCATAGCCCTTAGGACAAGCAAGTACGATTAAGGATTTTATGCAATCTTGTGTTAAACTACTAAATGATCCTTCATCTGTTAAAGTGTTACAAAATATTTTAGAAATATGTAGCACAGAGGTAGAGGGAAATCTAGAATAGAAAATAGTTAATCATATGCATACAAGGAGGAGAACAAGGAGAGAATTCAGACTGAACACTAACATTGGAGATTTCAACATGGGAGATATTATACTGGATTTAAGATACAAAGTAAATGAATTACCCAAGAATACATGGCAATGTATGGGAGAGCCTACATTGGGATATTCACTTGTTCCGCTGAAACTAGCAAATCAACACAGATTTCTACCAATTGGAAGGCTAAAGGAGGTGACAATAGATCTGGATGGAGTGCGCACTAAAGCCGATTTTGAAGTGATAGAGATAGTGGATGGCACAACACCTTATCTGAAATTGCTTGGCTTGGATTGGGAATTTGACAATCAGGCCATAATCAACTTAAATATGAGGAAGATGACATTTGATTCAGGAGAATACAGATTCATTGTGCCATTAGATCCATCAGAAGGGGAAAGGTTTATAGAACCCACTTGTTTAGACCTGGAGGAAATTAACCAGTTGTATAGAACCACCATGTGAGAAGAATATTATGTGAAACCAATTGTAGATGGGTTACTTAGTTGGAGAAGTATCACATCATGCACGTTAGACTCAGATACAGGGTTGGAGAATTGGCAGCACAAGTTACATGAAGTCTCCACAATAATATGTGCAAGAATAGACCGTGTAGTAAGATGGGTAGGTACAGAGATAAGAGAACCTCCCAACTTCCATGGGGTGACTGACTTATAAGCATTATTAACAAGATACAAAGATGAATTGTTAGAAAATCAGAGGCTCTTAGATCTGGATATAGCACTCAATGTAACACCTGCAATATGGTGGGGTGCACACAAAGATATAGTCAAGGACTGGTACCAATGTAAGTGGTTATGGCGCATTAGATTTGGCACAGAATAGGGAAGAAACTAACAGAGATATGATGGACAGGGGACAACAACAAAACACTTGGAGAAGTGCAGAACACTATGTAGAATGACACCACCAGAGGAATGGCCTTATCACTTTATTCACACATTAGAAGGGATTACAACAAACTGGTATATAGACCAGGAATTGCGTAGAGGAACTACAAACTGGACAGTATTACAACAGAATTTTACAGTCAATTTCTCATTTGAACATGAGAACCCCAACATAGACTCAGCACTCAAACAAATCATAGGGATGATATTCATTAAGGAACCATAAGTTGAACTTATGACAAAATATCAACAACAGAACAGACAGACAGTAAAAGAACTATTGTCATGCTACCATGTCTAGGAAGAAGCACCAAATGAAGATGACCCGCACAAAATTTAGATAAAAAAAGTTGAAGGTGAAAGAGAGGTGGGAGGTCCACCTATGGAATAGGAATTATTTGTTGCGTCAATCAAGGTGAAGAAATTCAACATTGGGACAACTGAGAATCCCAAAATGGCCAGCATTGGAGACTACTAGGATGAGAAAACAATAAAAAGCATAACAAAGTTACTGCATGAGTACAATGACATGTTCCCAACAACGTTCATAGAAATGAAAGGAATAACAAGAGATCTAGGTGAAATGAAGATACCTCTCATACTTGAGGCAAGATCGGTCAGACAGAGACCCTATAGACTAAACCCAATATATAAGCATAAATTGAAAGCATAAATTGACAGGATGTTGGAGGCTAGAATCATAGAACCAATGGAGGAATCTGAATGGGTAATCCCTATGGTAGTTCATGAGAAGAATCAGGGAGGGATAAGGATATGTTTCGACCTAAGGAAGTTGAATGATTCTTTCCTACATGACCATTTCCCTACCCCTTTCATAGATGAGGTGTTGGAGAATGTAGGAGGCTAGGGAGCTTACTCATTTACTGATGGATTCTCAGGATACCATCAGATCAAGATAGCCCCAAAATACAAGTAAAAGACCACTTTCACCATATAATTGGGGTCCTACTAGTACATAGTCATTCCTTTTGGACTGAAGAATGCACCAACAATATTTTATAGAGTAGTCAGTTTCATTCAAAGAATTCATCCACCAGTTTCTAGAGGTATATCTAGATGATTAGACAATCTACAGTTTGTTGAAAGAGCATGTAGAGGTGTTGAGAATGATGTTAGAAATATTTAGGCAATGTAAAATATATGTAAACACAAAGAAGTGCATCTTTGGAACACCTTTTGGGATACTATTGGGCCATATAGTGTGCAAACAAGCCTTGCTAGTAGATCCTTCCAAGATTACTGTAATTGTTAATCTACCACCACCAAAATCAGTACGTCAGTTAAGATAAACATTGGGACACACAGGATACTACAGGAAATTCATAAAAGGATATGCACATATCACTGTGCCAATACAAAAACTGTTGATAAAAGATAACAAGTTTTAGTGGAATGAGGACTGTCAGTGAGGATTGGACACTCTAAAAGAGAATATGGTAACCACACCAATACTAGTATTCCCAGATTGGGAAAAGACATTTCATGTGCATGTAGATGCATCATCTGTATCGCTTGGAGATATTCTGGAACAACCAGGAACATGAGAATTGCACCATCCTATAGCATTTGCTAGCATAAAACTGTCAGAGTCATAGAAGAATTACAATACCATATAAAGAGAAGGCCTAGCTATGGTCTATGCACTTCAGAAGTTCAGACATTACTTACTGGGTAAACATTTCAAGATGTTTACAAATCATTCATCTCTCAAATACCTAGTCAACAAGCCAATGTTGGGGGGGATAATTTGTAGATGGTTACTATTGTTCCAGGAATTTGAATTTGAAGTGATAGTCAAAACAAGAAGTTGAATGCAGAACCCGATCACCTATCAATAATCACCAATGGAGAGGAACCTACGAATCTAGAGGACAACTTCCCTAATGCACAGTTATTTTCAGTCCAAGTAGCTGATGAATATTTTGTTGACGTCATTCAATACTTGAGTACAGGGACTGTGCTCCAAGAACTCAACACTGCGTGGATGAAAATTATGGTAGTCAAAGCTGTAGACTATCAATTGATTGCATGACACTTATACAAGATGGGTGCAGACAACATCTTGAGAAGATGTGTAATAGAAAATGAAAAACCTAGGATTTTAACAAAGGCCCATGAGTGAGTAGCAGGAGGACATTATGTAGGAAACACTACTACGCAAAAGTTATTGCACATAAGACTATGGTGGCTAACTATTCACAGATATTCAAAGGACTACTGCCAAAGATGTGATGTATGTCAGAGGGTTGGTAAACCTAATAGATGGGATGAGATGCCCCTAAGGCCACAAGTAACTTTGTAGATATTTGACAAATGGGAAATATACTTTGTGGGACCTGTTATCCACCAAATTTCACTAGGATGGACTTCCAGCGAGCCACCAAAGATTGAACATTTTCATGTTCAAAATTCAGAGCTCAGAAGTTTAGTCGGTCAATAAGACCAATTTTTTCACATTTTCCATACCCTCCAAGGAATTGTAATAAGAGATGTTGCATGATGAACTTCTAAAAGGTCTTATCCACCTTCAACTTAGGCATGACTTGTTACTATGGAGTGGCTTTTTTTACTTGTTAATTATATTTTGTTGTCTAAAGGCAATTTATAACTTCTAAGTTTTTTAACTCAATTTCTCCAAAGCTGGAGTATATGCTTATGGTTAGGCCTTAGAATGGATATAATCCTAGTGTATAATGTATATTACCATGATAAACATCCTCCTAAAGTATAATGGAAATGTGCTAAGTCCCCTTAGGATTTTTTAATTTTTTCAGTTAGTTAAAAATTTTCCGTAAAACAAGAATTTTTAATTAAAAAATAAAGTTGTATTCAAAAAGTGGTACTATGATCCTTTCTAAGCATTGAGGGTGCTCATTTGTGGACCTAGAGAACCCATATTACCCAAGTACCCACTTTGGTGAATGAAATTAGTGATTTTTATCACTAAAAAGTCAATTTTACTCAAAAAACCCAAAAAAGACAAAAAAATCAAGAAGTGACTATTTTCTTGGAAACATGTTGGGACATGTTTTGAGTGAATAAAGCCTCAAAAGACAAGGTGGAAACCATATAATACATCCCATTGGTCATATACTAAGTGATATGGCAAGTGGGTTTATTTAAGCATGTTCTCAAGAAGAGGGTGTGCACCTCTTGAGCGGTGGTGCATTCTTAAGAGGGGCAGCCTACCTCTTGAGAGGTGGCACCCCCTATCCTCATCAAGTCTTCCAAATGGCACATTTTGAGAGTGTGGGGAGAGGTGGAATCCTACTCTGACACACTTGGATCCACCTTCCATCCACTTGGTGTGCCCTCCTCCCTTTGGCATATTTCCCTCTTCTCTATAAATTGGAGCTCTCTCCCCATTGTAAACTAGTTGGATCTAGTGAAGGGTTACGCTTGTAAAGTATTGTACTATCATTTCTATTTGTAATAAAAGTCTTTGGAGGTTATTTTTGTGATCAATATTCATGTGTGGATATTCTTGTCAAATGGTGTGCTAATTTGTGAGGTAACGTGTGTTGTTCTTTTTGCTCTAATATTGGATTGTGGCCTTCAAGTGGAGTTGTCTCCAAGAAGGTTAAAACTAGAAGAGCTAGATTGATTTATGGTTTTATTGTTTATTGTATGTGAATGTTTATGTTGCATATTCATTTTAGTTAATGTGTATGCTTTCCTAAATTTTCTTATGCAAGAACACTATTATACTAATATTTTATTGGCAAGAAGTATCTAAGTTTGCAGGATCTCACTACTTAAATAGTAGAATAGGCTTTGTTGCACTCTTTTCTTCTTTAAGCTCTCAAGAAATACAAATACCCTCTTTGATCCATCAAAGGGACTCCATCTTGCCCAAAGTTCCAAGGCTTTTAAGATCCTTCTCTCTCCTTCTCAAATTTCATTACTAATTCTTGGTTACTTCTAATTCTTATATGAAAATCATTTGAATCTGATCTAAATTTTAAATATATCTTATTTCAGTTTTGCATATACAAGAAAGCTAGATTCATTTTGCATCTAAAGGTTTCAATTTGAAGCATAGGATCTAGACTAGAAAAGGCTAGTTTTATCAATTTTTCCTTCTAAATTCTTAAAGGATAAAGGTAGTTTCTTTTTAAAAGTACTTCATTTAAATATGGGGAAATTTAGTGATTGTAGTTTTCTGCCTTAAAACAGAAGCAAAAGATCCCAAGGAAGCAAGATTTCTAGCTTGATTCTTTGGTTCCTTTTTGCAAAATTTCAATAAATTTACTTAGGAGAAATTTGGGGTTTTACTACTAACATCTCAAGACACCTTTAAAGTGTTTTGGGACATATTTCATCTTGTTTTCTTGCTGTTTTATGCAGGTAGGTGCGAAAACAAGAGGATACAATGTCAAAAAGTTGAAGATTTAAAGCTTCCAAGATCCCCAAAGTGGCCCTATATCTTTGAAAATTGTTGTAAAAGTATAATTTTTATTTTTCGATCAATTTATAAGGGTCCAAATCTCTCTTTTAAAGAGATCCTAAATCTATTCAAGAGAATTTGTAACTGATATAATAAAATCAGTGAGCCAAAGGAGGCCTCACTTTTCTTTCACCCCCCTGGGGGGGGTGTGTTATGTTTTGGGACTTTGTGTCTTTAGCTTGTTTTAATTGTTCCTTTTTTATATAAGTTCTCAAACAAAATCACATCAACTTTAAAGTTAAAATAAATCACAATCTATATTATATTTCAATTTGTAAAAGTAGAACACTAATTGCTAGTTTAGATTTCCTTTTATGCAATTTCAAAGTTGGAAATAAACTGTCTCCTCAGCTCCTCGCAAGAGGCTAGTCAGTGAAGACTTAGTAATTAGAAAAAATTTCCATTTCAGTACTTTTATTTCCTATTTAAAATAAACAAATCCCCTCAGCTCCCAATGTGGTTCCTGACCCTTCCAGTTGCGAGCTTGCCTCGATCTTTTGGGAGTAAGTTTCATACACACTTGGTTGGTCAGTGGTGATAGATTAATAGGGAAATATCAAAAGAGAATTATTGCTTGTATTTAATACCTACCTAGGGGGAGTGTGTGAAGTTTCACTGAATACCTCGGGCTTGTTCCCCTCAGTGTTGGACATCCGACATCTCTAGTGGGCTTGTTGGTGGAACCATTGGGTTTCGGCAAATTCTCAGCAAATCTTTGAGCTAAAGGGATAATATATTGAGAGGAATGTTGACCACCTATTTAACTAGGGGGTAAACTCCATGTACCATGAAGATATGCACCATCAGATGCTACCAAGTCAGCGGCTTATTGTTTCTACAAGGCAGTTTTGGCCTTCAACACTTCTTTTTGTAATGGAGTTTCCGCTCCTCTACATGGGATTATAATGTAATGGGTCTGCTTGGATCATAGTTAGTTCAATTTCCTTAGGACTTCATCATTATAGGAGTCCATTTCACTGAGTGTTTTTTTTTCCTTAGGTTATTAATTTGGCCTAACCAGCCTTATTAATTTCCCTTGAGTTTTTTACTCCCACAAATAATTCCTCCAAAGTGGTGAAAGGTTTTTTAATGGTCTATCCCTATGGTATCTAGTATCTAGGAATGTTTTAAATTACCATGTAAGACATCTCTTAAATTTTTGCGGAATTCCATGGAGTCTAGATAGGTTTTTTTTTTTTTTTAATTTATTAAAATTGCCTAAATTGGGTAATTTTAATTAAATTTTGATGAAAAATGTAAAAACTAGGTCCTTGGGATTTTGATAGGGGTATTTGTGCTCAAAATAAATGGAATGAGACCCCCTACACCCTTGGACCAAGTTTCAGCTCAATTGGACAAGTTTTTCTAGGTGTTTGTCCATAATGAGTCTTAGTCAGTCCAAAACATCAATTTAATTGCTAGTCTTGACATAGTCAAAATGTCAAATTTTGTAATTTTGAGTTAATTGGTTGAAGATAAGGTGGAAGACGATGCCTAAACCTTATACTATCATATCCTAAACCTTTTCTCACCCTCATAACCCTTTATTACCTAGCCACCATCACTTCAAGTTGTTCCCCATAGGGAAGCTGCGCCCCGCTCCTTGAGGAAACTATGGAAAGTAAAAAAATAATGAAAAGTGGGCCCTGTCTCCCCTAGTGTACCTCCCTAGAGCCCCCACCTCACTTCCTTGACCAAGTAATTTCTTTCCACCTCATCCATTCACTCCATACCAAAACCCTAACCCTAAATTTGTGCCTCCTCCTAGAGATGATCACTCTTGCTCATGTTTTGACACTTGTAAAAGATCTAAGAGGGGTAAATTTTCCTTCCAAAATATAAATAAAGGCCCCCTCACCCTCATTTCTCATCTATTCTCAGTGTATTGTTACTATATCCAAATATCTTCCACTCTTCTCTCTCTCCCATATTTCTCTCTCTTTTCTCAAGCTTGTAGCAAGTATTTTCTCAAGCATGCTTATAATAGAAGAATCTTTGGAGGAAACCATTGCCATTGGGATTCTTCTTGATGCTTGGATTTGGATCTTATTGGAGGTGACTTGTGTTATTTCTTTCTTGAGTTTTTAGCTTCTAGATTTAGAGTAGGAGATCTAAGCAAAGTACTTTGCCTGGATAGATCTATAGTAGTATTGCTCTAGATTTTAGTGTAGTAGTTTCCTTTCTTCTTCAAAGTATTTTGTTGATGTTTTGGTATCTACTTACCTCCTTATTTGTCTTGTATCTTAGTCTCATATGCGTGTAGGCTGCTAAGGGTTGAGAAAGAGAAACTTTAGATTTGGAGGTTGTCTATTTCACCTATTCTTATTCCTCTTATAATTTCGGTTATGTTATTCTGTTCTGATTTCTGAGTAGTTGGGTAGATTGGTATTCTAAAGTAGATCAAAATAGATTACAAATACTGTTATATTTATTTTAAAATTTTTGTTTCGTATTAATAGAAGTTTTATGTAGGGTTTTCAATAATTTTCTGTAGTTTTCTAGCAAGTTTTGCTTGCTAGTTTTTGCAGGTTGTTGATAGAAAACGTGGAGGAACAACCCATTTGGGGCCCTAAAACGTCAACAAAAACCTCCTAAGTTGTGGTTCACACTTACCCAAAACTTCTCTCTTCTCTTCTCATTGTAAGCAAGCCCCCAAAGAGTAACCAAGGGCTTGCACTTCTCTTAAAAATAATTTTCTGCAATTTTTTATTTGCTTTGCCTACACCTAGGAGAGTGCTTGGATTTTCCAATCATCATAAATTGTAAGGATTTACTTTCTGCAATTTTATTTTCTGCATTAGTTTAGTTTTATTTAAACCCACCTTGGCACAACAAAGGAAGGTTTGCCTCCACCTTGTGCCATTGTTTGAGGCTTGTTTTAGCTTAGTTTTATTTACAAGAATTTCACTTTATCTTGTTTGCCTACACCTTGGAGTGTGTTTGGGTTTTCCAACCCCAAAAATCATAAGGCTAGACTAATTATGGGTGATTTCATTTTTTATGCTCAATGATGGTTTATTTTAAGTAATGGAGTAATCATGTGCTATTTTAGGCCCATGGAGGCATTGCGATTTATTTTTCTTATGTTGCTCATAGTCACTATCTACTTTCATTCAAATCACACTTTCATTTTGCAAGATTACGTACTATGGATCAATGAGTTAAATATTTATGTGCATTTCTTTTATCTCTTGCAACCTTGCATAACATTGTGGTTTAAGGAAAGCATCTATTTCCTCCTTGTAAATCAATCTATGTACTTTTCTATCATTATTTTACATTCAAGAACTTGACATTTTGCAAGAACATCTTGCACAACACATGTTTCAGTCACTTAACTTCAACTAACTCAATATACCTTAGTCTCATAGGCTCTAAAAACAACTAGTCTTAATAGGTCACCTTCTAGTGACCCAACTTTTCCATCTAAAACGAGAATTTAAGGAAGCAATGGGAGGTGCTAGATCGGGGATGATCTCATGGTGCTTGGATTCCTTCCTGGGAGTACTTCTATTCTTTTTTTGACCTTTGGAGCTAGGGTGGGGCCTTGTTTGCCTCACTTATTGAGCACCCAACAAATTTTTGGTACAAGCGAGGGGAGTTTTTGGGTTGTCACTTAGTTTAGGATTCATACTCTAACTTAACAACTTAATAATCCTAATTAATCCCCTATAACCTTGGGAAATTCTTAGTTATCTATGTTTTGTGGTTATTGCTCAACAATATTGCAAGCACTTTACATTTCTTTTACTTTCATGCAAGTTTATTTCAGCATTTGGTGGATGTTAACTAAGTGAAACTAATAGTTGTGTGCTTTCCCTTGGAGGCTTCTTTTGAGAACTTTCATTTTAGTTTTAAAGTGGTGATTTGGTTTATTGGCTCAACCCCCTTGAAGTTGTGCATACTTTGGAGGAAACTTCATTGTTTGGGTTTGTTGTTGTGTACTTGTGTATGCCATTGAAACAACCCCTTAGAGTTGTGCATCTTGTGGAGGCACTCTATTGTTTGGGTTTATTGGCTTGATGTGTTGGTGTAATCTTTTCCTTTGAACAACCTTTATTTCCATGCACAATCAAGTATTTCAAGTTAGTTTCAAGTCAGTGCTTGTTTCCCTTCTTGTCCATAATTGTATAATTGTATCTTTAGATATTATTAACTTTTTGGATAATTGTTTATCTCATTTATTTTTATCTATTTCTAATTGTAAATCTTGTAAAGTCATCTAGTTGTAATCTTTTGTAGATTTTAAACTCCCTTTAACTTTAGTTGACCCCTTGCCCAACCTTAGGCACTAGTCCTACTTGTCTTAGGAAAAGGGCTTGCCTTTGCATTGAACTATTTCAATTTTCATTGTTTACCTCTCATATAGGCTAGATCCCCCAAACCTTAATCAAATAAAATCAACTCTTAACTTCACCTAGTAACTGGGGTCTACCCCCCTTGGCTTCCCTAAGAGTAATCCTAGACAGAAGAGGTTCAAGTCGAGGTGACAGTGGGCTTTGAAACTAGTTTAGCCAAAGCCTCTTCTCATAGAATCCTTATTCATTTAGGATTCGAGTCCATTTATGTTATCCAATTTCTTTTTGTTAATAAAAATTTTAATTCAGAAATGGAAATTTATGTTCCTTGTGATTTTTCAGCAATAAATAATTATCCTCATGCAATTCCAGAAAAGAAAATAGAAAAATTACCTAGCTTTCAAAGAAATAATGTTATTTATGCTAAAATGCATGTTAAATCATTTATGAGATGTATTAATAAGTGGTGTGTTTCACATGACCACGAATATGTAAAAATGAAGCTCTTTGTTCTTTCCTTAGAAGATGATGTTTCAGACTGGTATGAAGACATGTCAAACAACACTTTCAAGACCTTGAAGGATCTCCTAGACTCCTTTACTGAGAAATGGGGGGATAAAATGTTTTACTGTCACCTGTTTGGTAGCCCTCAACACAATAAGGAAGAATGAGAATGAAACTATGGATGAGTTTAATAAGAAATTAAATGAGCTAGTTTCAAGCATGCATACAGATATCAAGCCTCCAGACAGTGCTATCCGTATATACTACATTGAGGAATTTGGTGGGGAGATGAGGTATCAACTAAGAGATAAATAACCCACCAACCTCAAAGTAGCTCAAGAAATGGATAACAAGATTGATAAAAACATGCAAGCATCATTGTTTGCACTCTTTTCGTCGGTGTGTGAGCAAAAAGTGAGTGCTTACATGCCTAGTTGGGCTCTGCTAGTCATGACAGCTGTATGTAAAGAGGTTAGGAAGAAAACAATAGAGCTATTAACAAGAATTAAATAAAAACTAAATACAAACATGAGCATGGAAATAAAAATAAAAAAAAAACAAATGAAAGTGGACTAATGTCACCAATAGATAGGCTGATCTGATTAGTGAAATCCAGAGATACACAAAGGGGAAAGAGGACTTGGGTCCCTTCCTTCTCCAATGGAAGGCTCTTGAGGCCCTCAAGTA
>ML780853.1:484932-499420 GCA_009831015.1 Picea engelmannii | reverse complement strand
TGTAGATCATGTGAAGACATTCATGAAGAGTCCACCTGCCCAATCGTTTTCCAAATAAATGAACAAGGCCTCCCTCCATCAAACAATTTTGTGGGACAATCAAGAAACTCTAACCACGTAAAAAAAATTGGTGAAACTCACCCTTTGTCAATGGATTATTGGGTTAAAATGCAAGAAATAAGTGAGCAATAAAATGAAGTGGTTGAAGAGTATGATAATTTAACAAAGATGTATGGACACAAGCCCATAAAGGAGAAGATTTTAGAGATGGCTAGACATAAAGGAATAGTCTACCAAAGAAAAGGGAGAGATGGTGCAAACAAGTCTCAAGCGAACTTTCCCAAGGTAACTAATCCTCCTCCAATTACTGATCTAACTGTTGATTTAGGTAATTGGATTTCAAATGAAAACGTGTTGGTTCTAGTGTCAGATCTTTTGAAAATTCCTTCACAAAAGGAAAAACTCCTTAAAGAAATAAATGTTCCAAATGATAAAGTGGTTGTTAAAAATCAAGAAAAAGAAAAGGAACATCATGAAGATCCTTTGGTTTTGACTAGCAGAGATAGAACAAAAGAAGAGAATCCTCCCTTCTTTGTGTCTCTAGAAATAAATTATCAATGGTTGCATAATTGTATGTATGATTCCATAGCTTCATACAACATTATTACTAAACGAATTATGCAAAGATTGGGCCTTAAAATTACAAAGCCTTATCACAATGTGTGTTCCATAGATTCCAGGGAAATTGAAACCCATGGGATTATCATAGATTTGTCAGTCAAGCTAGCTTTTCGCCTAGATTTTGCTTTCAAAATGGATGTGCTTGTATTGATGTGCTATATTCTTCAGGTATGCTTCTCTCAATAAAATGGGGAGCTCACATGGAAGTTTTCCTAAATATGGATTTGAATTTTGAAACTATCCCATACCCTCCTCCATCAACCAAGAATTTCAAGCTCTTTAGGAAACAGAAAGAAAGTATCACATAGAAGATCCTAAAGAGCCATTCAATGAGTTCTTATGCCAAATGTCAGCTTTGGGTAATTTCTGAATTTGTTAAAACTTCCTAGCACCAACTGAAGAAAAATTTAAGGATGAAAAGAAAAGTAAGAAAGCTTGGAAGATGAACTTTGATGGTGCACATTAAAGATCAGGAAAAGGGGCTGGAATTGTTCTAGTTTCACCAACAGGAAAGTCTTACAATTTTGCATTTAGATTAGAGTTTGATGCAACAAATAATGTGGTTGAGTATGAAGCACTTATACTTGGTCTGGAAATTGCAAAAGACATGGGGATAAAAATATTAAGCATCAAGGGTGATTCAGATTTGGTCATTCTCCAGGTAAAAAATAAGTTTTCATGCAAAAGTGAAAGATTGAAAAGATACAGAAATGCAATCTAGGATACCATAGAATTATTTGATGTTATATATCTCATTTCAATCCCTAGAAATCAAAACAATTTAGTGGACAGTTTGTCATTTGCAGCTTCAACCCTCCAACCTTCAGAAGATCTAATAAAAGGAAAAGGAAAGTTGGAAATAATCTTCAGACCTTCAGTTCCAAATAATGTTGATCACTGAAAAGAAAAAATAAGTAATAAAACATGGCAGCTACATAGAAGTGAATATTGGGACGGAAGAAGTCCCAAGGCTCATAAAAATCAGAAAGGGTACTTCAGAAAAAGAAAGTAAAGAATTAATTTAAGTCTTGTCCATGAGTATAGAGATGTATTTTCATTTACATATGAAGAACTCAAATCTTATAAAGATGATGTGTTTCAACATACTATCCCACTCAAAGAAGACACAAATCCCTTCCGGAAAAAACTTAGGTAAATAAATCCTAAGTTAGCACCTTTGGTTCAAGAAGAACTCAAAAAGATGTTGGATATTGACATCATTGCTCCAACAAGACATTCTTCATGGTGTTCTAACTCTGTGGTAGTTAGAAATAAAAACAGGGGAACAAGGTTATGCATTGATTTTAGAAATCTGAATCTAGCATGCATTAAGGATAATTACCTCTTGCCTAACATGGAAACTCTATTGCAAAGAGTTACTAGTTCCAAAGTAATGTCCATGTTGGATGGTTTCTTTGGATACAATCAAGTGTTGGTGAGGAAGGAGGATCAAAATAAGACAACCTTTACTACACCATGGGGCACCTTTGAGTACCTAAGAATTCCCTTTGGCTTATTAAATGTAGGTGATACTTTTTAGAGGGACATGGATTTTGCCTTCCATAAATTAATGGGAAAAATCATTGAGATCTACCAGGATGACTTGACTATTTTCTCAAAGGAAAGATCAAATCATGTGGGTCATGTCAGGAAAGTGTTTGAAAGATGTCAAAATTATGGCATCTCCTTGGATCCGACTAATTCAATTTTTGGAGTTGATAAAGGGAAGTTGTTGGGCCATATCATAGAAAAAAATGGGGTGAAAATGGACCCAAAAAGGGTGCAATCCATACAAGGATTCCCTTTGCCCCAAACCAAGAAATCCCTCAAATATTTCCTTGGTTAAATCAACTTTGTAAGAAGGTTCATCCCAAACTTGGTCGAGACCATGAAACCTATCCTCAAACTCTTAAAGAAAGATGTCAAGTTTGACTGGACAGAAGAAGGAAGAAGAGATTTTAAAAACATTAAGGACGCAATTGGTAAATCTCTTGTGTTAGTTAGTTCAAATTATTCTAAAGACTTTCAAATATTTTCCTTTGCTTCTGAAGATACTATAGTTGAGGTGTTTCTCCAAAATAATGACGAGGGTCAAGAAAAACCCATTACTTTCATGAGCAAAGCATTGAAAAAATTAGAGCTTAATTAGACAACCATGGAAAAGCAAGCATATGCTTTGGTCAAATCCCTTAAGCATTTTCGAGTTTACATAGGATATTCAAGAGTTGTGGGGTATGTACCTCACCCAGTGGTAAAAGATATCCTTGGACAAAAAGATTGCTTGGGGGTCAAGGGAAAGTGGGTTTCAAAAATACAAGAGTATGATTTGGAGATAAAACCCACTAAATTAATGAAAGGTCAAGGATTATCTCAAATGCTAATTGAAGGAATGAACGAGCTTTGGACCTAGTCTATCAAAACATCCAATATAGGCCAACTTTATCTCTAGAACTTCAAAATTTAGAACAACACAAATGGTATGATGATATCATTTTTTGCCTTTCTAATCTCACATGCCCAAGTCATTTAATTGGTAACAAAAGAAGAGCATTGAGATTAAAAGAATCTAAGTATTGTATCATACAGGATGGATTGGGGTGGAGGAACCTCGATTGGGTGATACTTGTATGTGTTGATGAGCTTGAGTCCAAAAGAATCTTGGTTTTTTTTCATTCAGGATGTTGTGGTGGGCATTTTGCAGCCAACACTACTTCCCATAAGATCCTCAGAGCAAGTTACTATTGGCCTACTATATTTTCATATGTGCACATAATGGTTAGGGGTTGTCTGCAATGTCAGTTATTTACTAGGAATTAGAAGCTAGAAGCCTTGCCATTACAACTAGTAGTGGTGGAAGCCCCTTTTCAGTAGTGGGGGCTCGATTTCATTGGTCAGTTCAAGGATAATTCAAGTAATGGATATACTTGGATAATCACATCAACTGATTACTTCATAAAGTGGGTAGAAGCTATACCCACCAAGTTAGCAACCGAAAAAGTGGTCATGGATTTTCTTGAAGACAATATTATCACTAGGTTCGGTGTGCCAACAAAGATAACTATTGATAATGCCAAGGCCTTTAGTTCAACAAAATTATCCTCATTCTATTTCAAGTATGAAATTATATTATCCCACTCTTCAAATTACTATTCCCAAGGAAATGGTCTTGTTGAGTCTAACAATAAAAACTTAATGACAATTCTTAAGAAAATTGTTGGGGATAACAAGAGATCATGGGATAATAAGATAAAGTTTGCAATTTGGGCTAACAGGATCACAAAGAAGAGTTCAACAGGAAAGAGTCCCTTTGAGTTGGTTTACGGTCTTGATGCCACTCTGCTAGTTCATCTAAAGCTTCCAATGTATCAGTTTGTTCAGAAGTATGGTTTGTAAAAAGACTTTCATCAAAATAGAATTGATCAAATAATTGAGCTTGATGAAAACAAAAGGAAAGCCTTATATCAAAGTATAAAAATTCAAGAAAAGATAAAGAAAACCTTTGATAAGTCCTCAAGACAAAGAGATTTCCAGGAAGGTGATACGGTCCTCCTATGGGACAAATGCAAAGAGAATCCAGGAAGTCATGGAAAGTTTGATAGTCTATGGGAAGGGTCGTACATTATCCAGGATGTAGTTGGAAAGAACTCTATTTTCCTAAGCAGATTGGATGGAAAGAGGTTGCCACTTCCAGTAAATTGTCAACTTCTCAAGCTCTTCTTCAACGAAGTCATATGATGTCCATGGGGCATCTTTGTATCATATTCTCTAAACCCTTATCTTTTGTACTTTAAATTTTCATTATTTGTACATAGTTTATTTTTCAATTTTGTATATATAAATGTATATTATTTTTACAGCTTATGTTTAGTATTGGATTTTATATGGACATGTTACTAATGGGGTGTCGATGATGCAGGTCATTTGATTCTGAATTTTGGTATGCTCTCCTTCAAATAAAAATATAAATCACACGTACCCATATGGAGCCAATGTTATCCACCAAGTTGCACTAGGATGGACTTCCAGTGAGCCGAAAAAGATTGAACATTTCCATGTTCAAAATTCATAGTTCAGAAGTTCAGCCGGTCAATAAGACCAACTTTTTGACATTTTCCATACCCTCCAGAGAATTGTAGTAAAATATGTTGCAGGATGAACCTGTAAAAGGTCTTATCCATCTTCGACTTAGGCATGATTTTTTACTCTCGAGTGTTTTTTTTTTACTTGTTAATATTATTTTGATGTCTAAAGACAATTTATAATTTCCGACTTTTTTCACTCAATTTCTCCAAAGCTAGAGTATATACTCATGGTTAGCCCTTAGCATGGATCTAAGCCTAGTGTATAATGTATATTAGAATTCTAAACATCCTCCTAAAGTTTTATGGAAATGTGCTAAGTCCCCATTAGGATTTTTTAATTTTTTCAGTTAATTGATTTTTTTTCATAAAACGAGAATTTTTAATTAAAAAAAAAAGTTGTATTAAAAAAGTGGTACTAGGAGTATTACTATTCCTTTGGGGTGATCCTTTTTGGACCTAGAGAATCCATATTACCCAAGTACCCACTTTGGTGAATGAAATTAGTGATTTTTATCACTAAAAAGTCATTTTTACTCAAAAAACCAAAAAAATACATAAAAAATCAAGAAAAATCAGCAAGTGACTATTTTCTTGGAAACATGTTGGGACATGTTTTGAGTGAATAAAGCCTCAAAAGGAAAGGGGGAAACCATAGGATACATCCCATTGGTCATAGACTAAGTGAGATGGCAAGTGGTTTGATTTAAGCATGTTCTCAAGAAGAGGGTGCACACCTCTTGAGAGGTGGTGCATTCTTAAGAGGGACATCCTACCTCTTGAGAGGTGGCACCCCCTATCCTCATCAAGTCTTCCAAATGGAACATTGTGAGAGTGTGGGGAGAGGTGTAAGCCTACTCCCACACACTTGTCTCCACCTTCCATCCACTTGGTGCGCCCTCCCTCTCCACTTGGTGCGCCCTCCTCCCTTTGGCATCTTTCCCTCTTCTCTATAAATTGGAGCTCTCTCCCCATTGTAAACTAGTTGGAGATAGTGAAGGGTTATGCTTGTAAAGTATTTTACTATAATTTCTATTTGGAATAAAAGGATTCGGATGATATTTTGGTGATCAAGCTTCATGTGTGGATCTTCTTGTCAAATGGTGTGCTAATTTGTGAGGTAACTTGTGTTGTTCTTTTTACTTGAATATTGGATTGTGGCCTTCAAGTGGAGTTGTCTCCAAGAAGGGTAAAACTAGAATATCTAGATTGATTTGTGGTTTTATTGTTTATTGTATGTGAATGTTTATGTTGCATATTCATTTTGGTTAATGTGTATGTTTTCCTAAAACAATTATGCAAGAACACTATTATACTAATATTTTATTGGAAAGAAGTATCTAAGTTTGCAGGATCTCACTACTTGAAGAGGAGAATAGGGCTTGCTGCACTCTTTTCTTCTTTAAGATATCAAGAAAGACAAAGACCCTTTTTGATCCATCAAAGGGACTCCATCTTGCCCAAAGTTCCAAGGCTTTGAAGATCCTTTTCTCTCTTTCTCAAATTTCATTATTAATTCTTGGTTACTTCTAATTCTTATGTGCAAATCATTTCAATCTGATCTAAATTTTAAATATATCTTATTTCAGTTTTGCATATACAAGAAATTTAGATTCATTTTGCATCTAAAGGTTTCAATTTGAAACGTAGGATCTAGACTAGAAAAGGCTAGTTTTATCCATTTTTCCTTCTAAATTCTTAAAGGATAAAGGTAGCTTCTTTTCCAAAGTACTTCATTTAAATATTGCGAAATTTAGTGATTGTAGTTTTTTGCCTTAAAACAGCGAAAAAAGATCCCAAGGAAGCAAGCTTTCTAACTTTATTCTTTGGTTAGTTTTTTCAAAATTTCAATAAATTTACTTAGGAGAAATTTGGGGTTTTACTACTAACATCTCAAGACACCTTCAAAGTGTTTTGGGGCATATTGCATCTTGTTTGATTTCTGTTTTGTGCAAGTTGGTTCGAAAACAAGAGGATACGTTGTAAAAAAATTGAACATTTAAAGCTTCCAAGACCCCCGAAGTGGCCCTATATCTTTGAAAATTGTTGTAAAAGTGTAATTTTTATTTTCCGATCAATTTATAAGGGTCCGCATATTTATTTTAAAGAGATCATAAGTCTATTCAAGACCATTCGTAACCGATATAATAAAATTAGTGACCCAAAGGAGGCCTCACTTTGCTTTTCCCCCCGGGGGGGTGTGTTATGTTTTGGGACTTTGTGTCTTTAGCTTGTTTTAATTGTTCCTTTTTTATATAAGTTATCAAACAAAATCACATAAAATTTAAAGTTAAAATAAATCACAATCTATATTATATTTCAATTTGAAAAAGTAGAACACTAATTGCTAGTTTATATTTCCTTTCATGCAATTTCAAAGTTGGAAATAAACTGTCTCCTTTGCTCCTCACAAGAGGCTGGTCAGTGAAGACTTAGTAATTAGAAAAAAATTCCCTTTCAGTAATTTGCTTTCATGTTTAAAATAAACAACTCCCCTCAGCTCTCAGTGTGGTTCCTGACCCTTCCAGTTGCAAACTTTCCTCGATCTTCTGGGAGTAAGTTTCATACACGTTGGGTTGGTCAGTGGTGATAGATTAATAGGGAAATCTCAAAAGAGAATTATTTCTTTGCTTTAAGACCTTCCTAGGGGGAGTGTGTGAAATTTAAATGAATACCTCGGGCGTGTTCCCCTCAGTGTTGGGTATCTGACGCCTCTAGTGTTCTTATTGGTGGAACCATTGGGTTTCGACAAGTTCTCAGCAAATCTTTGAGCTAAAGGGTTAACCTCTTGAGAGGCCAAATCTAGTTTAGTCAAACACTTTATTTTCATGCAATAAAATTTATCCCATTAACCTACCATCAATAAATCCTAATAAAACACACATTCTACATTTCCCACGATATTTTTGAGGCACTAGTCTCAATTCTACATTTACAAATTCATTTTATTCAAGCAATTATTTGCAGTCGTTAACTTTTAAGCAACTTTAATTTACTTGCATCTAACATTTTCTCAAGTATCCTTTTATGCATGTATCTTTATGTATCTTTTGGTGATTAATTGATCTGTGTATGCTTTAGAATAGATTTGTTTTATTTTGGTTAATGAAATAAACTCCTAGAATACTAGTTTGCTTAGATTTCAGTTTAAGACTTAGATTATTTTATTAGGGACTACCCCCCTTGGCTTCACTAGGAGTTGGCCTAGACGAAGGAGTTGAGGATTAGGTGACAACACCTTAACTCTCACTTTCCTTCAAGGATACACTGAGTGGATTGAATATTTCTTCCATGTCTCCCAGCTGTGTATAAGGCAACAACAGGACCAATTAACCCACCAACAAAGAGGTCAGAAGCAAGGTATATTATTATTGTGACAGAGTACTTAACGAAATGGGAAGAAGTCACGCTAGCAAAATATTGCAGCGTAGATACAACAACACACTTCTTGTTTGAGAAAGTGATCACTAGATTTGGATGCCCAGGGATTTTGATGACTAAGGAGTTTGAAGTCTATCATAAAGAGAGTACACCATATCATCCTCAAGAAAATGGAACAGTGGAAGCCTTTAATAAGATCCTAGAGAATGCACTGACAAAGATATGCAATGTCAATAGGGACGATTGGGACTTGAAGATACCAGTAGTACTATGGCCATACAAAACTACATATAAAAATTTGACAGGGAAGACACCATTCAGATTGGTGTATGGACAAGAAGTAGTGGTGCCATTAGAAGTTTTGGTACCTAGTTTGCATGTAGCATCAATTACTAACATGACAGAGAGAGGCGTAGTAAAAGAAAGGCTAAGTCAATAGATGCTCACAGAAGAAGATACGATTCTAGCAAGATTTCACCAAGAGGTACAAAAATTAAGGGACAAAGCTTGGAATGATAGACATATTAAAAAGAAGAGTTTCAAGGAGGGAGACCTAGTCTTGGTGTATGACAGTAAATCTCTTTAGCACCCCAAAAAATTCATAATGCATTGGTTGGGACCATATGAAGTAAAGATTGTCACAGATGGGGGAGCTGTATAGTTGAAGGATTTGGAAGGAACATAACTCAAAGGAATGATCAATGGGAGTCGAATGAAACTGTATAGGGACAGTCGACCTCCCACCACTTAGAAAGTTACGAAAAAAAAGAGATTGCGCCAGAGAACAAAGGAATATGCGCAATAACAAGGGGGTTACCGTGCCAGACACTAGAAGACAGCGCATAATTAAAATAGAGTTAGCGCAAAAATTTCCACGCGCACCGACTAAACAACATACCGCGCACTTCGAAAACTTAGTGTGTCGGAAAAAGGACCAATGGTCAGAAAAAAATAGAAATTGGAAAAATGGCAGTTACGGAAAAAATGTGCCAACTGGCGGCATCTATCAAATTGAATTTCAAGTACTTTCAAAGTGAATTTGCATTAATCGTGCCAACTAGTGGCGTCAATGAAATTGAATGTCATGTACACGGGAAGCACTAATTCATTTAAACCACAACTCGGGTAGCTTCTTCGAGAAGCTTCAAGACACTTGTTATATAAGGAAAGCACACGAGTAACAAAATAGTTATTGTGAAATTTTGAAATCACAAAGTGAGAGAGTATACAGAGCAGAGAGCGATTTAGCTAGAAATATAGAGCAAACTAGCTCGGCATAAATCATCCTTAACCACCATGCACCACCCAAGCTAGGTGCATTGAGCCAGGCCTACAGAAAACCTCGAATCCATCATAGATCACCACAATAGCCACAAGGAATAGAACAGGAACCCACCCAGACTACGGAAATTGTCAACTTGGACAAAATTCTCTCACCCAATGTGGAACCAGTGAGCTCCACACCCATGGTGGAGGAAACCCAACCAACAACAATGGTTGGCATGTACATTGATATGTCAAAAATGGGACAAACCCAGTAGGCCAAGGACACAGGCAATCCTTTGCATCCTAAAAACGTTGAAGAGGCCTAGAGGGTAAATGGGATAACCCCAAACCAGATAGAAGCGGTCACGCTAGGACGGTCACACACAGTAGAGTCGAAGCAACAACAAGAGGGACTAGTAGAAGATGTTACCGGCCAGCCAGAAGCATATGCTGATGAAAAAACAATAAGGTTGGAACCTCAAGCTATCCACCATAGTGAAAGGGAAAACATCATGTACAAATATCATTGCGCAGACAGGATGCAACAACCATAGTCCTGTCACACATTCTGGAAGGGGTGCAAGCCACACCTAGCCTTCTAGGATGCATGGAAAAACTACGCTACTCGGACCATGATGTGGACGACATGGACAAGTTCCCATAATTTGCAAGGTAGATCTACCTTGACAGCGTGGGTACAGGACCCTTCGGTAATCCATTTTTACAACCAAAACAGTGGGCAACCGGATTGGCCAACACCGGAATTCTAAATATGTTGGATATCCCACATTTTGGAATGGGTCACGACATAAACAACTGCGTTAAGAAACTAATGGTAGTCACCCACAGAGGGTATATATGGGTGGAAGAGCCTGTCTCTATAAACGTGGAGCTCATTTCTTATATTACAGGTCTACCATCTCGGGGGGAGAATCCCACGCAGTACCTTGACGACAAGACAAAGGAGAAGGCGTTGGAGGAGGAGATGAAAAATACATATGGCATAGAGAGAGGGTCATGTGGTATCATCATTAAGTGCATCAATGACGCAGCAACGAGGCCGACCACAAAACTCATGGCTTGCAAGTTTCTCAGGAAGTGTCGCAAGGAGGAAGTACCTATCGAGGTCATCACGGCTGCAGCACAGTGCGCGAAGGGCACTATGCTTAGCTAGGCTCCGCACTTATTAAACCTATTCCTTGAGGACTGTAGAGACTAACAGGACCTAGGGACATAGTTTCATTAATCTTGGCTACTCATCTTGATCGTCTTGATCGAATGGAGGGAGACCTAGTACACATACTTTTGTGAGCAGACTAGTCATTGTCGTGCAGCGTGGTACACATCGTTGGGGATCACTATGGACCCTAAAGTCAAAAGTACAAATGCAAGCATGTTCTCTGGGTATTACAACGACCTCCAATAAGGCATTACCAACACTTGGTGAATTACTCCAGAAGTGGTTGCACAATACCGGGACATCGCTACCTTCAAAGAGACTAGGCACACCATATGGATCAAAGTGTGAATGGATCCCGAGAAGGAATGGATACAATTGTGATACTGCATCAAGGAAGAATACGTAGAGATGGTAATCAGGGATTGGTAATATGAATGGAGAGTTTCGGTTATCACTTAAGAGATGCCCACAGGTAAGGAGGTTGATGCAGAGCAAGTTCAGACACCTGTTAGGGATAAATCTGCACCTAAGAAGCCAAATCCAAGTCAGATGTCGGCACAACAAAAGAAGGGGGTGTTCCAAAGAAAGGTACTCAAGCTGGGAAAAAGGACACCACCCAAGCACTGAAAGAACTGGAAAAAGGGGTTGTGATAGCACAAGGAACCCCATTGATTGTTACCCCACAGGAATAAGGCCAGACCAAGAGGTCGATCATACACACTGGGGGTGCATGAAAAAATGCCAAGGCACACAAGAAACTTCCAGAATATACAATCACTGAGGATGACGCAGATCTTGCAACCGAAAGAGTCCAGGACCGAGCAACTGAGGAGTTTAAAGATGCCCAGCACCAAAGGGACCGAATTCAGGCTGAGTTTCCTGACATAAGGTAGGTCCTATATCATATCAAAGAAGCGTAGAGGGAAGACAGAGGAACAAATTCATTCCCCGCAGCATCAGAAGCAGGAGCCAAGGTTGTGTCGAGCGAACATGAGATGATCCAAACGATAGCACATGCGAGATCAACCTTCCAGATTACACCCAGCATGTTTCGCATAGATTAGATTGTATCCCAAACACCCTTGAAATATCTAGCATAGATATAGTTGTTAATGGAGTGAATACCAACCAAGGAACTATACAAACTACAAGTTAGTGTCACGCAGGAGGTGCAGTCGTGCGCACGAACAAATGCAGCAGAGTTGCAACACACAAAGGATAGGAAAGAGGAGTTGGAGTTCATGCTCTAGCAAGTCAATATTGAGACCAAAGATGAGAAATATCATGTGGATAGGCTTGAGCAGGGAGTGGCTGCAGCTTATGACAAAATTCCAAAAAGAGCGCAAATAGTAGATCCCACGACAACGCAAAAAATTGATCAGATTGTGAAAACAATTGATCAATACAGGCAGAAAATCAAGAACCTTCGGGAAAAAATCATTCCTACCACTCCCCCAGAGGTGAATGAACAAAAAAATAAATAAGAAACCAGACATATGTATGAAATGGAATGACAAGACAACGCAACTGTCGACTTGTTTGATAGGGAAACACAACTATGAAAAAATATAGAAGAAGATCAATAGGTCCAACAATCAGAACAAGAAAAGGAAAAGATAAGCACAACCATCCAATACTTCAAGCAAAGGCATAAAATGATGAAGACCACCGAGCGCCTCAAAGGAATGCAATACATGAAGAAGCTCCAAGTAGATCTAGTACCTACGCAGATGCAGAAGAAGGACTGACAAGATCAAATGGAACCTCTCCAAGAGATAGCAGCAGAGGTCATTACACAGGCAGAGGAGACAAAGAATAACATGTCACAAACACAGACAGAATGTGCAGAAATAATCAAGGAGGAGATCACAACACAAGTGTTAGATGCACTCAAAGAAAAAACCACACAGGCTTAAACACAAGGAAGGGAACTCGCAGAAAAGTTCCACACTCTAGCAGGAGTTGTTGAAGAAGCATGCAAAGCATAGGTGGCTTGAGAGGAGCCACATGTCAGTGTTTGGGGTCTGTTGGATGCAGAGCCATTCTGGGGAAAAGGCTATTTTGGGGGAGAGAAGCACGAAGGGAGGAAAGGACAGCTGGAAGGAAAAGTAGCATGTGCGAGGGAAGCATGCGAGTCGTGCATGAAAGGGATACCTAACTATGTTAGGGTTAGGGTTTTTGCAATATATTGTAATGGAGGATGAGCCAAGAATAGATATAAGTAGTACTTAGGAGGTATAATAAGAGAGGACTTGAGTTTGATAGATACAGAAACAGATCAGTAGTACCTAGGAGGTAGAGAGAGTCTAGAAGTTGTAAGGTTTGTAAGAACTGCAACATTTCGTAAGCTGGTGAGGTAAGAGAATAATTGAGCAACTCAATCCCGAGGGTTATATTGCAGGCTGAGGATCCTAGTGTGATATAGTCAGCCTCACAGGGATCAGGAGTCCGATTGAGATTGTAATATCCAAGACTATAAACGCGCATAGCACGACATATTGCTGAGACGTAATAAAGATCTTGAGAGATAGATCTTTGTGGATGTAGCCCAGGAGGGGGTGAACTACGATAAATCTTGTGTTATGTGATTTAATGTATGCATCTCCATTATTGTTAAGGATTAAATGTTAGATGAAAAAATGAAGGAACTAGTTAGATATGACACTCCACATGCATGAATAAGAATGATTGTTTTAATCAAGAGGTTAGACTAAATAAATAAATATCACAAGGTACAACCACATATCTCCACTCATTCCTAGGTTGCAAGCATCTGAGTATTGCAGCCACCCATAGAGCTTTCTTGGGTGAGACTGCACAGTACACCCTGTGTGTTGCGTTGCCTTCTGGTTTACCAGGGGGGGCGATAGTTTTAGAGGGATTTTGTTGGAATCTTGCTAAATCTGAACCTGGGTCAACTTATGACAATAAAGTAAGATAAGAGTAGATAATTGATAAAGTAGAATAGAAACCAACACTTTTTCTAAATCGACATAAATTTTCACTCCATCAAACTTAGTATCAAGTCTATTAATGGACTTAAAAAAACACAATATCAAGATGAATTATTAAAATTATGGAGTATCCATTTAGTAATGTTCCCATTGAATAGTTTTGTTAGAAGAGTTATTGTTGTAGGTGAAATACAGTACAATTCGTGTAGTAGTAGAGTCAATCCAATTTTTTATTCCATATTCTAGTACTTATAAGATATGTCAATTTTATTTTTTTTGTGAAGAGTTTACTTGTGCCAACTAAATATATATAGTTGAACATTATAAAGACGTGTTGGGAGAAAAATCTTAAAATTTTTAAAAAGGAACTATGTGCTAGAAGAAAAGAAACCCGAGCGTGTTTCAATCCCCCCAGGGATCGTCATCAAGAGAACTCAAGAATGAAGAGAGACTAATTGAATAATATAAAATAAAAATAATAAAAATAGATTTCAAGACCCCGAAACCTGCTTGGTGAGAGGTCAGTTGGGTATTCTCTTTAATTAAATAATGATTTCCCAAGTCTAAGTAACGGTCAAGCAATGGTTATTGATGTCTCAAGTCAACAAGAAATGGTATCCAACTTTCGCTCAACTTACAACCATCTTCCCTATTTAGATTATTTGGTTTCAACTCAATTTCTAGAGCCTCCATTACCTTACGCTTCTCATAGTTATCCAATTTGGTCACAACTCTAGCATTATTTAAACACACATGGTGGCTACTTGTCCAAGAATGTTCAGCAAGGGATAAATTTTGGACTCTATTCAAATTTAGGTCGGCACCATGCTCTTTAAAAAAAGAATGCCCATAAACATGGAAATGATTTACATATTTTCTAGACCAAATAATGTATTTTTTCTAAACACTAATCATCAGGTATGTTCATTTTAAAGGAACTTATGTAC
>ML780853.1:473609-484524 GCA_009831015.1 Picea engelmannii | reverse complement strand
TATATATATATATATATATATATATATATATATATATATATATATATATATATATATATATATATATATATATATATATATATTGTAAAGCAGACCAATTATTCTTAAAAACTTGTTATATACATATATATTATGGAACATATTCATCATATACTTCAAAAGAGAAAACCCATATGCACAAACGTTATGAAACTAAGCCTTTCCTTTCACATTGATAGAAAGCGCACTAAAGAGTAAGGCATAGTAATATTAAAAAGATAATGGTGACAAAATGCTTGTAGAATAAAAAGGAGAATAGTAATATAGGCATAAAAAATAATAAGAATAGAATCATGCTATAGTTCGATCTCTATATCTTTTATAGATTATGATAGGGAAAATAATATTTGCACGATAAAAGGTAATAGAGGAAACTTCGTTCCTATCCATGGGCACTTTCATGCAATAAATTGAATACATTAAAAAATGGCATGTGCATGGAAAATCATTTCATTAGCAATGCATCAAGAAATTTAAAATCCATTAATGGTGTCTTGAAAAACTAATATTGTTGTGCTTAGTAAATCTCCCCCAAATTTGGACAAATGGAAACTACATTACGAATTTATGTTTCTTCAATCCTTTGAGATAGATAATGAAATTGGAAAATCCAACAAAGTTCATTTTCCTCTTCCTCATCTCAACTTCCTTTCTCTTTTCCTCATCTCAGAATCAAGGACACAATTTGTTTTGCAGATTGTTATGCAGTTTCTTTAGTCTAAGTTTTTGAAGTTTTATGTACAGGGCAGGGAAATTGTTATAGTAATAGCAATCAGGAAGTCACCCGGTTCTCTAAAAGATGTAACAAACTTAAAACTTAGGTTATCTAAGAATGAATGCAAAAATTGCATTCGAACTTGTTAGCCAAACTTTAAACTTAGGTTATCTTTTTTTTCCACAGAACAATTTCGCAAATTATATTAGAAATATAACTTTGTTCTATGTTCGAGAGATTACAAATGCAAGCTAATCATAGCCCATAAATAACTGATAAGGTATAGTCCATGCTGGTCAAAAGAAAAGGAGTTTTGTCTAGCTGCCATAACTGATAGTGGACAGAAGTGTGTTGTGTGAAAGTTCTATGTTGATTTATACTTTGACATGTACTCTGTTGAGAAAGAGGTCTAGAAGACTGATACAACTCTCTGAAAGGATAGGTGGAGGATGTCCTAAAATAATTTTAGAACATGGGTGGGGACCTCATTCCCATCAACCCATAGATTGTATGTAATGATTCCATCTTTCTTCTTGAGATCTACCTTAGAGAGAAAGTCATCATCTTTGTTATTTTCTCATAAAGTATGTTTTTAGTTGAGCTTGGTGAAAGAGGATTGGATTTGTTTGATCCTTTCCTTCTATTCGAGGAGATTGGAGACCTGTAGTTTTCTCTTATTATTAATCCAATCAATGATGATACGGGAATCCCCAATCAACAGAATTGTATTAGTATCTAGTCTAGAAGCTAGAAAGAGAGTGGCCCAGGCACCCAATAATTCTTCGATGGTGTTGGTTCCCTGTCCGCAATTAAAATTCCATCTGCAAATTAAGTTTGGGGAGATATGAATCACTCTGCCAACACCACTCTGTGAGCCATTTTGTTGAGATGCTCCATCAAACCATCCCGTGGGAGTCTTCTCCAGAGAGTGAGGCTTGTGAATGGTTTTTTCCCCTGACGTTCTAGTGTGGATAGATGTCCAGGAGAAATGCAAGCCAAGCATTTTATAGGCTACATTGTAGGCTAAAGGTGGCCTATTCTCAAAAATGGAGGAATTTATGGCAAGCCATAGGTTCTAGTAGACCATATGGGGAAGATTTATAGTGTGTGGGGCGAATTTTGACCAGTTCTCCAAGCAGTTTGCTAATGAGTATCCGTCCTAGGAGAAGTTTAATTTAAGTGTTGCCGAGATGTAGACCCAAACTACTCGAGTAAAGACACAATTAATAAATAAATGATGAACATATTCTTCTTCTTGTAAGAAGAGGTGGAAAATGTTTGGATCGATCCTTCCTTTTTTCATGAGGACGTCCCAGGTGTTGATTTTGTTTTCTAGGGATAGCCATAAGAAAATTTTAGGCTTAAGAGGTAAAGACCAGTTCCAGAGTCTATATTTCTAGCCACCTGTGTTAATGGGCCAATTAATATTAGTGATTTATGTGTAAACATTATGTGCAGTTAGGAAACCTGATCGGTCACCCCCCATCCAAATTGGTTGATCATCCAAGTCATGGAGCTAGATACCCATGCTTGCTAGTTGGTGGCAGAACCTAGTCCATTCCAGAGTGAATGTGGTAGGAAACTTGATTTCTTGATTGGTTATCCACTTGTTTAAAATGAGGCAGGATCGATGGGTCCCTAACGCTTGGAAGAGATAGAATACATTTTTTGAATTTAAAGAAGTGATGAGTTGTGGTGAGAGGAAGGAGTGTTGACCCATACCAACAATGCAGTCCTTTCCCAGAGTGATGGTGTGCCCTGATCTCAGGTTCCAACCAAGATAATTTTGTATCCAACGCACTGATTTGGTGAGGTTCTTCTAGAAATTTGATGTCGATCTGGTAGAAGACACTTATGTTCTGATCTAGGAGTCCGTAGTAGTGTATGGAATATATGTATCCTTTAATACAGAGTTCTAAATCCCTATGTGTGATATATCACACCAAAGGGTATTGGTCACCATTTATTGTGAAAAGTGGGAGAGGTTCTTGATCCCCCAACCTCCTTTTCTTTTGGGTTTAGTGAGAGTTTCCCAGTTGCAAAGGTGTTGGAGATGGTGGTCTAAGAATCTGGACAAAAGAAAATTGAAGGATATATTCCTTAGCTTGTCTAGCACTGAGGTAGGAATGGATTCTAGTGTCATTCAAAAAATAGGCTAGCATTCCAGTACCCCTTTGAGAAGAGTGTAGCATCCTCCTAATGAAAGTCAGTGATTACACTTGTGGCCAATTCTTTTTTAAACTTCGGTGAGGAGCCAGTTCTAGTTAGAGGGCTTGAGTGTATATTCTTTTAAAGAAACTTGAGGTATTTGAAGCCTTCTAAGAGATGTATTAAACTATGGGTAAGAAGAGATTTAAGAAGTGTGAGCGATTGGTCTTGGAGTTTAGCATAATGAAAAGTTGATTTTTTCTAGTTGATCTAGAGTCCCGAAGAGTTGCAGAAATCCTTTAGCATATTATTGATCTTTGTCCATTCCTGTATGGAGCCAGTTATTATAATAAGAACATCAACGATGAACAGTAGGTGTACGATCCTAACCACTATGGATATTTTTATACCAGTGATCTTCCCTTCAATTTTTTTTTCTGTTTGAGGAGCAATGAGAGGCCTTCCATGAACAGAATGAAGAGGAGAGGAGAGGAGAGAGTGGGAAGACCTGCCTCAAACCTTTTCCACTACAGAAAAAAGGGTAGGGCTCATCGTTAACCAAGACCGAGAAATTTTCAGTTTTCACTCCGCTGATGATTCACTTGATGAAGGAAAGACTAAAGCCAGATTGGGTGAGGATTAATCTGAGGAAGTCCCAATCTATACAATTGAAGGATTTTTTCAGGTCTAGTTTAAGAATAAGGGCCTTTGATTTTTTCACCTTGATGTTGTGAAGACACTCATGTGTTGTGCCTATGGCATCTAAAATTTGTCTCCCTTTTAACAAGTCGAGTTGTTCGCAAGAGAGATATATCGATAGGATAGGCTTGATCCAATTAGCAATGATTTTTGTGATCATTTTGTAACAAATATTGCATAAGGAAATCAACTTGTAGTCACCAAAGGTTGATGCATTGTTTTTTTTGGGTATGAGCATTAATAAATTCGAATTGAGAGCACCAGTAATTCTGCCCCTGAGCTTGGAGTCCTATACAAGTTCTAGCAGATCAAACCCTACCAAGTCAAAGAAATGTAAATAAAACTCTATAGTCCAGTCGTCGGGTCCTGGACTTCTGTCTTTTTTGAAAGAGTTTAGAGCCCCAAGAACCTCCTAGAGCGTGCAAGGGTTGTCTAGTAGGTTTGTGTCCTCTACTATGAAAAATTGTGGGAAGAGGCTGGCAATAGTAACTAAGTCCTAAGGGTGGTTGCAGGTAGATGCTACATAAAACAATTTGAAGTGTTCGGTGGTTGTCACCTTGAGAGTTGTCTGACCTTTGTGGGAAGAGCTTGAGTCATCAAGGATCTCCCAAATGTTCTTATTATTTTATCTAGAGCTAGCATACCGATGAAAGTATTTTTTGTTGAGGCCACCCCCTTTGATCCAGGTGGCTCTGCTTTGTTGGCTCCATCAATCTTCGTCTACTAGAATTAGAGTGTTTCTTTCTAATTCCAAATGATGAAGAGTGAGGGTCCTGTCACAATGTTCCTTGGCTGGCATATACTCTAGGAGGAGATTCTGAATGGTTATTTCCAGTTCTGTCAACCTCGCTTGATTTCATTTTCTATGAGTGTGAGCCCACCGTTGGATGTGTTTTTTAAGAAATTTTAATTTCCATACCAGACAGAGTTGTGGCGCAAGTTCATCTTGGAAGAGAGGATCTATCTAGACTTCCTTGGAAATATCTATGAACGATTCCTCTTGTATCCAGCTAGAATTTATCTTAAATGGATAAGCTTTTGGAGAATGGGTGGTCTCGAGTTGGAGGATAATAAGGGCATGATCCGAAATAAATGGGTGTTCCACCCAATATCGGATTCATCCATCCAGAGTGGCTAGTCTTTGGTTATAATATGATACATTGTAATAAGAAGAGAATAAAATTCTAGGTGCTATCATGGTAGACCTATGCAAACCTGTGCCCTCGATGGCTCGGGGCCTACCTACACTAGAGTTCACTCCTTCCTCCCATTAACCTACAGTCACACCTACACTCATGTCCATCCTTGTATCCTATTTCATTCTCCCTCCCTCTCTGTTTCAACCAGACTTTTGTCCCATTCTTCTTATTGCAGTGACCCCACAACACTTTCCACACTCCTTTCCTTTTGTCTTATCTCATTTTTTCTCCTCTAATCCCCCGCAATGGAGGTTGAAGTCAGTGCATTGATGAGCACAGATGACGAGGCTCTCTAGAAACGCGCAGGAATTTTTCAAACTATTGATGAGCTCTCCACTCATTGCATACATCCACCTCCACAACCAACATTCTCTCCCCCTTCCCCAGCTACTTTTACATCTGGTCCCCTAATTATTTCTACTGTTTCCAACCAAAACCTTCCCCCTACTCCACCTTCTCGGCCCCAACAAAAAACACCTTCTTTTCAATACTTTTCCTCCCCCCCCCACTACACTCTCTACTCGACTACCACATAGAACCACTCATGGAGCTCCCTCTAGACCTTGACAAGAAGCTATAACATACTCTACCAATGACAGACACCCACCTCCCAGACCATGGTGCTCCAAAAAAATGAAGAAGAAAATGGTTCTTGGGGCCGACATTGGCCTGGAGGACTCTGTCACCTTGGCCCTTTGCACACTTCATGGCCGCATTTCTTACAAACACCTCTGTAGAACCGAACTTGCAGACTGGGTGAAATCAACCTAGAGCCCTTAGTTGGGATATACTCTAGAGATCTCCTATCTCCCACGAGGCTGGTATAGCTTCAACTTCAACATAGTGTTGGTCACTATAATTGTTTATTTAACTAAACAATCAAGTGCTACATAAATTTTCAACCCAGGGAAGTCTATTTATTTCAAAGGTAATCACACATTATATATGCTCAATCTCAAAAGCAACCTAGAGTTGTATTAAAAATACATTAATCACACCTTGCCTTGGACAAACTGAAGTTCTAACTTGAATTACAGGAAAGAAACCTACCTATTGCAGAGTTCAAAGTTAAAGCAATAATTGTCCAAAGAATCTTGGATTACATTAAGAAATAACAACTTAGGAAAGAAATATTTTCATGATACTGCAAAAGGAAAGACCAGCTATTCTATAATAGGGAACAGGACCCTATTCCCCAAGAAGGAATCTTCAACACTTGTTTCCGATCATCACACTTTCATGAACTCATTACTAATTGAAATGATTGACACATATTGAAGGCTAACTATCTCTTAACAGAGAACAAGACCCTATTCCCCAAGAAGGAATCTTCAGCACCTGTTTCCAATCATCACACTTTCATGAACTCATTACTAATTGAAATGATTTACACACACTGAAGGCTAGCTATCTCTTAATAGAGAAAAAGACCCTATTCTCCAAGTAGGAATCTTCAGCACCTGTCCCTAATTATCAAGATTTCATAAATTCACCAAAACAAGATTGCTAACTAGAATGATTAACAGTTACCCAAGCATGAATCATATGAAACCAATGTAACAATCACTAAAGCAGAGTTTCAGCAAAACATAATTCAGTAAAGTAGAGTTTTAGAAAAACAGAGTTCAGTAAAGTAGAGTTTCAGCAAAATAGAATTTAATCAAGGCATGAAAAAAAATAACACTAACACACTACAGAGCTAATGGGTGAATCTTGTGAAGAAGGTGGGCCCTCCCTTCTCACAAGATTCCCCTGAGACGAAAAGAACTAGAAAGAAATGCTCAGAACAATCTTGTATTCATCTGTCAACTATATCATATTACAATGTCTGAAGTAAAACATGTCCTTCTCTGTAAATCCTTTCTTAACCAAGAAGAAGGTCCTCTCTAATGATGATTTCCTCTTATTTAAAGAGGAGAATCCCCTCGATACAATTTGATCATCAAATTACATGTGTACATCTGACTCCTATTCTTAGTCAGCTCAAATCTCTATACTGGAATAGGATATCCTAGTCCCTCGTAATAGAATGCTATTACAATAGTTGAAAAGGTGATGAGTGAGGTGTTGTTGTTGCAGTTGGAGTAACAACTTCTTTATTTATCTTTTTTTTACTGTTGTTGTATGTTGTTTCAACATTGCAAATCGCGGGCTGTTTCAGCAACGGGATTTGCGTTCTGACTGTTTCAGCAACATGGTCTCACGCAACAACGATGGTTAATTCTGGCTCAAGGTGCGACTGTTGTGGTCAGTGTAATAGCTTTGTGTGAAGTATTGTTTCAGCATCGTAGACCATGGAGAGTGTGAGTTGTTGTTTCATCATTGTAGACCACGGAGAGTGTAACAGCTTCTTCTTGTGTGAGTTGTTGTTTCATCATCGTAGACCACGGAGAGTGTGAGTTGTTGTTTCAACATCGTAGACCACAAAGAGTGTAGCAGCTTCTTCTTGTGTGAGTTGTTGTTTAAGCATCGTAGACCACAGACTATTTCATCAACAAGCCTTTAAACAACAATGATGATCTGCAGTTCGAACTGTTTCAACACTTATATATTTTTGATCAATGGTTAAGTATGAGAGTAATGTAAAATTATATGCAAAACAAATTAAACATATAGTAAAGAGAAGAGACATTATATACCTTTGGAAAGATAGGGTAAGGTGATAATGTGAGTTTAAATGTGAGTGGAAAAAAGATGTAATTGTAGAAAAAAGTGTGAGCAAAAAGGTACATTATAGGGTCCTAACATCCCCCCCAACTTAAAAGGTTGCATGTCCTCAGGAAACTTCAATCTAAATCAGAATCTGGATACCGACTCTGAGCGTGCAAGTTACTTAAGCAGTAGCTATGGAAAGTGTTGTCTGTTGGAGCTCTGAATCCTTGAACGCATTGTAGCCTTTGCCAAGTTGTTGTTTCGACTTTCTTGGGAAACTTATGATGAACTTGATATTTGTCTACTAGCATTTACAAAATAGGGAAATGAAACTAATAACCTGTCCAACTTTCAGCACATTGCTGAACACATTTGATGTAGCTAGGTACCCTGGAAACTGTTGTCTCAAGATTAGTGGGGCTAAAGGGATTGTATTCATGTCTTTTCCCAGTAGATTGTTGCCAAAACATGTTATTTTATTGTAGGGTAGCAATCTCTGTGGATTTAATGAACTGTTGACAATCCTGAAGCACTGTTGTCTGTAGTTGTCAAATGTGTTGAGTCATCCCTGGTTTCTTCAAAAACTGATAATACTCTGTAACAAAGGTGGCAGCATTTTGTGGTTCTGGCCATATCCAGAGAAGGCGGTTATCCTCATTATGCTTGGCATCTAGGAAGTCATCCTGCCATATAATCTGATTGTTAAGGAAGGAGGTGAGTGCCCGAATCTGGATGTCACCGGCAAGAGGGTTAAGGTTAACTTTCGGTTCTCAGGGATGGCCTCATTATGAAAATATACCTCACAAAGGAGGTGTTGATCCATAACAGAGGCTTCTGCAAAGGTTTTAACAAAATCTGTTGGATTTAACACTGCATGGGGTCTGCCTTCTTTGATTGATTTAATCTAAAAAAATGTAAGTCGTTCCATGAGGAACAAAGAGTAATTGCAAGATGGTTTCCTTGTAGCCAACAACTTTTGTGCCAAGTCAAATATCAGGAGAAATTTGCCTTTTATCTCTTTATTTTGTTTCTTATAGGCACGGGATTCCTGGCCTGTTTTCTCCAGAGCTTCCCAGTTTGAATAGATATGGTTTAGCCAGATTAGTCTGTGTTCCTGCAAGCTTTTTCCCTGTGTAACAGTAGACTCTTTTTTCCATTTGTCTATTATTTCCTGCTCATCCCATGTTTGATTTTGTGTTTTAGCGTTGCAAGTGGTAGGCTGAGGTAGGGTCTGAGTGGCTTGTTCCACAAAGGTGTGGGTATTGATCTAGCTAGGAGGGGCAGATTCATCAATAGGAAATGTTTGTACAACTTTATTAACAAAAGCAGGGGCTTTAGATTTGACAATTGTTGTAGGCCAGGGTTCACTTTTAATATTGGAAGGTCCTGCGCGTTCTTGTGTAATAGTAGGGTTTTCTTCTTTGACTACAAAATTCGTAGGTGCAGGGGAAGCTACTGGCATTGGAATTTGAATTACTTTGTAGCCTGCTTGATAATAGATGTCCCCACATTGACTGCACATATACTCTCTGCATGGATTCTCTGTTGTATTTTCCTCTGTCATGGTCGCTATGCGAGCTAGGGTGTACAATTTAAGTTCCTTCTCGTAGGCTTCCTTTTCCATGGCTATCTCTTTCTTGTAGGCTTCCATTTTAGACCTTAGGAACTCATTTTCTTGTAATACAGAGGCCATTGTTGGTTCTGGTTGAGGTTTGACTGGTTCTTGTGTAACAATCACAACCGCACTAGCTAGTTCTTTTGGAGCAGCTACATGATCGACAACTGATTCTTGTATTTCAGCTTCTTGATGTAGAGAAAGTAATGTTGCAGCACCCTGAGCATCTGATTCCTGTGTCTCGGTAACAATATCAGCAGTTGGTTCTTGTGTTTTAGCTGTAGTTGGTTCTTGTGTGACAGCTATAGATGGTTCTTGTGTTTCAGCTACTGAATGAGTAGTTGGTTCTTGTGTTTTAGCTACTAAATGGGTAGTTGGTTCTTGTGTTTCAACTACTGGATGAGTAGTTGGTTCTTGTGTTTCAGCTACTTGATGAGTAGTTGGTTCTTGTGTTTCAGCTACTTGATGAGTAGTTGGTTCTTGTGTTTCAGCTACTTGATTTGAAACGGATGATGTCGCAACATACTGGGCCTCTGGTTCTTGTGTTTCAGTGCCCGTGGGTGGAATAGGTAAATATTCCACAATTTGGGAGGTTGGAGGTGTACGGGGTTTTATTCGGGTGGGTTGGGGGTTTAGGGCAGTGGCAGTAGTGGCTTCCCTTGTTGAGGCCCTTGCCCGTTTTCTTTCTAAAAAGGAAAAAAAAAAAGAATTTTCTTTCGTTTGCATGGGGGATTTTCCTCAGTGATGGGAAAGGGAGAGTTGTCTAGTTCATAATCATCGCTAAGGATATGAATGGCAGGAGTGGATGATTATGGTAAAATGTGGGATGGGCTTGGTATGGTATGGAGGTTAATTGGATTGATTGGGTCTGTAGGCAGACTGTTAGGTACTTCCGAAGGGTCTAGAGGGTTTTGTGGTTGTTGTTCCTGAAGATTTTCAGGATATTCAACAACTTCTTGGGGGTCTATGGGTGGGTTATTTAGGGGAGGGTTTTGTTGGGAAAAACCCTTTTGGTTAAGTAGAGCGAGATGGTGATGGGTGAGTGAAAGGGTGGGATTTTTAGCCTTTTTACAGTAGTGCGACATATTTTTAAGACATCCGAGCAGATAATAAGGAATGTTCACCAATATAGCATGTCATAAATGAGACAACAGGACAAAATCGTACTGGTAGACTACCTGGTATCGGCCTTCACAGGTAAGGTTGTTCTTGACAAACTTTGCAACTTTCGGTCATGTTATCGCACAGTTTGTAGGAAGGGTTTAGGTAGCTTGAGTCAAGGCTTGAAACCGGTGTAACAGGAGCTTCCCCACCCACTGTCACCTCAATGGGGAGCTCTTTCTATTTAGGAGGGCTAGTCCAAGGGAGATGTCCCTATGTAATCTGGGTTTCTGAAGGGATAAAGGTATAATGGATCAAAGTGAGAGATTCCCTTTTACAGATTACCGCCAATAGAGATAGTCAAAGGAGATGTTCCACTGATAAGGCACCTGCTTGCGAGACAAGACAAACAAAGCTAGAAAATGTGCTTGCAGTGGGTTAGTGTTTCATAATATCAATGACTATCCTCAAATATACATATGAGCAATGATTAGATATAATTATTGACGAAGTCAATGATTATTAAACAAAGATAAATAGCTTATATCACTTCTTCAATAAGTACAAAGATAATGAGCATTCAATGTACGCAATTAAATCCTTGTATCACAATGCAATAAATATCTCAAATCAGCTCATATAAATAATGTTGTTGCGTCACCTATATTGTTGCTGCTATAGATGTGACGTCAAGCATTAATTAATAGGTCAAATTGAAGACAATGAGTGGAACGTTTGCTTTAATAG
>ML780853.1:407314-458007 GCA_009831015.1 Picea engelmannii | reverse complement strand
AATTACTTCATCCTCAGTGGCATCTTTAAGGCTTAAGGCTTGTCCGATAGTCAAGATGGGTTGAGTAAGTTGATCATCAAAGTCTACCCATACATAATTATCATTATTAATCAAGGGTGTAGCGTGAGGGTAGAGGGTAAGTTGTTTAGTCTCATAACCATTGGAAATTGTCATTGAACCTAAACTACAACTGATAAAGGCGTCTGTTGTGGCTAACCAAGGCCCGCCCAAAATTAGAGGGTGGCCCCCCAACTTTGTTTTAGGTTGTAATACCACAAAGTCAGCTGGATAATTCCATGAATCCATTGAGATAATTAGGTCTTCAATGACTCCCTCCGGTTTGATTGTAGAACGGTCAGCTAATTCTAGGATAGTTGGAGTGTCTCTTATTTCATTCTGCAGTTGTAACAGTTGTGAGGTTTCCAGAGTCATAATATTGATAGTGGCACCTAAGTCTACCAAGACTCGAGGGATTATCATTTTTCCAATTTGTACTGAGACAGTAGGGTGGCCGGGATCACCATATTTAACTGGGGGAACTTTACCTAACATTAGTGCAGACAAGTCACCCATGACATGAACTGTAAGGGGATCTTTAATTTTCCTACCAGGTTTCTTAACACAAATGTCTCACATAGTCCTGGCATAAATTGGTACATCTCAGAGTGCTTGTAATAGAGGAATTTTGACATAAAGATTTTGTAATTCCCCTAGAAGATTGAAAGCAGGTGGCTCAGGTGTTTTAGTTAAAGCTAAACGCTCAGGAAATGGTGGTTTTGTTGTTTCAGCAGTAGTGTTAGAGGATGATTGTACCTCTTCAGGTACATCATGCTCTTTTGTTTCCTCTTTATCAGAAGAGGTAACATCAGCTATGATAGGTTCTACTATTCTCCCAGATTGTAAATGAATATCATTGTATTGTGCAGGGAGAAGATAAAATGTAGGTTGGTTATGAATATCAATGCACTGCACAGCTTTATTATTGGGGTTAGGGTTGGGTTGTACAGGTAGTTGGGGCCTCATTATTTGATTGTTTGGTGGGGTACCTGATGGTAAGGAGAGTGGTTGCAGAAATTGTGATTGAGGTAATTGGTTTAGGAACCGGGGTTGTTGTCCTCTCCAATTTGGATTCCATTGGTTAAGATACGGTTGTTGTTGTTGTAGAGGCCAAGGAGTCCACATTGACGGATCAACAAAGTGTGGGTTAGTTTGTTGCATGGGTGGGTAATTCATTTGATTTAGGTATTGCATTTGATTATAGGGAGGGTAATTCATTTGATTAAAAGAAGGATAGTTATTCCAACCATTAGAAGATGTAAATGGCATATTAGGATTCATACCTTGTCCCCATGGTTGCCATTGCCTTCTTTGTGTCAACAGATAGACGGCTTCAGCTTCTTCATCAGTTGGTTGTTATGTTTCCTTGATTCCTGGTAGATAAGGACATTGTTGAGTTTCATGATCTTTATCATAGATGGTGCAGATTGGATTTTTGTCCAATGGGCATTCCCTTCATGGGTGCTTGTCTCTACATTTAGAACAAAAGATGGACAGAGTTGCTTCTGCTTTGGCTTGTTTCTTTTGAATCTACAGGGTATCAATTTGTGAGGAAAAAGAGCTTAACATTTTATTTTTAAAACCTTCAAGTAAATTACCTATTTCGGCTCTTGTTTCTCCGCCACTGGCTGATTTTTGAACTCTTCATAATGTGGTATCCCTGCTATTTTATCTATTCCTTGAAGCTCCTCTTGAACATATTTTACATAGGTTAATGATTTCATCATATGATTCTTTAGATATATCCCCTTTTCCAAGCATATTTAGCATATCTAAACAGTCATCCCTTACTCCTTTTAGTAATATCATTTTAAGAATATCTTTACTTACATCAGGGTGACTGGATCTTAGTAGATTGTACTGTAGCCTTTCTACAAAGTCCTCCAGATTTTCATCCTCTTTCTGTATCATCTTGAATAGTTCTTCCCTTTTTTCTCTTGTTTAGAAATAGTCCTGGTATTTATGCAGGAATTTCTGTTTCATCTGATCCCATGTTGTGATTACATGGCCTCCAAGACTCATGAACCATCTTAGTGCATTTCCTTTCAATGTTGTTGGAAATAGCTTTAATTTTTGAGCATTGGAAATGTAATCATAACTTCTGCATAATATGTCAAACTCAAAAAGGAATTCACCAGGATCCTCTTAAGATAAACCATGAAAGTTAGGTAGTGTTGAGAGTGGAATGTTCTTCATGGGAGCTACCCCTCTAGGAATATCACCAATATGAAATCCTAATGTGGAAAAAGAGTTTTCATCATTTACCTCTCTTTCAGGACCTGCCTGTTCTTCATGATGCAATTCTTCATTGTACTCATCCATTTTTTCTTCTGTTTGCCCCTCTGCTGCACTTGCTCTATCCTCAATGTTTCCTGCTAGTTTCTCGACTGTCTCGGGACTCCAAATCTCTTTCCCCGTTTCAAAGTTTGCTTGAAAGGAAGGTTGGGAATTTGTTTCCGAGAGTTTGGTCGTTGAGGAGCAGCAGATTCAGATTTTGATATAATCTCATCAATATAATTCTTTCTTCCTCCTCTTCCTCTACCCCTACCACCTGTAGGGTCAGTTTATTTGGGGTCTCTGCGTCCTCTCATGCAATCTTTATATTTGAAAGAGCATAAGTTCTTTTGAAATCTATAATTACCTTCCCTGACAATGGCGCCAAAATGTTGGTCACTATAATTTTTTATTTAACTAAACAATCAAGTGCTACATAAATTGTCAACCCAGGGAAGTCTGTTTATTCCAAAGGTAATCACACACTATATATGCTCAATCTCAAAAGAAACCTAGATTTGTAGTAAAAATACATTAATCACACCTTTCCTTGGACAAACTGAAGTTCTAACTTGAATTATAAGAAAACAACCTACCTATTGCAGAGTTCAAAGTTAAAGAAATAATTGTCCAAAGAATCCTAGATTACATTAATAAATAAAAACTTAGGAAAGAAATATTTTCATGATACTGCAAAAGGAAAGACCAGCTATTCTGTAATAGGGAACAGGACCCTATTCCCCAAGCAGGAATCTTCAGCACCTGTTTCCGATCATCACACTTTCATGAACTCATTACTAATTAAAATGATTGACACACATTGAAGGCTAACTATCTCTTAACAGAGAACAGGACCCTATTCCCCAAGCAGGAATCTTCAACACCTGTTTCTGATCATCACACTTTCATGAACTCATTACTAATTGAAATGATTGACACACACTGAAGGCTAACTATCTCTTAACAAAGAACGTGACCCTATTCCCCAAGCAGGAATCTTCAACACATGTTCCTGACTATCAAGCTTTCATAAATTCACCAAAACAAGATTTCTAACTAGAATGATTAACAGTTACCCAAGCATGAATCATATGAAAACAATGTAACAATCAGTAAAGCAGAGTTTCAACAAAACAGAGTTCAGTAAAGTAGAGTTTCAGCAAAACAGAGTTCAGTAAAGTAGAGTTTCAGCAAAACATAATTTAATCAAGGCATGAAAAAAAATAACACTAACACACTACAGATCTAATGGGTGAATCTTGTGAAGAAGGTGGGCCCTCCCTTCTCACAAGATTCCTCTGAGACGAAAAGAACTAGAAAGAAATGCTTAGAACAATCTTTTATTCATCTGTCAACTATATCATATTACAATGTCTGAAGTAAAACACATCCTTCTTTATAAATCCTTTCTTAACCAAGAAGAAGGTCCTCTCTAATGATGATTTCCTCTTATTTAAAGAGGAGAATCCCCTCGATACAATTTGATCATCAAATTACATGTGTACATCTGAGTCCTATTCTTAGTCATATCAAATCTCTATACTGGAATAGGATATCCTAGTCTCCCGTAACAGAATGCTATTACAATAGTTGAAAAGGTGTTGAGTGAGGTGTTTTTGTTGCGGCTGGAGTAACAAATTCTTTATTTATCTTTTTGTTACTTCTGTTGTATGATGTTTCAGCATCCCAAATCGCGGGTTGTTTCAGCAACGGGATTTGCATTTTGGTTGTTTCAGCAACGTGGTCTCACACAGCAGTGATAGTTAATTCTGGCTCAAGGTGCGGCTATTGTGGTCAATGTAACAAATTTGTGTGAATTACTGTTTCAACATCATAGACCATGGAGAGTGTGAGTTGTTGTTTCATCATCGTAGACCACAGAGAGTGTAACAGCTTCTTCTTGTGTGAGTTGTTGTTTCATCATCGTAGACCACGAAGAGTGTGAATTGTTCTTTTAGCATCGTAGACCACGGAGAGTGTAACAACTTCTTGTGTGAGTTGTTGTTTCAGCATCGTAGACCACAGACTGTTTCAGCAATGGGCCTTTAAATAACAATGATGATCTGGAGTTCGAACTGTTTCATCACTTATATATTTCTGATCAATGGTTAAGTACGAAAATAATGTAAAATTATATGAAAAACAAATTAAACATATAGTAAAGAGAAGAGACATTATATACCTTTGGAAAGATAGGGTAAGGTGATAATGTGAGTTTAAATGTGAGTGGAAAAAGGATGTAATGGTAGAAAAAAGTGTGAGCAAAAAGGTACATTATATGGTTCTAACACATAATAGAAGATGCCACACTTATCCTAGAGAGATTGTGGGTGATCGACAAAGCCAACCTATTGTTGAAGCGATGGTGAGTCAGTTTTGACCCCCAACAAGACTATTTCTATCACTGTCACATCTGGGTACTTCTACCTAGATTTCCACTTCACCTCTGGAATGAAAAAGATATAAAGGCCATTGGAAACACTTTAGGGCGCTTCATCAATCTAGACATAGTGGCTCTTGTTTCCCCAGTCAAAATGGTAGCTAAGGTTATAGTGGAACTTGACATTCATGAGGGCTTGTTGGAACCCATTGACATCGATTAGAGAGGACATCACACCCATCAAAATATAGATTACCTCGGCATCCCCTTCAGATGCATCCTCTGCAAACAAACAGGTCACCTCAGGAAACACTGCACTAGTTTAGTGGAAGAAGATATTTCTAAAGACTCCATGTTGGAAATATCCACCCACTTAGACTCTCCAAAGGTGAATACTCTTCCCAACTACCTGGGAATTCCAGAGGCTGAAGATAATATGGTTCTAGACTCCATTTCAGGTAAACTAAAACTAGTCAACCCTACTCTTTATTTTTCTATGTCTGGCTGGGAAAAAGAGCAACTGGACGCACACACCCTTCTTTACCAGAACACTACATCCCACTTTCAAGAATACATTATCTCACCTCAGGCTTCTACCTACCCCCTTCAACCTCCAACATTCCCCCTACTAGTCAAAATGTTCCAAACCTTTCACTCCTCCCCTCTGAGCCCCCTTTCGAGCACTCACGAGCCACTATCAACACCAAGACTATCCAAGCTCCAGACTGCACCCCACTCTCCCACACTCGACCCCCCCCTCAATGCTTCTTCACCTTCCACCCTAACCCCTGCAATAGAAAATCTAGCTCCACCCTCGCTTAATACCCTGAAAGAGACCAACGACCTTCCTCCTTGCGAATCCGACACAGGGACTAGTTCTTTAGGAGATGTCCTACACTCCCTCCTACCGTCCTATAGGGAGGTTATTTTCCCCACCCCCCTCCCTATTTATAGAGGAAGTTCCACCTTCAAACCCCTGGCCTCTGGCGAGCCTCTAGACCCCTTTGTGACACAAATTATAGCATTAAACAATGATTACACCTGGTCAAAGGGACAAGGCTTCATGCACCCACCGATTAAAACCCAGAGTGCCCTTAGAAAAGAAGGTCCTTCAACACATTCTGACACTAGGGCACTTAGAGTCATTAAATCCCTTGCCAGAGCTGAACCATGATCCTTCTCACACTCAATATAATAGGGGTTGAGGGGTCCCTGAAAACTGCCTCGTTCAGAAGATTTATCTCCAGGACTTTGTCGAACATTATCTTCCTTCAGGAAACCATGGTAAATGGGATTAAAGTTATATCCTTCTTGAACCAGTTCCACCTAAATTGGCTTACCACCTCAGTTGATTCTATTAGCACCTTCGGTGGCCTAGCTGTCTCATGGGACCCTTCTGTCTTTGATTTTATCCCACATCTTTGTAGTGGTGGTATCCTACTCACCGTTACCTATCTCTAGAACAATCAACATATCTCTCTCCTCAACACCTATGGACCATGCACAGAGCACAAATTATCCTAGGACAAGGTGGAAAATCGAGGCATTCTTGATCTCGCCAATCTCATCATATCAGGGGATCTGAATCTCACAACTAGCGTGGGAGAAGTATGGGGATTCTCAGCATCCACGGATCCATTGTCTAGCTAATTCAATAATCTCTTCCAAGCGCACACACTGGTAGACATATTACCTACCTTCATTGTCCCGACTTGGCACAATGGTCGCACTAGTTCGACTGCAATCAAAAAAAGACTAGACAGGGTGCTTGTCTCGAAAAATTAGGTTATCTAATTACATTGTGTCAAGGCTTGGAAATAAGACTTCAATTTTTTTATCCAATAACATGTTTTATGAAAGCAATTTAAATATTATAAAAAACAATTATTTCATTTGGTCTATTTACAAGATTCGATAGCATGGAAATATTTGTAGTAAATGGCTAATAATTGATGGTCAACGATGAATTTAATGATATAGTCATGGCCTTCATCAGAGACTAATAATGGACACTAGAAATAAATCAATTCAGTTTCCCCTCCGCCCTCTTGTATTTAAAAAAATCACTCTATTATAATTTATTGATTTCTAATGTAGCACACTTCTTACTCCATGAAACTTGGATAAACAAGTCCAATAATGAAATTAAAAGAAACATCTTCTAGACTTGTTTTATTAAATCTATATTTGAGATGAAAATAACATACATAACAGCCTCTATAGACATACATTTCAAATCATATACATTCATATGGATGTATTCACTATCAAAATTTCTTAGAAAAACATATCAAGGGAAACCTTGTAACTAGTCTATATACTATAAATAAAATTCAGATTATTTTCAAACGCAAAGTATCACAACCATTTTATAAACTGTATCAAAAATATTATAAAAGTGTATCAAAAGTCCCTTTGAAAAAATCTCATGTTATTAATACTATAATAATAAAAAGAACTATAAAAATTTACTAGAAAGTTGGCTCTAGTTAAGCCACATCTTGCATATTATCCTCTAGCTCTACTCCATCAATTTCCTTATGCTCCTCAATGATTTGGAAATTCAACAATAGCATGGATCTCAATTGTTCCTTCTTACATTTCCAATTCTTGAGGGCACATAATGACCCATTTTAATTCAAGTCTGAGGGAAGACCATGAATGAATAGGTCCTTGGAGTAGACAGAATCAACAAGATGAGGGGAAGAAACTCTCTTGAGTGGAAGGCCAAGGTGGGTCATTATTCTTCCGATTAGAAATTGGAAGCATTCACCAGTGAATTGAGATCCAAAATTTTTCCTTAGTGGATTATCATGATGAAGGCATCGACCTCTAACTACCATTTGTGAACTGTCAACGTATGCTTCATTATTTCCATGATGCACTTGTCTTAAGCACCATCCTCCATCTTAATATATATTTTAAAGTAATCCTTCCATCCATTCCATATCTAAGTCCAATTTATGATGTTGAAATTCACTTTGTCAGTGTTCTTGCTACAACTCCTCATGCCTCTTTTCACATCCTTAAGTTTGGTAACATGCAACAACCACTCTGACAATGGAAATGTGCTAGCATAACTCCCCAAATATATATCTTCCCTACTAGGTTGACACACCTCGAGACTACTAGAATGGAATTTTATGTGAATAAATTTCCTTGAACCGCATGGACATGCTAAGCCTCAAACTAGTCTTGAAACCATAAACTATGCACATTAGAGTCCACCCTCCATTCCCACTTGAAAAATCCATAGCCTAGGCCCATAACAAGGAAATGTAGAATGATTCCAGTTAACATAAATAATGTCATGAAGACTAACCTAAATCATTGGATCTCTGTAAGATACCTCTATATTGAGCATACTATTATTGACATATTCTTTTAGGACACTTGCTTGCAAGTGATCCAGGTATGGAACATTGTGATTTGATTCAGATTTTGGGTTATATATGATGATGTTGAGGTGTTATAGTTTCTTGATATTATTGATGTATGTGTGTGTGTGTGTGTGTGTGTGTGTGTGTGTGTGTGTGTGTGTGTGTGTGTTGACATGTTCTTTGACAAGTCGTCTCAAGTGTGCAGGACACATGACAGGTTATGGATGTGAGTGGCATCAAAGGGATTCCTTGGACTCTGGATTGAGTCAGGGAGTGGATTATATTGTTTGAGTATTTCATTATTACTCACCTATGATGTATGATGGATTTTAGTATGATTTATATATATGGATTTTGACACTATTTTTGTTAGTGGATGCAGGCTTGACGATGCTCGCTAATCCGACTCGCATAAGGAGTAAAGGGGCTTTGCACAGAAAACCAGATTTTGAGGGAGAGGGGTGACAGTGTCCCTGTCACAACCTACTAGCACTCCTGTCGTGGCTAGAACTGTAGGTTAATGATTACCTAGTTGGGTGTTCCATGATGTCGTGAGGGAAGACTAAGAGATTCATTCACATGGATTTCTAAGTGGTGCACAATAAGGTGGGGTCCTTATTCCTTAAAATCCCTTAGTCTCTCACAAGGTTGACCGAATGGAGTTTTGACTCCAAGGGGTTGGACAAACTTCCAAAAACAAGTCAATGCAAGTGGCACCTTTGGAGCACAAGTTGTATCTTGAAGGGGACGTCACACAATTGAAACCTAAGTCAATAAACATAGGTGGCCTAGAAAACACTTGAATAGTTTGACCTTGAAGGATTAAAATAATTAATTAAACAACAAAGCATTAATTATTAAATCCAACCATAAATTTTAATAAAGGGGATAATTGAATTGTAACATGAGTAAATATATAAAGGAAATCAATGGTTAGGAAATAGTAAGCAAGAACCTAAAGAATTTATAAAATACACAAGGGCGCATGAAATTGTTAAAAAGAAATCCTTGTTTAAAAATAATTACAACTTGAGAGAATGGGTTGTGTGTAGAATAGAATTTGAGTCAACCAACCCTAGCCTAACTAGGTACTCCTAATCCAACCCTAACTAAAACCTAGTTAGGAGACACCCATTAATTAAGATTGGGCAAACTAAGAGATAACTTAGATAAAATTTAGGAACACATGGAGAAATGTGAGGAAAGGTGGATTTTAAAGAAAAATAAAAGAGAAATTACGTGTGCAACCTAGGGAGAATGTGACACTTGTAGTGGATGAATAATCCTTGAACCGATTTTCTAAAAATTAATGAATTATGCATGAGGGAAAGATGTTCGTAAGGGATATTTCTATAAAAAAAGAGATGTAGAAGAGAAGGGGATCGGACCCTGGAAAAGACACTATTGTGCTGTCGAATTTTGGATTGACTATGTTTTTAGTTGTGAGAGTTGGGACTCTGGGCATGTGAAAAGAGTGGAAGCTATTGTGTTCTGGTTTTTGTGTTCTTGTCTCCTTTGTGGCTCGGGGGGATAATGGGGAAGAATAATACCCCTAGCATTGGTTGGGAGGTACCGGTGAAGTCTCTATCATTAGAAAGCGAAGGAAAGGAAGGAGCACAAGGTCTAGAAGGATAGATTCAACACACAAGTTCCACCAATTTATGGTATTTAGAAGCTAAATTTGTTTATATTACGAGAGTATGAGTATAGTAGATGAATAGAGTCACTGTAGAATCATTTGAAGGTCTAAATGTCAAGTGTTACATTTTCTGAAAAATGAATAATAGCCATAGTGTTATATTTTAAATCTTCACTGTAAATTTCAGACATTTTTAGAACTCTGTATATCGATTGGATCCTCCCTATTTGAGTGAAAGATTTATATTTCATATAGATTATGTTTAAATCTATAATTTCATCCTTAATTGAATATGTTGATCAGATTTTTTAAGGGGTTTATGTTAGTACATTATCAATATATTGCTCGCTAGTCATTTGAGGTGTAGTTCCAACTGTATCATGAGTCCATGAGTAATTTTCATTTGAAATCCTACAAGTTAACCATGTTGTGTTTTCCCGTTGATTCCCGAGTTACTTGAAACATGAACACTTATGCTATATTGAAGTTAAATCCAAGGTTTTTCGAAATGAGGGAGGCCTGTTAAAGTCTCAGGTGTTGATTCTTAACCTGTAGGCCATAAACATTTTTTCCTAAAAATAATGTTAAGCATGTGACCAAGAGCCAGAACCTAGTGCTAGGTCAAAAGGGCACTATTCGGGGCTCCGAAACTCCAACACTCCGGAGGTTTCCATAACTCAACTCCTTTTCTTCCAAAGTGTTAACTGGTAGAAGTTGGTCGTAAACTGAGTTAATTGACAATTGTAGGTTACCCTGCCCTGCTGCCCTCCTTCTTTGACTTTTGATCACTTAATCTAACGATGGGTAGAGCTTCTCCTCACCCAAGTTTCTATAGTGGAGATCCCCTCCAAAGTTTGAAACTCCAGAAGTATCACCTTTTTGTAACCATCAACGTATTTCCTCTAAAGTGTCAAATTGTCGACCCTCCGAAGGGCTCAGACTTGAAGATCTAACGATCCTGGTTGATCTTTATATCTACGAATCTCCTTTACTCTGGAATTTCGGAACTTCAGGGTCTTTGCAACCTTTAACCCTTACCTTTAACTTATCTGAAGAGTCAAATATTGTTAAACTCGGAGATCAACAGTCCCTATACCTTGCTCTGATCTATGACTAGAAATGGTTTCAGAGATATGACTCTTTGGAGAACCGTGTTTACTTTGGATTCAAATATCTAGAAGTGACATGCTCTCGAAGTGACGTGGCTATTGCTGTCACTGTTGGCAAGGCACTAGCTGAGTGGTTGTCATGTGTCACCTTGATTCATAACTTTCATACTAAAGTGCCAACTAGACCTTGACACTTCTCACTATCTAATTGCGCCATGTGTCCTTGCTAACGTGATCTTGATGACGTGGACTATGATGACATGGGATCTCATTATGTTTCCACGTGTCTTACTTTGTGACTCTGGGGCTTCGGCCTTCATGTATTTTTTACATGTTCTAGACTTATTTTCGATGGAGTGGTCAATGTCGAAGTGTTCATCAATCGAAGTGATTACACTTTCCTTCCACTCTGATTCCATCCAACAACTGTGATCAGTCCTGGATCAATGGTCCAGATTCATTTCAGGGTTTGGGACTCTGGGTTTTTCATTGTTTCCACTTCCATTTTCTCCTGGAGTGAGATTACTCAAAGCTTAAACCTAGATAATATTGACTTTATCTAATCATTTGCCTTTAACCCAAAAAATCTTAACAGATCCAATGGCTAGAAAAAACTCATTGATCTACGGTGTATATCACTTCAGAGATTCAGGACTTTGGGGTTCTTCCCTCCTTGTCAACTAGCCTGAAGGGCCTTTTTTCTCCCTTTTTATGACTGAGAGCTATGTCCTCGGCCCATTTCCTTGAGTGATAATTGACAAGCTAATTCAATGGTTTTTATTTCATCGATCTTGAATATTGATGGCTTCGGAGGATTGCGGAGCCTCGACTAGAATGATGTTTAAACCCTCTCCGAATTTCTGCAATCAAAACTGCTTGTTGGTAGTGTGACCAATGCCAACCATTGATATGTTTGAAGGTGTGTTATAACCCTAAATTTCACCACACATGCTTACCTGGCATCAGGCCAACTCATATCTCTTCCTTTCCAAAGCCATGTTGAATAAACTCTTGAAAACCCTCTTAAATCAAGTGGCCCATGCCCTAACCCTCTACTGCATGTGTTGGAATGATGGCATGCCCACTACTGCACGCATTGGAACATTGGCTGGCCTACCACAGCCCGCGTTTACCCAACAAAGCACAAAAACAGGAAAGTTGTCGACGGAACAAAAAGCTTTGGGTCAGTTAACTGAAACTCCTAGCCATGCATGGCCGAGAGTTCATCTAAAATCCTAGCTCCTTCTAGCCTATAAAAGAAGGGGTAGGGGTACTATTTGGAGGAGGAAAATCATAGCAAAGAAACTCTGCCCAATTGTCGAATCCATTTTGTCCCAACCCTTTAGCCTTTCCTCAAGCTTAAGGAGAATTCAAGCAAAGCAGTTGGAGGACAAAGAAGAGGAGGAGCCCAGGATCAGGATCAAGGAGCGGTGGCCTATATCTATCATTATTGTAAGTTGATTCATCTTTAGATTAATAAAAGAATACTTTTCCCATCCCAATGCATGAGTTTTATATGTTTTATTCAATTTATGCTTAATCTCTACTCCTCTAGTAGAAAAATAGCATGAATGCGTAGTGTTTTGTCTTGATTGTAGGATTGTCTTTGGAAGGAGCAGCAGAAGCAAGCGGATAAAGCGCAACGGAGGATCTACACCAAACATCAGTAAAAAGGTTAGTAGGTTATTTCCATGTTTGCATGTGAAAAAGGGTTTTAGGTTTGGGGTGGTAGGCTAAAAGTGATTTCTTAAGGGTCATGATCTGCATGCAAGTTTATCCCTAGCTTGTTAGTCCATAGGGTATTATTTCCCAACAATAGAATCGGCGACTCCACTGGGGAAGATACTCTTAGGGTTCCCGGATTTTGTTGAAGGTTTTTGGGTAGTTTGAGAAATTAGATTCTTTGTTTCTTTGTTTGTTTGTTTTCTGTTAGGTCAGAGCTAGCAGGGAACCTGGTTCTTTATACCAGTTTTTCCTTGACTGTGCTTGACATTTATTATCGGGACACACAAAGGTACACACGACCTGCAGAAGGCCTGCACGCGTGTAACCCGCGCCCTAACCTTCTACAGCCCACGTTCGAATGCCTGCTGTAGTGGTTTCAGTAGCGTGTAGGGATCAAAGAGGTTAAGAAGCAGTCTCCTCTTCCCTGGTAGAATTTTACATTCTCAGGGGGCTTTCTAGATCCTGTCTGGGTCTTGCTGGTTTACAGTCTTGTCTCAGTCTGTTTTGTTGCATTTGTTATTTTTGCAATTATTTTTCTTTTCTGTTAAGAAGAAGCATCCAAGCCTTTAAGAGACCCTGGTTGTCAATACCAGAGGCCTTTTTCAGGTCTGGGCTGCCTGTGTTGTGTTTTGTCTTAGCATTTATACAGACCTGCGGCCTGTGTAAGTTCTGCCTGCGGGTACCTGCACGCTGTTATAGCTCAGCACGCGTTTGCACGCATGCTGTTTCAGTGACAATCCCGAGCTTGATTGGTTGCTTTTCAGCCTGGGTGGAGTAGTCATCCCCTCTTGTGGTGAGAAGTGTGCCTCTCAGGGGTTTGAGTCTAGGGTTGCACAGTCAGTAGGTTAGGGCCTCGCATCCTTAGCCTGGTTTTTCTTAGTTGATGTTTGATAGAAAAGATAAAAAAGAAAAATTGTGTGTTATGGTTTTTAGACAAGCGTAAGAGTCGGTGCTTTCTTGATTGCCATTGTGCGTCTTTGCTCTGGTTCTTTGCGATCTGTGCTTTAAGCCAGAATTTTATTTTGTCTTCTTGGTTTTGTGCTTGTCGGCATTTTCCCTTTGTTGCTTCATTTAGCATGTAAATAAAAAAAACATATCTTTTTCATTTGCTTCTTTGTTTGAAGATTGTGTTGCTGCATCAATAGCTAGGAAGAAGTCTTTTTTCATAAGTTTTTTGCAGTTCATTTAGAGAATAAGTAGCTCGTATATTGAGCGAAATTCCTTTACGTTTGCTGCATGAAATCTTAGAAAAGTTGAAAAGAAAAAGAAGTCTTTCTTGTTGAAAAGTGGTTGGTTTTTGCATTTTTTGTAAAAGTTTTTGTTTCCAAGCATTTCTTGTTCCTTTTTCTTTGAGTCTTTGCACACCATCAGTTTCACCTTCATACCTTGTGACGTAAAAAATCCCATTAAAAGAAACGCTAATTAAAATCTATTAGACTTTTTGTTTGTAGGGTTCATACACTAGCTCAGGACTAGGGCCTTGGAATAGGTTGGAGAGTAAACTCTCCAAGGCCACTCAAAACCAAACATTGGAGTCTGTCATAGGGAGTGTAGAAGTCCAGTTACGTGAAAGTTATCTGGGACCCCCCTCTAACACAGGGGATAAACATGAGGTCGCGTAAGGAAAGGTAGCGGAGATAACCCCTCCAAAGCCGGACCGAGCGTAGTGGAGAACACATATCGAGGATTTGTTGAGGGATTCTGTCGTTTGCATTTTCCATGGGGATTCGTGGGTCTCAAATCTGTTCGAGGTCCTCAGTTGTCTTCCGGACCTTTTTCTCTCGATACCCTTGACAGGTTTTGGGCTTGATACCCTGCTCATTGTGGTCTACCTGACTATCGACTGTACCCGCCTAGTGACTGTTCACGTGCTGGCAAACTAGTTGCCAATCTTTTCTAGGGACATACATAGGTGACTGTGGGGGTATACCACCGTACCTAGGATAGACATTGGGCCACGCTTTGCAGAGTATACCTAGAGGGTGCTTCCGTATTCGAGTTGCACTTGCACCGATAAGTTGCTCTAGTGTTGGCTATTGTAACTGTTCTTCCAACTAGTTTAGTGTTTGCTTGATTTATCTCTTAGGGGCTTCTTTTAGTGTGTGTTATTGTTTTTGTGTGTAGAATACCTTAGAGTGTCATGGATATTCTCACACAGTGGAGGATTCAGAGCTCCGCCGGTCACGAAGGCTTCTGGGCTTGCCGCCGGTTATACTGGAGCCACCCCCGCCACCATTGAGGCAGAAGCTAGACCAACAAGGGTCTTTCGAAGCAACCGGGTTTCAAACCATTGAGCCTGAACAACTCCCAGAGGAATCAATTGCCAATATTGGTTCGGTTGAAACCCCAACCACTAATACTTAGCCGCAAGTTATTTGCCAATTCAATTTTACGAAATCCTGTCAGTGTCTCACACAGCTATGGCAACAAACGTTGTAACTTCCTCTGGGAATTCTTCCATTCCCATCACCGTTGCTACCACAGGAGAATCATCTCCTAAATTGTCGTCGGCAGTCCGGGCCACCATGGTCTCGACTGCAACTACGTCGCACAGTGGACCGTCCCCATCTATTGCGGCGGCCACACCTCCTTTTACAACCAGTGCGACAGGCCCTCCGTTTTCATATGGTATGCCTAGTTCGAGTACCAGTCCTGCACTCACTTACTCCACTTTACAGACTTTGGGTCTGGGGGTAGGGAGCTCTAACGCTCCTATGCAAGGTCAACTTGGGGGAATTCATGTCCCTTTTAATGCTTTCCCTTATGTTGGAGGTCATATCTCTCCTTTGTCCCCTTCGCTTGGTGGTCAGCATCAGCAGTCCGTCGGGTAGCCTGCACACACGAGTTCATTTGGAGCTGGGATTCAAGGAACACCTGCGCAAACTTTGTCGGTAGGTTTTTCACCGTTTGCTTGGAACGAGACGATTGGTAATAACACTTTCACATCCACTGCTTTCCCATTTGGGGGCGCACCCATTTTTGGACAGTCTACTCCGACGCAGGGTACTATTCCTGCGCCGGGGGTGTTAGCACTTGGTAAATTTCCTAGAGGTTGAAAAGAAGAAACTCACAAAGGTAACCTTAACCAACCGCTTTTAAAGCCGGGATCTAGCCCTTCCAGCTTCAGAGAGGGATCTCTCTATATGATTTAGCTTTGTTTAATTTCAGATATTAGGCTAGTTAAAAGAATTATTGGTTTTGTTGTAAAGGGTTTTTTAAAGTGGGTTGAGACAAACTACACATCCATTGGGCTATGGGGTATGCATTTAATCAAATATGAGAAATAACCAGAAACGCCAAAGAAGATTTTCACAAGGCGAGGTAATACATTCACTGGATCTTTAAGTAATTAAATGATGAATGGAAGAACAAGTGAGAAAAATAACTTCAATTAACAAGCAGTTAAGAATTTCTTAAATGAAGATATTAGAAGACAAACATTTAAACCTTTAGAATCGGAAACAGGGTATCAGAGATAAATCCTACAACGTAACGCTATCCATAAAGATTAGATTCAGAAAACAAAATGAATACAGAGGAATAAAACATTTAACTTAGAAAATCACATCACCAGTGAACATACGCAAGAATCCTGTGAAATGCCCCTTCTTTATTAATGGTGGATCTCTTCAAAAATGATACAGTTTTTGCAGTAATAGGGTGTGCGAATCAACAACCCTCAATACTTCGGAAACTGAAGTATTTATAATAAAAAATACAAACTCTCCTATCATAACGGATCAGGACGTGCTCATGCTATTTTGGGACTACCTAACTTAACTAATCAAAACTGTTTTGATGACTCAATACAACAGTATGCTGAAATTCAGGGGTAGGTCGTTGGCGAGGTGCCTCCGCAGCCTCTTCTAATAGGACAGATGATTGGATGTGACAGCTCATCTGCTAGTCTAGTAGATCACACAGCTCCTCCCATCTGATATGACCTGGTACTATGACTTTAAGCAGTCTCCTGTACACTTCGTCCATGTCTGTGTACTTAGCAAATGTGGGCTTGATGATGAATATGTGCTTAATCTCGTGCTGGATGCTAATATCCAACTGCAAGGCGTCCATGAATTCTTTTCCAATGATGCTTCCCTGTATACCTGCAAATTTAGAATTTTCCTTGGACACTTCATCCAACCTTTTCTTATAATCAGGGAGTGTCATTAATTTGTCATTAATGACTTTCATGCCAGGTAGGCCCTTCCTTTGCAGAGCATCTATTTTGTTGAAAAACTTCTGCACTCCTTGATCCATAACTTGGATTTTCTCCTCAAGTTGAAGCATGAGGCCCCTTTTGGTTAGAACTCTTTTCACCTCCAATATAGTCTCTGTCCTGTCCTCGATCTTCAATTCTTCGAGTTACTCCCTCGTTTTGGAATTCAGGAATATTATGATTTCATTAGCTTGTGTCGGCATGTCTCCCAGCTCCATTCTGATCTGCTCCACTGCCTGCTTGCTCCTCTCGAGCAACTCATTCTGTTCAAACATAATTTGAACCATTGGCCAAATTTCATTTATAGACTTGGAAATATCAGTCCACACGATTTCTTTCACCTCTGCCAAAGTTTTCCCTGCCATTGTCTATTTCTGGAGCTGCTGTAACTCCTTCTTGATTTTCTCATTTACCTGTTTCTCTTTGGACAGAGTAGCCTGGAAAGAAGTCTTTAGCTCTTGGAGATTCTCTACTTCTTTCTTAAGCCTGCTTATTTCAGATTCTTGCAGGTTCATTCTCTCCATAGACTTGGCCAAGTATGTGGCTCCCTCCGGTAATGGCACTGTTGTAGCAGATGGAATGGCTGTCACTGTTGCTGTGCTCAATCCTGCAATTGGGATAGCACTTAGTGGGAACCCTTCCATTGTCTTTGTTTGCTCTTTCTCTCTCAACAATCTTTCCATCTCTGCTTCCATCTCTTTTAACTGAGCGTTTTGCTCCATGAGTAATTTCATCATCTCATCCTTTTCGCCTTCCTTCTCAGCTATCTCCTTTGCTTGTGGGTCTTCCGTTGGAGGGAGATTTAGTTGTTTTCTCAAAGACGCGATGTCAACATTTTTCTTTTTAATCATCTCTTCAGCTGCTTTGACATTCACGGGGTCATAACCAATTTTGAGGACCAGTTCCTCCAATGTTTTGATTTTATTGTCCTTTGCGAAGGATGAAATTTTCTCCATCTTCAGTTGAGTCTGGGCATTGCTCAAAGCTACCCAGAATTTAGATGCAGAAGATGTAGCATGGGCCAAAGTGTGGAAATCCATCTCGCTAGTTTGCTTGTGCAGATCCATCTGATCTGTTGGATGCACGTCTTTAGCCTGAAACTCAAACGTGGCCCTTTTATAATCTGATATAACCTTGGGATCTGGTACTTGTGCTTGGAGGAAGGCCATGTGCATCCTACCTTTCTCTATATCAAACGCTGAAAGAAGCATGTGTTGAGCTGTGGACGACCGCTTCTGGAATTGGGCATAAGTGATGGTAGTAAGAGTCTGATTTTTCTTTTTGATCAAATCATATTTTTCAAACATGCCTAACTTGGGCCCGGTCTTGCTTGGTGGAGCATCTGTGGGAGAGTCTGTGGATTTTAACGCTTTTTCTCCTTCCTTGTGCTGACTTGAGCCAAAAGGTAAACTGGTGGGCTTGACCCCCGTGGTGGCCACTGTGGTAGTTGTTATCTCCTGTTCCACTGTCGTGCCTGTCGTTGGAACTATCCTTGGCTTTTTGGCATGCATCTTAAATTCCTCCGGAGACACCTCTGTTACGGGAGAAGATGATTCTTGCCGAGGCCTCTTTTCCTTGGGATTCTGAGGTGTGGAAGTGGGTGGTGAGCTTGTTGAGGGTACCTGCCTTTCCATCCCGACAGTTGGTTCCACGTCCACCAACGTATCAGGCTCCCATTCTGTCAGATTAGCAAATCTCTCAATTTTCGGCCTGGGCTCATGCGCATACGGGGAATTCTTATTTTTGACTCTTATCTTAGAAATGATCCCACAAGGATCATACTGCCAAGTGAAACTTGTCAGAAATTTCATTTCCCTCAGCAGTTTGTCTGCTTCATCGCTCGCGCCTCTGCTATTGTAGATGAAAGAGCTTATCTGCCCTTTCATCTGCAATTGTTGCTTCTTTTTAAGGGAAACAAAGTGAATATCATCAGAATTCATAATTTGTCTAATATATTCCAGTGCGAAAATTCTTACTCGTATATATCTCGGAAGCTTGTACGGTGCCAACTCGCACCCATAAACTCAAATCTCGGAGTGATTCTGATACAAGTACCAGTCCCCCGTCTTCGCACTGTCCGAGAGGTGTAGAACTCTCCAAACTTCGTCATTTATCCGTGGCTCAGGCATGCCACTCAACATACTTACCACAGGTTGGTAAAACTGATCAATAAACGTTGTGAAGTCGTATTCGCTAGAATTGTATTTCAGAAGGGACGTCCACACTGTGACTGGCTGTGGCCTCTCGTCGGCGTCCATCTTCTGCATGGAGAAATTGAACCTGTCTTCTTGGAAATAGACAAACATGTAAGCCAGAATGGACGAATACCTGAACATGCCTTCTGTGGAGAAATTAACCAATTGTTCGTGGATGTTATTGGCTAGGAAAGTGCTGTAGTTGAACTGTGTGGTAGGTTGTTCACCATTTGAGAAGATAGATAGAAAACCCAGGATGGTTTCGTCTACCCATTTATCGGAATAATACCCAAGCAGGGCACACAGGGAGGAAATAATTTGATTTCCTTTGGTGGAAAACAGAGAAGAAGGGTACGGGGGATTGGTGGACGGGAGAAGAGCGGAAGTGGGGAGGAAAAGCTCAACTATCTGAGCTCTCTGCGGGAAATTCATCCTTTGGTAAAGCTTAGTGAGGATTTCTAGGTTGAATGGGGCCGCAGATTCCGGGTGGGTTATCTGCATCATCTGGTCAATATCCTCTGGGGTGATGAAGAAGAGGACATCCCCAGACGAAGAAACAATGGCTTTCTGGTCAGGGACGTAGTGAGCTTGGCACTTGAGTGCAAACTCAAGGAAATGGTGAATTTGGGGGAACAAATATAGGGTAAAATTGGACTCCCAGAGCCCAATCTTGTCACTCTGGTCGAGGAAGACTTCCCGGATCCATGACTGTAGATCAGAGAAGTCAAAAATGCATATAGTGTCCGCTATCAAGCGATCTTTGTCGACCAGAGGGATTTTATCCAGGTCAACCGGAGGAGGAATGAACAGATTCTCTTCCTCTTCCATTTGCTTTGTCTTAGACACCATCTTGGCAATTGTACCTGCAACAAACAATACATTAGTGGGGTCGACTGACTGTAGGTGAACACGATGTGGGAGCAATGGAGGAAAAGGAGGTTTCTGGTGCGACGGATGCATAACGAATACAAAGGAGAACGGTAGTTTTATTCAAAAATGGGTCGATAAGACGTGGGAAAACGATCAACGTGACAACGAGTATATTACCCAGTAATTAATGGACAACGGGCCACTTGGGGTGATATGGTAGGTGACAGTGACCAAAGTATACGGATGACTGACGTGGAGGTTTGTGATTGGGGGTAAAAGTCGCCAAAGGGGGGTTGTCCATGAGTGAAGGGTGTTATGGCGCTGACGACGTGGACTGACGGCAGTTACGAGATGGGACCTCGACCCGAGAGCATGGGGGACAAGTGGACTTAGTGGAGGATGACGTCCAAGGGCGATGGGGTGTCAGACAGCATGTGGAGGATGGGACCCATGGACCAATAGGACAATGACACAAGTACCAAGGGGGCCCTCCGTAAGGAATATTCATTCCGGACCCCCCCCCACCTTTGATTAAAAGCAGAACAACAAGGGGGGTCTGGAATCCACCGTGAGCCATTGATCTGCACACTGGATTTCTGACCACAGATCTTATCTCGCTCTTTAATACCAATTCCGGACCCCCCACCCTCCATTAAAGGCAGAACGGAGGGGGGGATCCGGAATCCAATGTGGATCGTCGATCTGAGCGCTCAGTTTAGAGCCGCCCATATGTGCGCCTACGTTATAATCAATTCCGGACCCCCCCCCTCTTCATTAAAGGCAGAATGGAGGGGGGGGTCCGAAATCCAATGTGAGTCGTGGATTTGTGCACCCTGTTCTGGACCGTCCAGATCTGCGCAAAGATTATCATAGATTTCGGACCCCCCCCCCTTTGATTAAAAGCAGAAAACCAAGGGGGGTCTGGAATGCTATATGAACCATTGATCCAAGCGCAGTGATCAGGACCATTGAAAGGTGAACGAAGCATAGGTCGGGAGCGGAAAATGTCATGTGTGGGAAAAAAATTAGGATAAATGCTTTCTCATGGGTTTTTTCCCAAATTTGTCATAGACACCACCAAGGGGACCTTTTTCTTACTATCCTAAGGCAGGGAAGGACTTGATGTAGCTCTTTCTTCGGGTGGGCTTTATTTGGGCAAGGAAGGCAAAGCAATTAGTCCACATTCTAACCTACTTTCACAAGATAGATAACCTAGGTTAGACTGTTGGGTTAAGACATTATTTTTCCTAAGGGATATCTGACCAGGATTAGACAGTCTGGTCAGACTTATTCACTAATTCTATCCTAAGGGGTTATCTGATCAGGATTAGATGGTCTGATCAGGTGTATTCACTAGCTCTAACCTATGGGATATCTGACCAGGATTAGATGGTCTGATCAGATGTATTCACTAGCTCTAACCTATGGGCTATCTGACCAGGATTAGATGGTCTGATCAGATGTATTCACTAGCCTATCAACATTGAAAATTTAAAAGGACTCGGTCATGCTTGAAAGGTATGACCAAGTCACTGTTATTGCATGGGGATTTTGTTTCCATTCTTTTATGCCCTCTTTTCTTTTCTTTTTTCTTTTTGCAAAATGAAAAATATATTTCCAATAAGAACACTAGATACAAATAATATCAATAATATCCAAGTCATAAGTTGATTCCCATCATTTATGGGGTGATAACAGGCGGCTCCACATGGGGATGGCACTTGCCCTGTTAAGTGCCAAGAATCCAGTCCCCTGTCATCCTAAACCAATCTGTCTAGTAGCCTTCATTGGTTTGATCCTAAGGAAAGTATTGAAAAACAGTGATCAACAGCTTAGGGCCTTCTCTTCGGGCTTCGACAAACTGACTGTCGTCCTTCACTCAGAAAAATGCAAGTAAAGACTGAAAATTAAAATGGTATGTACAGTGGAGAGTGATTTATTCAATTCTCTTACTGGGGAGGGACATAATGTTTCAGCATTCTGCCATTCAATGGTGCTCCTGGCAGATCTGACCCATCGACATTGTTTAGCAAAAAGGCGTTATTTCCCCTGAAAGCTTGGATCATGTAGGGCCCTGTCCACAGATGATCAAATTTCCCATGCTTTCCCTTGTCCTCGTTCCTGGCATCCCATCTCAACACCAGGTCTCCCAGCTAAAAATCATCCTCCTTGGTTCGTTTGTCAAAGATATTCTTAATGTTCTCTTGGATGACCTGTGTTTTGTTGAAAACATCCTCTCTAGTCTGTTGCAAATGAATCATTTGATTGATTCGTCTCTGGGAGTCATTTGGTTCAGCTTGCATTTCTTGAAGTAACTTCATGACAGGGACTCCCAAAGAAGTTGGGAATATAGCTTCTGTACCGTAGACCAGTTGGTATGGTGACATACCAATTGACCTTTTGGTGATGAGTCTATCTACCCATAAAGCAAATACCAGTTTATCATGCCATGATTTTTTATTCTCCTGCAATGTTTTCTTGATGATATTTACCAAAATTTTGTTTGAGGATTCCGCCAACCCATTTCCCTGAGGATATTAGGCAGCGGAATGCCCCAAGCCAATGTGGTAATGACTGCAGAAGTCAATAAGTTTCTTCGAACGAAAGGCAACTGCATTGTCAGTAATGATCTTTCTAGGACAACCAAAACGAGATAAAATATTATTTTCAAGAAATTTAATAATAACAGCGTCAGTGGCTTGCCTGCTTGGTACAGCTTTGATCCATTTGGTGAAATAATCAGTTGCAGTAAGGATCCACCTATGTTGGCCCAAAGATGGAGGGTGTATTTCTCCAATGAAGTCAAGTCCCCATTGTTGGAAAGGAGCCTCGACTGAAATTGGTTTGAGAGGTAGAGGAAGAAGTTTCCTTTTACCCTCAAACAGTTGACACTGATGACAAGCTGTTACTTTCTGATGTACATCGGCAAACAGGGTGGGCCAGTAAAATCTAGCTCTGAGTATTTTGTTGGCTGTAACCTTCCAGTTCAAGTGGCCACCGCATTCGCCTGCATGAAACTCCTGCAACACTTTGTCAGCTTCATCTTTGAGTAAACAATTTAAAAGAATACCTTCCGGATCTTTCCAATATAGAATTCCTTCCAGAATACAGAATTTCAAAGCTTTCAACTTTAAAAATCTAGCTTTAGTTTTAGTTAAACTAGGGGGAGCTTGTAAATTTAGTAACACGAATATAAGGTATGCATACCATGGAGAGTTGAGAAAAACCTCTTTAACGTTTGGAGTCGCCATCTCACCCTGTTCATCTGCCACACCTAGGAAATTAATGTCGAGAGCCTGAAAGTTAGATTCAGCCATCAGTTTAGCAAGGCCTTGGCCTTTGATGAGTTTTGTGGGCTTAATTTCTATATCATATTCTAGAATAACTGCAATCCACTTTCACCTTCTCCCATCAGGGTTGTCTTGTGTCAATATATCTTTCACTACCGCATTTGGAACATACGCTATGACGTGTGAATGAAGAATATAGACCCTGAAGTCCTTTATAGCCTTTACCAAAGCAAAAGCCTGCTTCTCCATAATATTGTAGTTAAGGGTAGTGTCTCTTAAATCTTTGCTAAAGAAAGCGATGGGTTGTTCGTACCCCTCACTGTTCTTCTGCAGTAATACCGCTGCTATAGTATGTTCAGAAGCAAAAGAGAAAAGGTAGAAATCTTTGGTGAAATCGGGACTGATCAAAACTGGGGCTTCAGTGAGTGCTCGTTTGACCTGTTCGAAGGATTGCCTAGACTCAGGATCCCATTTTATTTTCACGTCCTTTTTTAGCATGTTCGTAATGTTTCAGAGGAGCTCGACTAGATTAGGGATGAATCTTCGAAGAAAGTTAATTTTCCCTATAAAAGATTGTAGTTCTTTGAGGTTTCTTGGGTGTTCTAATTTTAGTATGGCCTCAGTTTTGCTGGGGTAGATCCTGATCCCCTCTTTAGAGATGATATGTCCCAACAGTTTACCCTCTTCTAACCCAAAAAGACACTTCTTGGGATTTAATGAAATCCCGAACCTTCTACACTTTTCGAAAACTCGTCTAAGGTGCCGCAGGTCTTCATCATTAGATTGGGAAAACACTGTCACATCATCTAAGTAAACAAAAATAACCTTACCTGACTCTTCTATGAAGGCGATGTCCATTGACCTCTGGAAAGTTTCTCCTGCGTTCATTAGACCAAAAGGCATCTTCACATACATGAAAGTGCCCCATGGTGTGGTGAAAGCGGTTTTTTCCTGATCGTCTGGGTGAACTAGGACCTCGTTGTAGCCTGAGAAACCATCTAACAGAGAAATTCTACTAGACCATACCACTCTTTGCAGGAGGTGATCCATTTTAGGCAAGGGGTAGTTATCTTTCAACGATGCTTTGTTCAAATTTCTGAAATCTATGCAGAGTCGGATTTCGCCAGTTTTCTTGCGTGTAGGGACTAAATTAGAAACCCACTTAGAGAAACGCAGTGGGACTATGATCTTGGCATCATACATTTTCTTAATCTCTTTTTCTATCAAGGGAAGCAACTTAGGATTTATCCTCCTAAGTTTCTGCCTAAACGGTTTCTGGTCTTCCTTTATGGGAATCCTGTGTTGTATAATGCTGGTGTCATAGGCTTTCAAATCTTCATAGCTCCAAGCAAAAACGTCTGAATATTCTTTGAATAGCTTAATGTACTTAAGCCTTTGTTCTGGGGGTAAAGACTTTGACAGTTTAACCATCTTAGGTTTCTCTTCAGTTCCTATATTGCAGTCTTCTACTTCTTGCCCATGGGCTTCTATTTTTTGTTTCTTAGCTACATCATCGTTGTCAAACAGATCTTCTAATGGGACAAGACCCCTAGGTAAAACATTGCTTTTTAATTGTAAAATATTGGCATCCATTTCGTCATCTCCAATCTTTCCTGAATCTACTGTGTCTACCGTATTTACATTATTCACGCTATCTGTTTCGAATTTAGAATTATTTACATTCTCGTTTTCATTTTCTACATCTATGTTTGTACATTCAAAATTGTTCTTGCATTGCAGAAAGTCCTCTATCTGATCGTCATTTCCAAACACTTGCCAGTACCTAATATTATTGGGCACTGTCGGTCTGCATTTGACTTCAACTATGTATGAGCGAGTTTGGTGAAAGGGAATCTTGCATGACGCAGCTGACGTAGCTAATCCGTCAGCCAAGATATTTTTTCCCCTTGGCATCACCTGCAAGTCAACCTCGTTAAAACACTTCAACGCATCAAGAATAGCATTCTGGTAGGCTCTCAGGCATGGATGTTTAGCATCATATTCACCTTTAATTTTTTTAATTATTAATTCAGAGTCACCCCTCACCATTATTTGCTTAGCACCAACCTTCTTCAGGAGCTTCAGACCGAGCATTAAAGCTTCATACTTGGCAACGTTGTTAGTGCAATGGAAATTTAACTTATAGGAATGATTTTCTGAATACCTTTTTCGATGATTATGAAACCAGACTCCATCTCCTGCTTCGTCTTTACTCACAGCACCATCGAAATCCATACTCCAGAAATCAGCGGGGAAATCTTCAGTGATTACATTTTCCATCTTTGTTGCCTCACCACTTTCTGGACTTTCATCTTGACTAGCTATGTCTTCTATCAACTGAGTATCTTGCTCTCCAGTATCCCCATCGTTGTAAAAGATGAACGAATCTAAATCAGAATGGGCACAGTAAAGGGGGTAATTATGAGGTTTCTCTTGACTACTGACCATATATTTCATCAGTGTTTCTCTGTATAACCTCCTATGTTGTCCAAACACTGGGATAGTGGCGTAAGACATATCCAGTTGCAGGGTTCCTTTCAACTTAGCTCCCCAAGATCGAGACAACAACATACCATAATTTGGCGGGATGTCTACAACCACTATGTCCATTACCATGCTTTTTGAAGGGATCTGAACCAGGGTGATGCAGAGGTCCTTAATCAGGCCAATACATTTGACTTTGCTGGAGTCAAACGAATGCAGATCCTTGTAAGGCCTAGTAACCTCCAATCCCAGTTTTTCCATTACTGCTTTAGGCATCAAATTATGTGAGGCACCTGAATCTAACATGGCGTTATGCAATATCAAATCGTGAATGTTCAAACCGATGTAAAAGGGAGCTACATCACCAATATCATCTCGACCGTCAACCTCAGGTCCGAAAAGGAGTTCTGGGCGATCATCAGTCAGGTTCACAGTGTCTGAATGGGTCACTGATCCGATAGTCAAGGCCTTGGTGCCTATGTCGGGTTCAATCGATAATTCTTTTAGTACCTGTGAATGATAACCGCCTCTTCTTATCAACTCAGTCAGTGGGACGAGAATTTTGATTTTGGCCAATTCTGCCTCCAAGCTAAACGGTGCGTGAGTTCGGGTCTGATTCGTTGATTCTGGTTGATCCACCACATCCCTCCGCTCAGAAGCACTGGGCAGATTACCAGGTGAAACTTCGGGCTGTGCCTGTCTTTTCAGTATGGTGACGCTTTTCTTCACCGGAGCATCCATTTTACCTTTCTCAGAAGACTTTTCAGCAGTGGTCTTCTCGGGGGTTTTCTCACTCTCGGCTACCCTCTGCGTTTCTGTCGTCTTTTTAAAGGAATTTCCTTATGCCTTCTTACTTCACAAGTTGTGTTGGCGGTGCACTTCCAAAATAGTGTTTTCGTAGGCTCGTTGTCCTGCATCCTCTGCCACCTCACTTACCTTTGTTTGGTTTAGCAGAAAGAGTTCCTGCTCTTCTTGAGTAAGGAAAATGGCATCATTATCATGAATACCCATGAGGTTGATGTGAGTGTCCTCCAAATCCTCATTTAATTTCCCCCCATCGTCAGCATAGTTTTCTTGCAAGGGAGGCCTGATCAGCTGATCAGGACCTCTCTGGTCTCTTTGATCTCTTTGTCTAATTTGAGGAGGGTTTCTCCTGAAATTGGGGTTCTGAATCTGAGGAGCAGGTGTATCGTCTCTCGGAGGATTCCTATCTGAAATACTTGATCTTTCTAATAATAACGCAAATGATCTGACTACGGTATCTAATTTGGAATCGTTGTTAGACGTGGAAGGTTCTTCCTTGATCGTGACTCTCCGTTCCGTCCATTGACGTGCCCGTTTTGCCAACAAATTAGCTTCAACTGAAATGGCACTTTTATGCATCTCTTCCAGGGTGGCGGCATTTCTTTCTCTTAATTGGTAAGACATGTCAGCATCGAATCCATCAGGGAATTTAATCAAGGCCAAACCTTGGGGAGGTTTGATGTCATTTGGGATTGCATTGTACAAATTGTTAAAACGCGTGCAATAGTCTTGGACAGATTCATCTTGATTTCTCTTTATATTCTCGTATTCTGACAGTATCTGGAGAGGGTTTTTCTTTACCTCTCATCTGTCAAGAAAACTCCTTTGAAACGCGACAAGTTCAGGGATTGATGCAGCGGGTAGGGATTTGAACCATTTCCTGACGTCCCCTGTTAGACTTTGGGCGAACAGTCTCATCTGAATGTCGACTTCGTCGACTTCTTGTAAATCCAAGTAGTCATTCATTTTATCCACATGCTGTTGTGAGTTTAATGTTCCGGTCACGTCGAACTGTGGAAGTCTAGTCTGGTAATCTTGGGGCATGGCATGTAGTGGTGCAGCCAACACCAAAGGGGCATATCGAGCAGCCATGACGAGTGGAGGGGGTGGGACGACGACCTAGGTGGTTTGAGAGGCAGCGGCGGAAGACGAAGTCGATGAAGAGCTGGGCGGTGCTGAGGTGGTGATTTGCAGCTTGGCCGTAGGAGACAAGACTTCGGGGGTTCGGGGTTGCAATGCAGTTGGGTCAAAGATGAGCTTAGACATGAAATTTTCAGACCGTGTCCTGACAAGGTCTCGCGGAGGAAGAAAATCAAGATCAAGGTTTTGAACGATATCAGGTTCTCCGAAAAAGGAAGGAGACTTATGAAGGGGAGTACAACTCGATGGACTGGTGGCTAAGGTCTTTCGCCTGAGCAACTGTTCGGGATTATCTATCGCCGTAGAGGGTTCTGGGTCTGGATGAGATCGAGTGTGGACCTTTTTGGGAGCCAGAACTCTTTTTGGTTTTTAAATATATATTTTTTATTTACTTTTATGGTGAAGGAAACTAGGGGAGGTTTCTACGTTGACGTCGTCTAGCTTCCAGTTGTTCTGGAGTAGCTATGTCTCGTTCAATGGCTTCCCATGAACGTTCAAGTTCTTCCCGGTTATTGGCAGTTTTGAGGATTAGTTCAAAAAGGTCTGACGCAATATGCGTATGATTCACTAGTCCGGGCTCGATATTAGGTTGCAGTGCAGCAGGAACAGTCATAGAGGAACATTAAAAAGGGGAAAAATTTTAAAGGGAGATTCTGAAAATAATATGTACAAAATTAACCAACCTCTACTCATTACTTTCTTCTCAGAGTAAAACTTTCTTTAGGGGAAGAAAGGTGAGGTAGTCAGTTTTAGTTCTCCCCTGCGGAGTCTCCATTTATGTTAGCACTTGGTAAATTTCCTAGAGGTTGAAAAGAAGAAACTCACAAAGGTAACCTTAACCAACCGCTTTTAAAGCCGGGATCTAGCTCTTCCAACTTCAGAGAGGGATCTCTCTATATGATTTAGCTTTGTTTAATTTCATATATTAGGCTAGTTAAAAGAATTATTGGTTTTGTTGTAAAGGGTTTTTTAAAGTGGGTTGAGACAAACTACACATCCATTGGGCTATGGGGTCTGTATTTAATCAAATCTGAGAAATAACCAGAAACGCCAAAGAAGATTTTCACAAGGTGAGGTAATACATTCACTGGATATTTAAGTAATTAAATGATGAATGGAAGAACAGGTGAGAAAAATAACTTCAATTAACAAGCAGTTAATAATTTCTTAAATGAATATATTAGAAGACAAACATTTAAACCTTTAGAATCGGAAACAGGGTATCAGAGATAAATCCCACAACGTAACGCTATCCATAAAGATTAGATTCAGAAAACAAAATGAATACAGAGGAAGAAAACATTTAACTTAGAAAATCACATCACCAGTGAACATACGCAAGAATCCTGTGAAATGCCCCTTCTTTATTAATGGTGAATCTCTTAAAAAATGATACAGTTTTTGCAGCAATAGAGTGTGCGAATCAACAACCCTCAATACTTCGGAAACTGAAGTATTTATAATACAAAATACAAACTCTCCTGTCATAACAGATCAGGACGTGCTCATGCTATTTTGGGACTAACTAACTTAACTAATCAAAACTGTTTTGATGACTCAATACAACAGTATGCCGAAATTCAGGGGTAGGTCGTTGGCGAGGTGCCTCTGCAGCCTCTTCTGACAGGACAGATGATTGGATGTGACAGCTCATCTGCTAGTCTAGTAGATCACACAACTCCTCCCATCTTATATGACCTGGTACTATGACTTTACGCAGTCTCCTGTACACTTCGTCCATGTCTGTGTACTTAGCAAATGTGGGCTTGATGATGAATATGTGCTTAATCTCGTGCTGGATGCTAATATCCAACTACAAGGCGTCCATGAATGCTTTTCCAGTGATGCTTCCCTGTATACCTGCAAATTTAGAATTGTCCTTGGACACTTCAGCCAACCTTTTCTTATAATCAGGGAGTGTCATTAATTTGTCATTAATGACTTTCATGCCAGGCAGGCCCTTCCTTTGCAGAGCATCTATTTTGTTGAAAAACTTCTGCACTCCTTGATCCATAACTTGGATTTTCTCCTCAAGTTGAAGCATGAGGCCCCTTTTGGTTAGAACTCTTTTCACCTCCAATATAGTCTCTGTCCTATCCTCGATCTTCAATTCTTCGAGTTCCTCCCTGGTTTTGGAATTCAGGAATCTTATGATTTCATTAGCTTGTGCCGGCATGTCTCCCAGCTCCGTTCTGATCTTCTCCACTGCCTTCTTTCTCCTCTCGAGCAACTCATTCTGTTCAAGCATAATTTGAACCATTGGCCAAATTTCATTTATAGACTTGGAAATATCAGTCCACACGATTTCTTTCACCTCTGCCAAAGTTTTCCCTGCCATTGTTTGTTTCTAGAGCTGGTGTAACTCCTTCTTGATTTGCTCATTTACCTGTTTCTCTTTGGACAGACTAGCCTGGAAATAATTCTTTATCTCTTGGAGATTCTGTACTTCTTTCTTAAGCCTGCTTATTTTAGATTCTTGCGGGTTCATTCTCTCCATAGACTTGGCCAAGTCTGTGGCTCCCTCCAGTAATGGCACTGATGTAGCAGATGGAACGGATGTCACTGTTGTTGTTCTCAATCCTGCAATTAGGATAGCACTTAGTGGGAACCCTTCCATTGTCTTTGTTTGCTCTTTCTCTCTCAACAATCTTTCCATCTCTGCTTCCATTTCTTTTAACTGAGCGTTCTTCTCCATGAGTAATTTGAGCATCTCATCCTTTTCGCCTTCCTTCTCAGCTATATCCTTTGCCTGTGGGTCTTCCGTTGGAGGGAGATTTATCTGTTTTCTCAAAGACACGATGTCAGCATTTTTCTTTTTAATCATCTCTCTAGCTTCTTTGACATTCGTGGGGTCATAACCAATTTTGAGGACCAGTTCCTCCAATGTTTTGATTTTGTTGTCCTTTGCGAAGGACGAAATTTTCTCCAGCTTCAGTTGAGTCTGGGCATTGCTCAAAGCTACTCGGAATTTAGATGCAGAAGATGTAGCGTGGGCCAAAGTGTGGAACACCATCTCGCCAGTTTGCTTGTGCAGATCCATCTGATCTGTTGGATGCACGTCTTTAGCCTGAAACTCAAATGTGGCCCTTTTATAATCTGATATAATCTTGGGATCTGGTACTTTTTCTTGGAGGAAGGCCATGTGCATCCTACCTTTCTCTGTATCAAACGTTGAAAGAAGCCTGTGTTGAGTTGTGGACGACTGCTTCTGGAATTGGGCATAAGTGATGGTAGTAAGAGTTTGATTTTTCTTTTTGATCAAATCATATTTTTCAAGCATGCCCAACTTGGGCCCAATCTTGCTTGGTGGAGCATCTGTGGGAGAGTCTGTGGATTTTAATGCTTTTGCTCCTTCCTTGTGCTGACTCGAGCCAGAAGGTAAACTGGTGGGCTTGACCCCCGTGGTGGCCACTGTGGTAGTTGTTATCTCCTGTTCCACTGTCGTGCCTGTCATTGGAATTGTCCTTGGCTTTTTGGCATGCATCTTAAATTCCTCCGGAGACACCTCTGTTACGGGAGAAGACGATTCTTGCCGAGGCCTCTTTTCCTTGGGATTCTGAGGTGTGGCAGTGGGTGGTGAGCTTGTTGAGGGTACCTGCCTTTCCATCCCAACAGTTGGTTCCACGTCCACCAACGCATCAGGCTCCCATTATGTCAGATTAGCAAATCTCTCGATTTCCGGCCTGGGCTCATGCGCATACGGGGCATTCTTATTTTTGACTCTCATCTTAGAAATGATCCCACGGGGATCATACTGCCAGGTGAAACTTGTCAGAAATTTCATTTCCCTCAGCAGTTTGTTTGATTCATCGCCCGCGCCTTTGCTGTTGCAGATGAAAGAGCCTATCTTCCCTTTAATCCACAATTGTTGCTTCTTTTTAAGGGAAACAAAGTGAATATCATCAGAATTCATAATTTGTCTAATATATTCTAGTGCGAAAATTATTACCGGTATATATCTCGGAAGCTTGTACGGTGCCAACTCGCACCCATAAACTCGGATCTCGGAGTGATTCTGATACAAGTACCAGTCCCTCGTCTTCACACTGTCCAAGAGGTGTAGAACTCTCTGGACTTCGTCATTTATCCGTGGCTCAGGCATGCCACTCAACATACTTACCACAGGGTGATAAAACTGATCAATAAACGTTTTGAAGTCGTATTCGATAGAATTGTATTTCAGAAGGGACGTCCACGCTGTGACTGGCTGTGGCCTCCCGTCGGCGTCCATCTTCTGCATGGAGAAATTGAACCTGTCTGCTTGGAAATAGACGAACATGTAAGCCAAAATGGACAAATACCTGAACATGCCTTCTATGGCGAAATTCACCAATTTTTCGTGGATGTTATTGGCTAGGAAAGCACTGTAGTTGAACTGTGTGGTAGGTTGTTCGTCATTTGAGAAGATAGATAGAAAACCCAGGATGGGTTTGTCTACCCATTTATCGGAATGATACCCAAGCAGGGCACACAGGGAGGAAATAATTTGATTTCCTTTGGTGGAAAACAAAGAAGAAGGGTACGGGGGATTGGTGGACGGGAGCGGAGCAGAAGTGGGGAGGAAAAGCTCAACTATCTGAGCTCTCTGCGAGAAAGTCATCCTTTGGTAAAGCTCAGTGAGGATTTCTAGGTTGAATGGGGCCGCAGATTCTAGGCGGGTTATCTGCATCATATGGTCAATATCCTCTAGGGTGATGAAGAAGAGGACATCCCCAGACAAAGAAACAATGGCTTTCTGGTCGGGGACATAGTGAGCTTGGCACTTGAGTGCAAACTCAGGGAAATGGTGAATTTGGGGGAACAGATATAGGGGTAAATTGGACTCCCAGAGCCCAATCCCGTCACTCTGGTCGAGGAAGACTTCCTGGAGCCATGACTGCAGATCAGAGAAGTCAAAACTGCATATAGTGTCTGCTATCAAGCGATCTTTGTCGACCAGAGGGATTTTATCCAGGTCAACCGGAGGAGGAATGAATGGATTCTCTTCCTCTTCTGTTTGCTTTGTCTTAGACACCATCTTGGCAACTGTACCTGCAACAAACAATATGTTAGTGGGGTCGACTGACTGTAGGTGAAAACGATGTGGGAGAAATGGAGGAAAAGGAGGTTTCTGGCACGACGGATGAATAACAAATACAAAGGAGAACGGTAGTTTTATTCAAAAATGGGTCGGTCGGACGCGAGAAAACGGTCAGCATGACAACGAGTATATTACCCAGTAATTAATGGACAACGGGCCACTTGGGGTGATATGGCAGGTGACAGTGACCAAAGTATATGGACGACTGATATGGAGGTTTGTGATTGGGGGTAAAAGTTGCCAAAGGGGGGTTGTCCATGAGTGAAGGGTGTTATGGCGCTGACGACGTGGACTGACGGCAGTTACGGGATGGGACCTCGACTCGGGAGCAAGGGGGACAAGTGGACTTAGTGGAGGATGACGTCTAGGGGCGACGGGGTGTCAGACAGCATGTGGAGGATGGGACCCATGGACCAATAGGACAATGACACAAGTACCAAGGGGGCCCTCCCTAAGGAATATTCATTCCGGACCCCCCCCCCTTTGATTAAAAGCAGAACACCAAGGGGGGTCCGAAATCCACTGTGAGTCATTGATCTACGCGCTGGATTTTTGACCGCAGATATCAGCTCACTCTTTAATACCAATTCCAGACCCCCCCCCTCCATTAAAGGTAGAACGGAGGGGGGGGTCTGGAATCCAATGTGGATCATCGATCTGAGCGCTCAGTTTAGAGCCGTCCAGATGTGCACCTGCGTTATAATCAATTCCAGACCCCCCCCTCCATTAAAGGCAGAATGGAGGGGGGGGTCCGAAATCCAATGTGAGCCATGGATTTGCGTGCCCTGTTCTGGACCGTCCATATCTGTGAAAAGATTATCACAGATTTCAGACCCCCCCCTTTGATTAAAAGCAGAAAGCCAATGGGGGTCTGGAATGCTATATGAACCGTTGATCCAAGCGCAGTGATCGGGACCATTTAAAGGTGAACAAAGCATAGGTGGGGAGCGGCAAATGTCATGTGTGGGCAAAAACTTAGGATAAATGCTTTCTCATGGGTTTTTTCCCAAATTTGTCATAGACACCACCAAGGGGACCCTATTCTTACTATCCTAAGGCAGGGAAGGACTTGATGTAGCTCTTTCTTCGGGTGGGCTTTATTTGGGAAAGGAAGGCAAAGCAATTAGTCCACATTCTAACCTACTTTCACAAGACAGATAACCCAGGTTAGACTATTGGGTTAAGACATTATTTTTCCTAAGGGATATCTGACCAGGATTAGACAGTCTGGTCAGACTTATTCACTAATTCTATCCTAAGGGGTTATCTGATCAGGATTAGATGGTCTGATCAGATGTATTCACTAGCTCTAACCTATGGGCTATCTGACCAGGATTAGATGGTCTGATCAGATGTATTTACTAGCTCTAACCTATGGGCTATCTGACCAGGATTAGATGGTATGATCAGATGTATTCACTAGCCTATCAACATTGAAAATTTAAAAGGACTTGGTCATGCTTGAAAGGTATGACCAAGTCACTGTTATTGCATGGGGATTTTGTTTCCATTCTTTTATGCCCTCTTTCTTTTCTTTTTTCTTTTTGCAAAATGAAAAATATATTTCCAATAAGAACACTAGATACAGATAATATCAATAATATCCAAGTCATAAGTTGATTCCCATAATTTATGGGGTGATAACAGGCGGCTCCACATGGGGATGGCACTTGCCCTGTTAAGTGCCAAGAATCCACTCTCCTATCATCCTGAACCAATCTGTCTAGTAGCCTTCATTGGTCTGATCCTAAGGAAAGTATTGGAAAATAGTGATCAGCAGCTTAGGGCCTTCTCTTCGGGCTTCGACAAACTGACTGTCGTCCTTCACTCAGAAAAATGCAAGTAAAGACTGAAAATTAAAATGGTATGTACAGTGGAGAGTGATTTCTTCAATTCTCTTACTGAGGAGGGATGTAATGTTTCAGCATTCTGCCATTCACTGGTGCTCCTGGCAGATCTGACCCATCGACATTGTTTAGCAAAAAGGCATTATTTCCCCTGAAAGCTTGGATCATGTAGGGCCCTATCCACAGATGATCAAATTTCCCATGCTTTCCCTTGTCCTCGTTCCTAGAATCCCATCTCAACACCAAGTCTCCCAGCTCAAAATCATCCTCCTTGGTTCGTTTTTCAAAGATCTTCTTAATGTTTTCTTGGATGACCTGTGTTTTGTTGAAAAAATCCTCTCTAGTTTGTTGCAAATGAATCATTTGATTGATTCGTCTCTGGGATTCATTTGGTTCAGCTTGCATTTCTTGAAGTAACTTCATGACAGGGACTCCCAAAGAAGTTGGGAATACAGCTTCTGTACCATAGACCAGTTGGTATGGTGACATACCAATTGACCTTTTGGTGGTGAGTCTATCTGCCCATAAAGCAAATACTAGTTTATCATGCCATGATTTTTTATTCTCCTGCAATGTTTTCTTGATGATATTTACCAAAGTTTTGTTTGAGGATTCCGCCAACCCATTTCCCTGAGGGTAGTAGGCAGTGGAATGCCCCAAGCCAATGTGGTAACGACTGCAGAATTCAATAAGTTTCTTCGAACAAAAGGCAGTTGCATTGTCAGTAATAATCTTTCTAGGACAACCAAAATGAGATAAAATATTATTTTCAAGAAATTTAATAATAACAGCGTCAGTGGCTTGCCTGCTTGGTACAGCTTCGATCCATTTGGTGAAATAATCAGTTGCAGTAAGGATCCACCTATGTTGGCCCGAAGACGGAGGGTGTATTTCTCCAATGAAGTCAAGTCCCCATTGTTGGAAAGGAGCCTCGACTGAAATTGGTTTGAGAGGTAGAGGAAGAAGTTTCCTTTTACCCTCAAACAGTTGACACTGATGAAAGGCTGTTACTTTCTGATATACATCGGCAAACAGGGTGGGCCAGTAAAATCCACCTCCGAGTATTTTGTTGGTTGTAACCTTCCATTTCAAGTGGCCACCACATTCACATGCATGAAACTCCTGCAACACTTTGTCATCTTCATCTTTGAGTAAACAATTTAAAAGAATACCTGTCGGATCTTTCCAATACAGATTTCCTTCCAGAATACAGAATTTCAAAGCTTTCAACTTTAAAAATCTATCTTTAGTTTTAGTTAAACCAGGGGGAGCTTGTAAATTTAGTAACACGAATATAAGGTCTGCATACCATGGAGAGTTGAGAAAAACCTCTTTAACGTTTGGAGTCGCCATCTCACCCTGTTCATCTTCCACACCTAGGAAATTAATGTCGAGAGCCTGAAAGTTAGATTCAACCATCAGTTTAGCAAGGCCTTGGCCTTTGATCAGTTTTGTTGGCTTAATTTCTACATCATATTCTAGAATAAATGCAATCCACTTTCCCCTTCTCCCATCAGGGTTGTCTTGTGTCAAGATATCTTTCACTATCACATTTGGAACATACGCTATGACGTGTGAATGAAGAATATAGACCCTGAAGTCCTTTATAGCCTTTACCAAAGCAAAAGCCTTCTTCTCCATAATATTGTAGTTCAGGGCAGCATCTCTTAAAGCTTTGTTGAATAAAGCGATGGGTTGTTCGTACCCCTCACTATTCTTCTGCAATAATACCATTGCTATAGTATGTTCAGAAGCAAAAGAGAAAAGGTAGAAATCTTTGGTGAAATCGGGACTGATCAAAATTGGGGCTTCAGTGAGTGCTCGTTTGACCTGTTCGAAGGATTGCCTAGACTCAGGATCCCATTTTATTTTTGTGTCCTTTTTTAGCATGTTTGTAATGTTTCGGAGGAGCTCGTCTAGATTAGGGATGAATATTCGAAGAAAGTTAATTTTCCCTATAAATGACTGTAGTTCTTTGAGGTTTCTTGGGTGTTCTAATTTTAGTATGGCCTCAGTTCTGTTGGGGTTGATCATAATCCCCTCTTTAGAGATGATATGTCCCAACAGTTTACCCTCTTCTAACCCAAAAGGACACTTCTTGGGATTTAATGAAATCCCAAACCTTCTACACTTTTCGAAAACTCGTCTAAGGTGCCGCAGGTGTTCATCATCAGATTGGGAAAACACTATCACATCATCTAAGTAAATGACAATAAACTTACCTGACTCTTCTATGAAGGCAATGTCCATTGCCCTCTGGAAAGTTGCTCCTGCTTTCATTAGACCAAAAGGCATCTTCACATACATGAAAATGCCCCATGGTGTGGTGAAAGTTGTTTTTTCCTGATCGTCTGGGTGAACTAGGACCTCGTTGTAGCCTGAGAAACCGTCTAACAGAGAAATTCTACTGGAACCTACCACTCTTTGCAGGAGGTGGTCCATTTTAGGCAAGGGATAGTTATCTTTCAACGACGCTTTGTTCAAATTTTTGAAATCTATGCAGAGTCGGATTTCGCTAGTTTTCTTGCGTGTAGGGACTAAATTAGAAACCCACTTAGAGAAACGCAGTGGGACTATGATCTTGGCATCATACATTTTCTTAATCTATTTTTCTATCAAGGGAAGCAACTTAGGATTTATCCTCCTAAGTTTCTGCCTAAACGGTTTCTGGTCTTCCTTTATGGGAATCCTGTGCTTTATAATGCTGGTGTCATAGGCTTTCAAATCTTCATAGCTCCAGGCAAAAACGTCTGAATATTCTTTGAATAGCTTAATGTACTTAAGCCTTTGTTCTGGGGGTAAAGATTTTGACAGTTTAACCATCTTAGGTTTCTCTTCAGTTCCTATATTGCAGTCTTCCACTTCTTTCCCATGGGCTTCTATTTTTGGTTTCTTAGCTACAACATCGTTGTCAAACAGATCTTCTAACGGGACAAGACCCCTAGGTAAAACATTGCTTTTTAATTGTAAAATATCGGCATCCATTTCGTCATCTCCAATCTTTCCTGAATCTACTGTGTCTACCATATTTACATTATTCACGCTATCTGTTTCGAATTTAGAATTATTTACATTCTCGTTTTCATTTTCTACATCTATGTTTCTACATTCAAAATTGTTCTTACATTGCAGAAAGTCCTCTAGCTGATCGTCATTTCCAAACACTTGCCAGTACCTGATATTATCGGGCACTATCGGTCTGCATTTGACTTCAACCGTGTATGAGCGAGTTTGGCGAAAGGGAATCTTGCATGACGCAACTGACGTAGTTAATCCGTCAGCCAGGATATTTTGTCCCCTTGGCATCACCTGCAAGTCAACCTCGTTAAAACACTTCAACGCATCAAGAATAGAATTCCGGTAGGCTCTCAGGCATGAATGTTTAGCAGAATATTCACCTTTAATTTGTTTAATTATTAATTCAGAGTCACCCCTCACCATTATTTTCTTAGCACCAACCTTCTTCAGGAGCTTCAGACCGAGCATTAAAGCTCCATACTCGGCAACGTTGTTAGTGCAGTGGAAATTTAACTTATAGGAATGATTTTATGAATACCTTTTTCGATGATTATGCAACCATACTCCAGCTCCTGCTCCGTCTTTACTCACAGCACCATCGAAATCCATACTCCAGAAATCAGCGGGGAAATATTCAGTGATTACATTTTCCATCTTTGCTACCTCACCACTTTCTGGACTTTCATCTTGACTAGCTACGTCTTCTATCAGCTGAGTATCTTGCTCTCCAGTATCCCCATCATTGTACAAGATGAACAAATATAAATCAGAATGGGCAGAGTAAAGGGGGTAATTATGAGGTTTCTCTTGACTATTGACCATATATTTCATCATTGTTTCTCTGTATAGCCTCTGTTGTCCAAACACTGGGATAGTGGCGTAAGACATATCCAGCTGCAGGGTTCCTTTCAACTTAGCTCCCCAAGATCAGGAAAACAACATACCATACTTTGGCGGGATGTCTGCAACCACTACGTCCATTACCATGCTTTTTGAAGGGATCTGAACCAGGGTGATGCAGAGGTCCTTAATCAGGCCAATACATTTGACTTTACTGGAGTCAAACGAATGCAGATCCTTGTAAGGCCTAGTAACCTCCAATCCCAGTTTTTCCATTACTGCTTTAGGCATCAAATTATGTGAGGCACCTGAATCTAACATGGCATTATGCAATATCAAATCGTGAATGTTAAAACTGATGTAAAAGGGAGGTACATCACTGGTATCATCTCGACCGTCAACCTCAGGTCCGAAAAGGAGTTCTGGGCGATCATCAGTCAGGTTCATAGTGTCTGAATGGGTCACGGATCCGATAGTCAAGGCCTTGGTGCCTATGTCAGGTTCAATGGCTAATGCTTTTAGTACCTGTGAACGATAACCGCCTCTGCTTATCAACTCAGTCAGTGGGACGGGAATTTTGATTTTGGCCAATTATGCCTCCAGGCTAAATGGTGCGTGAGTTTGGGTCTGATTCGTTGATTCTGGTTGACCCACCACATCCTTCCGCTCAGAAGCACTGGGCAGATTACCAGGTGAAACTTCGGGCTGTGCCTATATTTTCAGTATGGTGACGCTTTTCTTCACCGGAGCATCCGTTTTACCTTTCTCAGAAGACTTTTCAGCAGTGGTCTTCTCGGGGGTTTTCTCACTCTCGGCTACCCTCTTCATTTATGTCATCTTTTTAAAGGAATTCCCTTATGCCTTCTTACTTTGCAGGTTGTGTTGGCGGTGCACTACCAAAATAGCGTTTTTGTAGGCCCATTGTCCTACATCCTCTGCCACCTCACTTACCTTTGTTTGGTTTAGCAGAAAGAGTTCATGCTCTTCTTAAGTAAGGAAAATGGCATCATTATCATGAATACCCATGAGGTTTATGTGAGTGTCCTCCAAATCCTCATTTACTTCCCCCCCCATCATCAGCATAGTTCTCTTGCAAGGGAGGCATGATCGGCTGATCAGGACCTCTCTGGTCTCTTTGATCTCTTTGTCTGATTTGAGGAGGGTTTCTCCTGAAATTGGGGTTCTGAATCTGAGGAGCAGGTGTATCGTCTCTCGGAGGATTCCTATCTGAAATACTTGATATTTCTAATAATAACGCCAACAATCTGACTACGGTATCTAATTTGGAATCGTTGTTATATGTGGAAGGTTCTTCCTTGATCGTGACTCTTCGTTCCGTCCGTTGACGTGCCCGTTTTGCCAACAGATTGGCTTCAACTGAAATGGCACTTTTCTGCATCTCTTCCAGGGTGGCGGCATTTCTTTCTCTTAATTGGTACGACATGTCAACATCGAATCCATCAGGGAATTTAATCTAGGCCAAACCTTGGGGTGGTTTGATGTCAGTTGGGATTGCATTGTACAAATTGTTAAAACGCGTGCAATAGTCTTGGACAGATTCACCTTGATTTCTCTTTATATTCTCGTATTCTGACAGTATCTGGAGAGGGTTTTTCTTTACCTCCCATCTATAAAGAAAACGCCTTTGAAACACGACAAGGTTAGGGATTGATGCAGCGGGTAGGGCTTTGAACCATTTCTTGACGTCCCCTATGAGACTTTGGGCGAACAGTCTCATCTGAACGTCGACTTCGTCGACTTCTTGTAAATCCAAGTAGTCATTCATTTTATCCACATGTTGTTGTGAGTTTAATGTTCCGGTCGCGTCGAACTATGGAATTCTAGTCTGGTAATCTTGGGGCATGGCATGTAGTGGTGCAGCCAACACCAAAGGGGCATATCGAGCAGCCATGACAAGTGGAGGGGGTGGGACGACGACTTGGGTGGTTTGAGAGGCAGTGGTGGAAGACGAAGTCGATGAAGAGCTGGGCGGTGCTGAGGTGGTGATTTTCAGCTTGGTCGTAGGAGACAAGACTTCGAGGGTTCGGGGTTGCAACGCAGTTGGGTCGAAGATGAGCTTAGACACGAAATTTTCAGACCGTGTCCTGACAAGCTCTCGCAGAGGAAGAAAATAAAGATCAAGGTTTTGAATGATATCAGGTTCTCCGAAAAAGGAAGGAGACTTATGAAGGGGAGTACAACTCGATGGACTGGTGGCTAAGGTATTTCGCCTGAGCAACTGTTCGGGATTATCTATCACCGTAGAGGGTTCTGGGTCTAGATGAGATCGAGTGTGGACCTTCTTGGGAGCCAAAACTCTTTTTGGTTTTTAAATATATATTTTTTATTTAGTTTTATGGTGAAGGAAACTAGGGGAGGTTTCTACGTTGACGTCGTCTAGCTTCCAGTTGTTCCTGAGTAGCTATGTCTCATTCAATGGCTTCCCATGAACGTTCAAGTTCTTCCCGGTTATTGGCAGTTTTGAGGATTAGTTCAAAAAGGTCTGACACAATATGCGTATGATTCGCTAGTCCGGGCTCGATATTAGGTTGCACTGCAGCAGGAACAGTCATAGAGGAACATTAAAAAGGGGAAAAATTTTAAAGGGAGATTCTGAAAATAATATGTACAGAATTAACCAACCTCTACTCATTACTTTCTTCTCAGAGTCAAACTTTCTTTAGGGGAAGAAAGGTGAGGTATTCAGTTTTAGTTCTCCCCAGTGGAGTCGCCATTTATGCTAGCACTTGGTAAATTTCCTAGAGGTTGAAAAGAAGAAACTCACAAAGGTAACCTTAACCAACCGCTTTTAAAGACGGGATCTAGCCCTTCCAGCTTCAGAGTGGGATCTCTCTATATGATTTAGCTTTGTTTAATTTCAGATATTAGGCTAGTTAAAAGAATTATTGGTTTTGTTGTAAAGGGTTTTTTAAAGTGGGTTGAGACAAACTACACATCCATTGGGCTATGGGGTCTGTATTTAATCAAATCTGAGAAATAACCAGAAACGCCAAAGAAGATTTTCACAAGGTGAGGTAATACATTCACTGGATATTTAAGTAATTAAATGATGAATGGAAGAACAGGTGAGAAAAATAACTTCAATTAACAAGCAGTTAATAATTTCTTAAATGAATATATTAGAAGACAAACATTTAAACCTTTAGAATCGGAAACAGGGTATCAGAGATAAATCCCACAACGTAACGCTATCCATAAAGATTAGATTCAGAAAACAAAATGAATACAGAGGAAGAAAACATTTAACTTAGAAAATCACATCACCAGTGAACATACGCAAGAATCCTGTGAAATGCCCCTTCTTTATTAATGGTGAATCTCTTAAAAAATGATACAGTTTTTGCAGCAATAGAGTGTGCGAATCAACAACCCTCAATACTTCGGAAACTGAAGTATTTATAATACAAAATACAAACTCTCCTGTCATAACAGATCAGGACGTGCTCATGCTATTTTGGGACTAACTAACTTAACTAATCAAAACTGTTTTGATGACTCAATACAACAGTATGCCGAAATTCAGGGGTAGGTCGTTGGCGAGGTGCCTCTGCAGCCTCTTCTGACAGGACAGATGATTGGATGTGACAGCTCATCTGCTAGTCTAGTAGATCACACAACTCCTCCCATCTTATATGACCTGGTACTATGACTTTACGCAGTCTCCTGTACACTTCGTCCATGTCTGTGTACTTAGCAAATGTGGGCTTGATGATGAATATGTGCTTAATCTCGTGCTGGATGCTAATATCCAACTACAAGGCGTCCATGAATGCTTTTCCAGTGATGCTTCCCTGTATACCTGCAAATTTAGAATTGTCCTTGGACACTTCAGCCAACCTTTTCTTATAATCAGGGAGTGTCATTAATTTGTCATTAATGACTTTCATGCCAGGCAGGCCCTTCCTTTGCAGAGCATCTATTTTGTTGAAAAACTTCTGCACTCCTTGATCCATAACTTGGATTTTCTCCTCAAGTTGAAGCATGAGGCCCCTTTTGGTTAGAACTCTTTTCACCTCCAATATAGTCTCTGTCCTGTCCTCGATCTTCAATTCTTCGAGTTCCTCCCTAGTTTTGGAATTCAGGAATCTTATGATTTCATTAGCTTGTGTCAGCATGTCTCCCAGCTCCGTTCTGATCTTCTCCACTGCCTGCTTGCTCCTCTCGAGCAAATCATTCTGTTCAAACATAATTTGAACCATTGGCCAAATTTCGTTTATAGACTTGGAAATATCAGTCCACACGATTTCTTTCACCTCTGCCAAAGTTTTCCCTACCATTGTCTGTTTCTGGAGCTACTGTAACTCCTTCTTGATTTGCTCATTTACCTGTTTTTCTTTGGACAGACTAGCCTGGAAAGAAGTCTTTAGCTCTTGGAGATTCTCTACTTCTTTCTTAAGCCTGCTTATTTCAGATTCTTGCATGTTCATTCTCTCCATAGACTTGGCCAAGTCTGTGGCTCCCTCCGGTAATGGCACTGTTGTAGCAGATGGAACAGTTGTCACTGTTGTTGTGCTCAATCCTACAATTGGGATAGCACTTAGTGGGAACCCTTCCATTGTCTTTGTTTTCTCTTTCTCTCTCAGCAATCTTTCTATCTCTGCTTCCATCTCTTTTAACTGAGCGTTCTTCTCCATGAGTAATTTCATCGTCTCATCCTTTTCGCCTTCCTTCTCAGCTATCTCCTTTGCCTGCGGGTCTTCCGTTGGAGGGAGATTTAGCTGTTTTCTCAAAGACACGATGTCAAAATTTTTCTTTTTAATCATCTCTTCAGCTGCTTTGACATTCGCAGCGTCATAACCAATTTTGAGGACCAGTTCCTCCAATGTTTTGATTTTGTTGTCCTTTGCGAAGGACGAAATTTTCTCCAGCTTCAGTTGAGTTTGGGCATTGCTCAAAGCTACCCTGAATTTAGATGCAGAAGATGTAGCGTGGGCCAAAGTGTGGAACACCATCTCGCTAGTTTGCTTGTGCAGATCCATCTGATCTGCTGGATGCACGTCTTTAGCCTGAAACTCAAACATGGTCCTTTTATAATCTGATATAACCTTGGGATCTGGTACTTGTGCTTGGAGGAAAGCTGTGTTGAGCTGTGGACGACTGCTTTTGGAATTGGGCATAAGTGCTGGTAGTAAGAGTCTGATTTTTCTTTTTGATCAAATCATGTTTTTCAAACATGCCCAACTTGGGCCCGGTCTTGCTTGGTGGAGCATCTGTGGGAGAGTCTGTGGATTTTAACGCTTTTTCTCCTTCCTTGTGCTGACTCGAGCCAAAAGGTAAACTGGTGGGCTTGACCCCTGTGGTGGCTAATGTGGTAGTTGTTATATCCTATTCAATTTTCGTGCCTATCGTTGGAACTGTCCTTGGCTTTTTGGCATGCATCTTAAATTCCTCCGGAGACACCTCTGTTACGGGAGAAGATGATTCTTGCTGGGGCCTCTTTTCCTTGCGATTCTGAGGTGTGGCAGTGGGTGGTGCGCTTGTTGAGGATACCTACCTTTCCATCCCAACAGTTGATTCCACGTCCACCAACGTATCAGGCTCCCATTCTGTCATATTAGCAAATCTCTCAATTTCCGGCCTGGGCTCATGCGCATACGGGGCATTCTTATTTTTGACTCTCATCTCAGAAATGATCCCACAGCGATCATACTGCCAGGTGAAACTTGTCAAAAATTTCATTTCCCTCAGTAGTTTGTCTGCTTCATCGCCCGCGCCTCTGCTATTGCAGATGAAAGAGCCTATCTGCCCTTTAATCCGCAATTGTTGCTTCTTTTTAAGGGAAACAAAGTGAATATCATAAGAATTCATAATTTGTCTAATATATTCCAATGCGAAAATTCTTACCGGTATATATCTCGGAAGCTTGTACGGTGCCAAATCGCACCCATAAACTCGGATCTCAGAGTGATTTTGATACAAGTACCAGTCCCCCGTCTTCGCATTGTCCGAGAGGTGTAGAAATCTCCAAACTTCGTCATTTATCCGTGGCTCAGGCATGCCACTCAACATACTTACCAAAGGGTGGTAAAACTGATCAATAAACGCTGTGAAGTCGTATTTGCTAGAATTGTATTTCAGAAGCGACGTCCACACTGTGACTGGCTGTGGCCTCCCGTCGGCGTCCATCTTCTGCATGGAGAAATTGAACCTGTCTGCTTGGAAATAAACGAACATGTAAGCCAGAATGGACGAATACCTGAACATGCCTTCTGTGGCGAAATTAACCAATTGTTCGTGGATGTTATTGGCTAGGAAAGCGCTGTAGTTGAACTGTGTGGTAGGTTGTTTGTCATTTGAGAAGATAGATAGAAAACCCAGGATGGGTTCGTCTACCCATTTATCGAAATAATACCCAAGCAGGGCAGACAGGGAGGAAATAATTTGATTTCCTTTGGTGGAAAACATAGAAGAAGGGTACGGGGGATTGGTGGATGGGAGCGGAGCGGAAGTGGGGAGGAAAAGCTCAACTATCTGAGCTCTCTGTGGGAAATTCGTCCTTTGGTAAAGCTCAGTGAGGATTTCTAGGTTGAATGGGGCCGCAGATTCCGGGTGGATTATCTGCATCATCTGGTCAATATCCTCTGGGGTGATGAAGAAGAGGACATCCCCAGACGAAGAAACAATGGCTTTCTGGTCGAGGACGTAGTGAGCTTGGCACTTGAGTTCAAACTCAGGGAAATGGTGAATTTGGGGGAATAGATATAGGGGCAAATTGGACTCCTAGAGCCCAATATCATCACTCTGGTCGAGGAAGACTTCCCGGAGCCATGACTGTAGATCAGAGAAGTCAAAACTGCATATAGTGTTCGCTATCAAGTGATCTTTGTCGACCAGAGGGATTTTATCCAGGTCAACCGGAGGAGGAATGAACGGATTCTCTTCCTCTTCCGTTTGCTGTGTATTAGACACCATCTTGGCAATTGTACCTGCAACAAACAATACGTTAGTGGGGTCGACTGACTGTAGGTGAACACGATGTGGGAGCAATGGAGGAAAAAGAGGTTTCTGGTGCGATGGATGCATAACGAATACAAAGGAGAACGGTAGTTTTATTGAAAAATGGGTCGGTCGGATGCGGAAAAACGGTCAGCGTGACAATGGGTATATTACCCAGTAATTAATGGACAACCGGCCACTTGGGGTGATATGGCAGGTGACGGTGACCAAAGTATACGGATGACTGACATGGAGGTTTGTGATTGGGGGTAAAAGTCACCAAAGGGGGGTTGTCCATGAGTGAAGGGTATTATGGCGCTGACGACATGGACTGACGGCAGTTACGGGATGGGACCTCAACCCGGGAGCAAGGGGGACAAGTGGACTTAGTGGAGGATGACGTCCAGGGGCGACGGGGTGTCAGACAACATGTGGAGGATGGGACCCATGGACCAATAGGACAATGACACAAGTACCAAGGGGGCCCTCCGTAAGGAATATTCATTCTGGACCCCCCCTTTGATTAAAAGAAGAACACCAAGGGGGGTCCAGAATCCACTGTGAGCCTTTGATCTGCACGCTGGATTTCTGACCGCAAATCTCATCTCGCTCTTTAATACCAATTCCAGACCCCCCCCTCCATTAAAGGCAGAATGGAGGGGGGGGTCCGGAATCCTATGTGGATCGTCGATCTGAGCACTCAGTTTAGAGTCGTCCAGATGTGCGCCTGCGTTATAATCAATTTCGGACCCCCCCCTCTGTTAAAGGCAGAATGGAGGGGGGGGTCCGGAATCCAATGTGATCCATGGATTTGTGCGCCCTGTTCTGGACCGTCCAGATCTGCGCAAAGATTATCGTAGATTTCGGACCCCCCCCTTTGATTAAAAGCAGAAAACCAAGGGGCGTCCAGAATGCTATATGAACCGTTGATCCAAGCGCGGTGATCAGGACCATTGAAAGGTGAATGAAGCATAGGTCGGGAGTGACAAATGTCATGTGTGGGCAAAAACTTAGGATAAATGCTTTCTCATGGGTTTTTTCCCAAATTTGTCATAGACACCACCAAGGGGACCTTGTTCTTACTATCCTAAGGCAGGGAAGGACTTGATATAGCTCTTTCTTCGAGTGGGCTTTATTTGGGCAAGGAAGGCAAAGCAATTAGTCCACATTCTAACCTACTTTCACAAGATAGATAACCCAGGTTAGACTGTTGGGTTAAGACATTATTTTTCCTAAGGGATATCTAACCAGGGTTAGACAGTCTGGTCAGACTTATTCACTAATTCTATCCTAAGGGGTTATCTGATCAGGATTAGATGGTCTAATCAGATGTATTCACTAGCTCTAACCTATGGGCTATCTGACCAGGATTAGATGGTCTGATCAGATGTATTCACTAGCCTATCAACATTGAAAATTTAAAAGGACTTGGTCATGCTTGAAAGGTATGACCAAGTCACTGTTATTGCATGGGGCTTTTGTTTCCATTCTTTTATGCCCTCTTTTCTTTTATTTTTTCTTTTGGCAAAATGAAAAATATATTTCCAATAAGAACACTAGATACAGATAATATCAATAATATCCAAGTCATAAGTTGATTCCCATAATTTATGGGGTGATAACAGGGGGCACATATACCAGGACCTTGGAACTCAAGACAAGGATCTGTTCCTTCCTCTGGACTGTCATTCTGGGGTAATTCGTTCCACATTCAATGGAACCCCGGACAGACTTCTATGCCTCTCCCATCAGGACCGGCATGGGGTAATCCTTCCCAAAGTCTATCAAACATGATGAGTGCCCAACATCCTATGTCCTTTATGGGGAATCATCCAATGATGTCTCCACAGATGAAAAACCCTTACGCTGGTCAGGGCCATGGTCTCTACCAGAATCCAGGCTAGCAGCCAAACTTTTCCTGGCAACCTGGTGCCAGTCAAACTCCAGGACCCTTTTTCCCAGGCTATCAGCAGCAACCCAAACTACCATTCCTGGTGATGTTACACTTTTTAGATTTGACAAGGTTTTTAAATGATCCTATCTGTCACGATCATCGTTGGACTCCTATGCCAACGAAGTTTCCTTCGGACATTCCAAAGTTTGAGGCCAAGCCTAACGAAGATCCAGGTGATCACGTGACTACTTTCCACCTTTGGTGTTCATCTAACTCACTGAAAGATGACTCTGTCTAGTTGAGATTGTTTCAATGCACTCTTATTGGGAGTGCCGCGAAATGGTACATCGAGCTTGATCGATCACGATATTCTTCTTTTGGCGAACTGGCTATGGCCTTCCTTAACCATTTCCAGTTACCTGTGAGATACGACGCGGGCACAGAGTTGCTTGCTAATTTCGAACAGACAACAGTGGACCATATCTCTGACCATATCCGAGAGTGGCGACGCCGAAAGAGTCTAATCAAAGTGTCAGTTCCACCAACATTCCTGCTTGAATGGTTCCTTAAGTCTTTAGTACCGTAATTATCCAAAGACGTCGCAACTTCTGGGGTTTTCTCCGAGGAAGATGCCATCATGAGGGCTCAACGGTTTGAGCTAATCTATTCTCAGTCTGGTTTATTATACAACATCCTGCCGGATGCACCAAGATCGATACTAGATAAAACTAGATAGAGAGTCGGACCACATGCCGATGGTATTGTTGGTTCGGCACAAACCAAGCCCACTGATCAATTGACAAAGCAATTGCAATAGTTATCTATACAACACTCAGCAACCATCCAGACTACTTCTTTGGCTTCTCCTCCTACCCAAACATCGGAAGTACACTCCGTGCAGATGACTAACCCAAAGGCCACCCAGCAGCCCAAAGGGAAGAAAAAACAACGCAAGAAGGGTAAGGGGGATAAAAAACCCACTAATAATGCTCACGAGGGCACAACGAAAAAGCAGAAGGCGAGGTATCTGTGCAACTTGTGTGCGGAAGACCACCCGACCCATTTATGTCTTCGACTTGCAGAGGCCCATAAGTTTGTCACATAGCAACAACAGGCTGTGTTGACTAATCCCTTTCAGCATGGGCAAAATTTAACTCAAGCCTCTGCAAGTTCTGAAGGGAGCAGTCAAGAAACCTGCCCTCCTCCTAACAATTCCTCATCCGCGAACATATACATGGTTAGGGGTGATTCTTTAATAACGACTAGAGCACACGACTATAGTAAACCAAGCGCCTTTGAGAAGGGAAAAGAAGCTGAAAACCCATCTCTTCCTCTACAGATCGAGAAGACGTTGGGAGAAACGATGACACGCATTCCAAAGGGTGCATTTAAGAGGGCTTCTCACAATCCAAACGCAAGGGCCACCCAGAATTACTCTGTGGTGGAAGATTTATCCCAAACCCCTTGTGCTATGTCTGCTTTGGAGGTCCTCCAAAGTTTCCCTACTCAGAGGAAAGCCTTGTTGACTGCTTTAGGCTCTACTGAGACTTGTAACCCGAGTACCATCATGTTAGATACAACTAACTTGAAACCTTGTCTACCTTACCATGTCGCATTTCAGATAGTAGTGGCTCATCCCATGAAAACTTTTACACGGAATATCTTCCGCACGGTGGTCGACGAGGGCGCTTCGACTTGCGTTATGTCGTTAGCATGCTGGAAAGCCATTGGTCAGCCTGAATTGTCTCCATCACCTACTCTCCTTACTGCATTCGATGGTCATTCTTTCCAACCACATGGCATCATTCCTTCTTTCCCTGTGCAGTTAGGAGGGAAGACTGTGTGCGTCGAAGTAGAGGTAGTCGATGCCCCCCTCGACTACAATCTCTTGTTAGCTCGTAGTTGGACTTATGCTATGCAAGTTGTGGTCGCTACAGTTTTACAAGTCTTATTGTTTCCACATGAAGGTCGGATAGTGACCATTGATCAATTGTCCTTCTCTAGACCTGACCCAGCTTTGGGGGCATCTACGATTCCCATGATTGATAATCCTCAAGCCAGTGTCGTTAATGTAGGAGTTGGTTTTTGCCCATCTTTGATGGGTACTTTTGATTACCCACCTCCTCATGGTGATGTCAAGTTTATATCGACTCACCACAAGGCTGAGATTTTTCACGTCTCGTCGTTCCGCACGACTTACTTTCAGGATCTGTGGATTCTTCCTTCCCCATCAGCCACGATGGATGAGACAGGGCACACTTGCATGTCCATGCCCTTGTCATCCGCTGAAGTAGCATACTCTTTGGTCCAGCAAGCTTCAGCTACTCCTGATCCGACTCCCGCACTAGATTTGGATCCACCTCTAGAGCCTATCTGGGCTCAGGGTTCTCTCGCCAATACCGATTCGTTAGACTTAGTCTTGCCTTCTAACGAAGCTATAATCGAAGCAATGACTAGTCCGGACAAACCTTGGGAAGATCTTCATCATCGATCATATTTCCTCTCAGAGTTAAGCCAAATCGAGGCAGGAGAATTCACTATCACCATGATGGGAGATCAGCCACGTGCCATTAACCTCTTAGCTACATAGGAAATTTACGCTGAGGGAAATATGGCGACTATCGCTGCCACTATACCTATCAACATCTCCCGAAACCCTGGCGTCATGGAGAATGTCTTCGTCGGAGCAGATTGCTCCCCCGAAGAGATTCAGATTTACACGAATCTTTTTAAAGAATTCTGTGACATTTTTGCCTGGTCTTATGAGGAAATGCCAGGCATCAATCCGAAAATAGTTGAACATGAGATCACAACATATCCTAATGCCAAGCCTGTTCGACAAAAACTACGTTTAGTTAATCCTAGGAAAGAAGCAGCCATTAAGACGGAGGTTGAGAAATTTCTCAAGGATGGGTTCATATACCCTATTCATTTGACTCAATGGGTGTCAAACCCCATGGCAGTCGATAAAAATCAAGGCACGATTCATGTTTGTACCGATTTCCGTGATTTGAACAAGGCATGTCCAAAAGATAATTATCCAACCCCATTCATCGACCAGGTCATTGATGAGTGCACCGGTTGTGAAGCCTTTTCGTTCATGGATGGTTTTTCGGGCTATAACCAAATCCAAATCAAACCCAAGGACCAACACAAAATGGCATTCATTTTTCCATGGGGTACATTTGCTTATCCTAAGATGCCTTTTAGCCTTAAGAATGTTGGAGCCACTTTCCAATGGGCCATGTCTTTTGCGTTTCATGACCTCAAGCATATAGTCGAGGCCTATCTAGATGATTTAGCATCACGCTCTCGCAAGCGAAAGGATCATCCTACACACCTAAGACTAATCTTCGAACGCTGTCGCTACTTCAGGATTCGCTTGAATCCCAACAAGTGCAGCTTTTGCATCACATCAGGACGTTTGTTAAGTTTCATCTTTTCAACCACAGGGATCATGGTGGATCCTCTTAAGGTGGAGGCAATAGTCC
>ML780853.1:377893-407303 GCA_009831015.1 Picea engelmannii | reverse complement strand
TTCTTACGACGCTTCATTGCCAACTATACTGAAATCACCAAGGGCTTCATGCATTTACTGAAGAAAGATGTTCCCTTTTTATAGGACGAAGCATCTCAACACTCTTTCAATGCATTGAAACACGCCCTCACTACCACACCTCTGCTACGACCACCTAATTATAATAAAGACTTCTTATTATATCTGGCTACCACAGATTCAACCATAGGCATGGTTTTAGTTCAGGAGGATGATTCGTTTTCCGAATACGTGATCTATTACCTGAGCCGAGGCCTCATAGGACCGGAACTTAATTATACCCATCTAGAAAAACTTGCGTTGGCCGCAGTTCATGATGTTCAATGGTTCTGTCACTATGTTTTGTTTCGCAAGACCACCATCGTTGCCATCATGAATCCATTCCAGTATATGTTGACACAACGAGTTATCGGTGGCAAAATCAGTAGATGGATGGTAATCCTCCAATAATTTGACTTAGACTTCGTTTTAGCCAAGTCCAAAAAGTCAATGGTCTTCGTAGAACTTATCTCGGAGCTTCGGGTTGAGTCAGGTGACGTTGTGCCTGAGGAATCACCTATCCGGGGGGATATCTTTTTGATTGAATCTTCATACCCCTGGTACGGAGATATATTGATCTATCTCCGGACTTTGAAGTGTCCCACCTCTGCTTCTCGTGATGAGCGTCGGAGGATACGCCATCAGGCCAAGAACTATCTCATACTCAACGTTACGTTGTATCGGAGAGGTGTAGACTGCATCTTGCGTCGATGCCTCACTCATGAGGAGGCTGTCATAGTGCTCAACGATTGTCATACAGGAGCCTGTGGCGGTCACTTATCCGGGTTGGCAACAACCCAAAAGATTTTACGAGCAGGTTACTTTTGGCCCACACTTATCAAGGATTGTATCGAGTTGGTCAAGAAGTTCCATCCATGCCAAATCTTCTCACGGAAGATGAGGGCACATCCATCTCCCATGTTTCTTGTCATCACCGTCGGTCCCTTCACTAAGTGGGGGATTGATTACACTACTTGCAACCCCCCATCAGCCAAGGGCACCGCTATATCATTGTAGTTGTTGACTACTTCACTAAGTGGGTCGAAGCTATGCCGGCGTTCAAAGATGATGGAGAGACTATAGATCTCTTCTTATTTAACCAGATTATAGCACGGTTCAGCGTCCCAAGAGAGATTGTCACTGACCATGGCAATCAGTTTCAAAACCAAATGATGTCCGAGTTAACATCAAATCTTGGGTTACGACAAGAACACTCATCACCTTACTATCCCCAAGCCAATGGGCAGGTGGAAGCTGTAAACAAAACTCTCAAGACAATTCTACAGCAAACTATCAACTCAGCCAAGTCAAATTGGCATTTGATGTTATACTCAGCATTATGGGCTTACCGAACCTCAATTAAGACTGCAACCAGTTTCTCACCTTTCCAACTCGTTTACAGGCTGGAGGCAGTCTTGCCCATTGAATGTCAAATTCCATCTCTGAAATTGGCAGTACAGTTATTGCCAGACACTTCTCCGCTTGAAGAACGGTTAGTACACCTTGAGCATCTTGATGAACAGTGTCGCGATGCAGCCCTGGCCAATGAGGCTCATAAAAATAAGGTCCAGTTTCAATATGATAGGTCCGTTCATCCTCGGGTTTTCTTTGAGGGCGACCTTGTCCTGGTCTATGACCAAGATAAGGACCCCCTGGGGGCAGGAAAGTTTAAACCCATGTGGTTCAGACCCTTCATTATTAAGGAGGTTTTAAAAAAGGGCACTTATCATCTGGTCAATTTTGAAGGGAATGCTTTGGCGTAACCTAGAAATGGGCTCTACCTCAAGAAGTATTACTCATAGAATGGTCACTGTGGGTAACTTTTTGTAACATATGTATAGTCTTTGTACTATTACTTTTACGTTTATTTTAAAACGTGTTATGGATGTGTCAATGATTTTATCTTTCGTCAATATGGAAGATGTCAAGGGAGTTTGAGGTGTTTGTTGGGTATGCATACGGTGCTAGTCGACACACGCAGAGGCTTGCCTCCGCAGCTTGGGTAATCTTTACACCACAAGGTCAGTTGCTATCTTCCGGAGGTATATGCTTAGGTGACACCACAAACAATGTTGTTGAGTATAGTACAGTTATTGAGTTGCTTCGTGACGCTTTGTCATTTGGTATCTCTCGTCTCCGGGTCTATCTAGACGCTCAACTGGTTGTGTCGCAGCTAAACAGAATATACCGCGTGCACAACCCTACTTTACACCGACGATTCATTAAGGTACGTCTCTTGGAACACAACTTTGATTATATTACATATTTTCATGTTCCTAGGAGTCTAAATCAAATCACAGATACTCTAGCTAATCACATCTTAGATTGGCATCTTGCTCACATATAAAAAGATCATGAACATAAACATGTAAATACATTCTTGTACGTATAATCCATAAGACACAAAAAAGAAATAAAAACCATATATAAACATCATAAAATCCTCAGAGTACATAGATGGGCGCAAGTGCCTCAAAAAAGTGGGAACAATAACGAGTCACTGGGGCTTATGCCCTCAAAAAATATATACATATCAGTGCTCAGGGCACATAAAAGTCTAAAGTCTGTTCAGGGCTTATCAGCCTTGCTATACTCATATACAGCTTGGCCCAAATGCCTAAACAATTGGACCCATGTCCGAGGTACCCCCACAATATGAGTCTGCAAGGAGCACAGTAAAGTTTCGCTCAATTCGCCTCAGGACCCTCTCGGCCTCTCCTGCTGGGAGGTTCCCTGCTACTGTTGCTCCTCTAGCGGCGACAGCTGCGTCTTCTGGTCATGGGCGATGCATGTTCCATGCATAATCGGTAGGTCGCACGGGTCCCACATCTGCATGCAAAAAATGTTCACCCATCAAAAACTCTGGTATACAAAAACATGATATATATATCAAAAAGACATAAAAATTACATATGAAAACAAAAAAACTGTATAGGTGGAGACTTACCCATCTCCCCTCGCTCCTCACCAGAAGGCACTGGTATCGCTGGATCTCTAGAGAAGTTAATCCCTGCGTATGGGTAGTCCTCAATAGCTGGGATCTGTCACGACAGCCAAGTGAAAAAGTCATCGTTGAAGGCCTTTGTGGTCCTTCCACCACCCTGTCACGGAAACAACACTGCCCATCTACATATTGCGGGGAAAGTAGCCAGATGTCCTCATACTGTCAGCCGAGGACTAAAACATGGAACTCTCTCAAAGAAAAACGAACACAGGATGGTCCCAAACTCGAAGTTCCTATGTGTCCGTTGTCTACAAGCTGTCAACTGACCTGTCATGCTCGCTAGTAGTGTGGTACTCCAATCAAAAATTTGTGCATTCATGCACTGGATTGCACAGTTCATCTGTGCGCGCAAAGCCTGATGCACGGCTGCGAAGCCGGTAATCCACCCAATGAGCGATAAAATGGTCTAGAGGGTGAGGCTGGTAATCCTACTCACGGGTACCGAGGAAGATCTCTGATCGGTCCCAGCCTCGCAATACTCCTCTATCAACTCTGAGACTTTGCTCAGCCCCGCAGGAAAAGTCTGAAAGTTGATTGGTTCCCCTCTCCTCGAGAGGCCAGTCAAATAGTAAATATCCTCGGTGGTGGGCACCAAGGATTTCCCCTCTATCATGAAGGCCTCTGCATCAGGGTGCCAATAGTCAACCAGGGCATTCAGTAGCCTTGGTTGCGCGCGCATAAAAGGACACAAAAAGAATTTTACCAAACCACACTACGTCAACACAGCCATAACGTTCGAATCTGCGGCCACTAACTCATTGGCGGCCTCATGCTCCCTCTCCCTCCACTAAACATACATCTTGCCAAAGCAACAAAGCAAAAAGGGGGGGGTCAGGGCTTGTTTAAATCAATTTTTGCATTGCGCGGGGGGTACCCGCGGGCTGTAGAGGCGACAGTCATGGGTACCCGTGTCCAGCTTTGGCTCTGCGCACGGGTACCCACGAGATGTCCCTGGACAACCTGTGTTTTCCTAGGGCCGACCTCTTTGAGGTCGACGCCCACCCCCAAAATCAAATAAAAGCAAGAAATTAAGTATTGAATAACAAGATAAGGGAGTTTGTACTTACTTGGTCCAAGCAGAAGTCTGTTTCGTCCACTGTAGCTCCCGGAATCATGATCTTTGGCAAAGGGGGTCTTTTGGCTCCAGAGTCAATTTCCAAATCAGTAATGGTGATAATGAGCTGGCAACTTCTATTTATAGACATTTTGGCCTCTTTTCGTCACAATTTTGGGCTTCTTTATCAGTTTCTTTATACCAAAAACCATTTAGAGTGATCCAGAAGTTATATGGGAGGGATTTGATCAGGTATTGGGACATTTTTTATTGAGTTTCAAAAAATAAAAAAAATATATGGACGGTCCATAATTTTTTTTTTCCAAAAATCAACTTGAGCATATAGGGTAGGATTTCATCCCAACTGTTGCATCTCGTTGCCTTTTGTTCATACGATATAGGATCGATCCCATCCGATTGTGACACGGAAATGTCATATCTTCTCTAGAAGTGTCGCAACTTGGTGGTAGAGCTTACCAAAACATGGATGCCTTAGGTAGGTCCTGGTTGCATTATGGTGTCCATGCCATTTCTAAACAACACGGTAGGCTCGGGAGTCCGTGTAGTCTTTCCTGAATACGATTTTGAGCCTCATTCACATGGGTCTTTTTTACTCTTTGTCTTACCCTCTGTTAGCACTTGGTAAATTTCCTAGAGGTTGAAAAAGAAGAAATCCACTAAGGTAACCTTATCAAACCGCTTTTAAAACTGGGATCTAGCCCTTCCAGCTTCAAAGAGGGATCTCTCTATAAGATTTAACTTTGTTTTTAATTTCTAGTATTAGGCTAGGTATAAAAACTGTAGGTTTTGTTGTAAAGAGTTTTTTAAGTTGGTTGAGAAGGTCTACACATCCATTGGGCTATGGGGTCTGTATTTAATCAAATATGAGAAATAACCAGAAACGCCAAAGAAACTTTCACAGGGCGAGATAATACACTCACTGGATCTTTTAGTAATTAAAATGATGGACAGAAGAAAAGATAAGAAAAATAACTTCAACTAACAAGCAATTAAGAATTTCTTAATTGAAGATATTAGAAGATAAACATTAAAATCTTTTAGAATCGGAAACAGGGTATCATAGATAAATCCTGCAACATTACGCTATTCATAAAGATTAGTCCCAGAAAACAAAATGATTACAAAGAAAGAAAACATTTAACTTAGAAAATCACATCACCAGTGAACATACGCAAGAATCCTGTAAAATGCCTCTTCTTTATTAATGGTGGATATCTTAAAAAATGATATAGTTTGATAGCAATAGGGTGTGCGAATCAACAACGCCCAATACTTCGAGAGTTGAAGTATTTATAATTCAAATTACAAACGTTCCTGTCATAACTGATCAGGACGTGCTCATTCTATTTTTAGTCTAAATACTTTAACTAATCAAAAACTGTTTGATGACTCAGTACAACTGCATGCGGAATTTCTGGGGTAGGTCGTTGGTGAGGTGCTTTCGCAACTTCTTCTGACTGGACAGGTGACTGGACATGACAGCTCATCTGCTAATCTAGTAGATCACACAGCTCTTCCCATCTGAGATGACCTGGCACTGTGACTTTAAGAAATCTCTGATACACTTCATCCATGTATGTATATTTAGCAAATGTAGGCTTGATGATGAATATGTTTTTAATCTCATGTTGGATACTAATATCCAACTGTAGGGCATCCATGAATGCTCTGCCTTTGATGCTTCCCTGTATCCCTGCAAACTTGGAATTGTCCTTAGACACTTCAGTCATCCTTCTCTTGTAATTAGGGAGTGTCATTAATTTGTCATTAATGACCTTCAGGCCAGGTAGGCCCTTCTTTTGGAGAAAATCTATCTTATTGAAAAACTTTTGTACTCCTTGATCCATGACTTGAATCTTCTCCTCAAGCTGTAGCATTAGACTTCTCTTGGTTAAGACTCTTTTTACTTCAAGTATAGTCTTCGTCCTGTCCTCGATATTTAGTTCTTCAAGTTCTTCTCTGGTCTTGGAATTCAGGAACCTGATGATTTCATCTGCTTGTGTTGGCATGTCTTCCAGCTCAATTCTGATTTTCTCCATAGCCTGTTTGCTCCTCTCGAGCAACTCATTTTGTTCAAACATGATTTGAACCATTGGTCAGATTTCATTTATGGACTTGGAAATATCTGTCCACACAATCTCTTTGACCTCAGCCAAAGTCTTCCCTACCATTGTCTGCTTTTGGAGCTATTGTAACTCCTTCCTGATTTGCTCATTCACCTGCTTTTCTTTGGATAGGATTGTCTGGAAATAAGTCTTGAGCTCTTGGAGGTTTTCCACTTCTTTCTTAAGCCTGTTGATTTCTGACTCTTGCAGGTTCATCCTCTCCATGGAATTGGCAAGGTCTATTGTTCCTTCTGGTAGTGGCACTGTTGTTGCAGATGGAATGGTTGTCAGTGTTGATGTGCTCAAACTTGCAATTGGGATAGCACTCAATGTAATGCCTTCCATTGGCTTCGCTTGCTCTTTCTCCTCAAACAGTCTCTACATCTCATCCTCCATCTCTTTTAGCTGAGCATTCTGCTCCATGAGTAACTTTAACATCTCATCCTTTTCCCCTTCCTTTTTGGCTATCTCCTTTGCCTGCGGGTCCTCTGTTGGAGGGAGATTTAGCTGTTTTCTTAAGGATGTGATGTCAGCATTTTTCTTTTTAATCATCTCTTCGGCAGCCTTGACGTTCGCAGGGTCGTAACCGATCTTGAGGACCAGCTCCACCAACGTCTTGATTCTGTTGTCTTTCGCGAAAGATGATATTTTCTCCAGCTTAAGTTGGGTCTGGGCATTGTTCAAAGCTACCCGAAATTTTGATGCAAAAGTTGAGGCGTGGGCCAATGTGTGGAAAACCATCTCACCAGTTTTCTTGTGCAGATCCATCTGATCTGTTGGATGCATGTCCTTTGCTTGGAACTCAAAGGTGGCCCCTTTGTAGTCTGATATCACCTTGGGATATGACACTTGTGCCTGGAGGTAAGCCATATGCATCCTACCCTTTTCAGTGTCAAAGGATGAAAGAAGCCTATGCTGAGTTGTGGACGACTGATTCTGAAACTGGGAATAAGTGCTGCTAGTGAGTGTCTGGTTCTTCTTCTTGATCAAGTCATATTTTTCGAAAATGCCTAACTTGGGACCAGTTTTACTCGGAAGAGTATCTAGGGGAGAATCTGAGGATTTTATTGTTGTTGTTATTTCCTTAAGCTGACTCGAGCCGAAAGGGAGAGTGACGGGCTTGACCTTTGTGGTAGTTACTGTGGTAGTCGAAATTTCCTGTTCTATTGTTGCGTTGGGCGCTGAAACTGTCTTTGGCTTTTTGGAGTGCATTTGAAATTCCTCTAATGACACCTCCATTATAGGAGGAGACAACTCTTGTTGGGGCCTCTTCTCCTTGGGGAACTGAGGTGTGGTAGTGGGTAACACACTAGTCAAGGGCACCTTCTTTCCCACGTCACCTTGTTGTTCTACGTCCATCAAAGTATCGGGCTCCCATTCTGTCTGAATTGAAAATTTCTCTATTTCTGTCTTGGACTCATGCGCATATGGGACATTCTTATTTTTCACTCTCATTTCAGAAATGATCCTGCAGGGATCATAGTGCCAGGTGAAACTTGTAAAGAATTTCATCTCCTTTAACATTATGTCTGCTTCCTCCCCTACACCTCGACTATTGCAGATGAAAGAACCAATCTGCCCTTTGATTCGCAATTTTTGCTTCTTCTTAAGGGAAACAAAGTGAATATCATCAGAATTCATTATCTTCCTAATATATTCTAATGCGAAAATTCTTACCGGTACATATCTCGGCAGCTTGTAAGGTGCCAATTCGCACCCGTAAACTTGGATCTCAAAGTGATTCTGATACAAGTACTAGTCCCTTGTCTTTGCGTCTTCCGAGAGATGTAGAATTCTCTGGACCTCTTCATTTATTAGTGGCTCAGGCCGGCCACCCAACATACTTACCACAGGGTGGTAAAATTGATCAATGAATGCTTTGAAGTCATATTCAACAGAGTTATGTTTCAGAAGAGAAGTCCACGCTGTGACTGGCTGGGGCTTCACGTCGGCATCCATCTTCTGCATGGAGAAAGTGAACCTTCCGGCTTGAAAGTACACAAACATGTAAGCCAGAATGGAGGAATATCTGAACATGCCCTCTGTGGCGACATTCACAAATTGTTCATGAATATTATTGGCTAAGAAGGTGTTGTAGTCGAACTATGTGGTAGACTATTCATCGTTTGAGAAAATAGACAGAAAACCCAGGATGGGCTCATCTACCCATTGATCGGAATAGTAACCAAGCAGGGCACACAGGGAAGAAATGATTTGATTTCCTTTGGTGGAGAACATGGAAGAAGGGTAAGGGGGATTGGTGGAAGGGAGTGGAGTGGAAGTGGGGAGGAAAATCTCAAATATCTGAGCTCTCTGAGGGAAAGTCATTTTTTGATATAACTCAGTGAGGATTTCTAAATTGAATGGGGATGTAGATTCAACACGGGGTATTTGCATCATCTGGCTAATATCTTCGGGGGTGATGAAAAAGAGGACATCTCCAGATGAAGAAACGATGGCTTTCTGGTCGGGGACATAATGGGCTTGGCATTTGAGGGCGAATTCTGGGAAATGATGAATCTAGGGAAAGAGATACAGGGGAAAATTGGACTCCCAGAGTCCAATTTCGTCGCTCTGGTCAAGGAACACCTCCCGGAGCCATGAATGCAGATTAGAAAAGTCGAAATTGAAAATAGTATCTGCTATCAAACGATCTTTATCAACCAAGGGAACTTTATCCAGGTCAATCGGAGGAGGAAGAAAAGGATTGTCTTCTTCTTCCTCTTGTCTTGTCTTTGACACCATTTTAGCAACTGTACCTACAATAAACAATACGTTAGTGGGGTCTACTGGTGGTGGAGGAAGGCGACGGGAGCGCAGTGGAGGGATAAGAGGTTTCTGGCGCGATGGATGAATAACGAATGAATAGGGAAAACGGTAGTTTTATTCAAAAATGGGGTCGGTTGGATGCGGGAAAATGGTCAGCATGACAACGGGCATATTATCCAGTTATTAATGGACAATGGGCCACTTGGGGTGATATGGCAGGTGACGATGGCCAAAGTATACGGACGACCGACGTGGAGGCAGGTGATTGGAGGTAGAAGTCACCAAAAGGGGCTTTTCATGAGTGAAGAGGGTTATGGTACTGACAACATGGACTGACAGAAGTTATGGGAAGTGATACGACCCCGGGAGCAAGTGGATCAAGTGGACTCAGTGGAGGATGACGTCCAGGGGCGACAGGATGTCAGCAGCATGTGGGGATGGGACTTCTGGACCAATAGGACAATGCCACATGTAAAAAGCGGCCCACCGAGAGGAATATTCATTCCGTACCCCCCCCCCTTTGGTTAAAAACAGAACACCAGGGGGGGTCCGAAATCCATTTTGATCCGCTGATTTGCGCGATGGTTTCCTAGCCGCAGATCTTAGCACGCTCCTTAATACCCATTCCAGACCCCCCCCTCCATTAAAGGCAGAATGGGCGAGGGGGTCCGGAATCCAATATGATCCGATGATCTAAGCGCTTCTCTCTGAGCCATCCAGATGAGCATACACGTTATTACCGATTCTGGACCCCCCCCTCCATTAAAGGCAGAACAGGTGGGGGGGTCCGTAATCCAATATGAGTCGATGATCTAAGCACTTCTCTCTGAGTCATCCAGATGAGCATACATGTTATTACCGATTCCAGAACCCTCCCCCGGGTTAAAAGTCGAATGGTCGGGGGGGTCCGGAATGCGCTGTGAGCCGTAGATCTTAGCGTCATGATCAATACCATTGATAAGTGCAAGAAACATAGATCAGGGAGTGGAAACATAAGTACTTGGGGAAAAACTTGGGATATAAAGAGTTTTATGGGTTTTTCTTCGAATTTCAAAGGGATACCACCATGGGGTTTCGAACAAACTATCTTTAGGCATTTGGGACATGGGGTAACATCTTTATTAATATGTTTTCATGGGGGGTGAAACAAATAAAAAACTAACCTACATGCTAATCCTATCTCCCTAGGACAATTAACCCAGATTAAACTGTTGGGTTAAGAAATTACTCTACCTAAGGGCTATCTGACCAGTATTAGACAGTCTGGTCAGATTTATTCACTAATCTAACCTAGGGGCTATCTGACTAGGATTAGACAGTCCGGTCAGATTTATTCACTAATCTATGAACATCAAATTTAAAAAGAACTTGGCCATGCTTGAAAGGTATGGCCAAGTTACTGTTATTGCATGGGGCTTTTCTTTCAATTCTATTATGCCCTCTTTTTCTTATCTTTTTTCTTTTTCTTTTCTTTTTCCTTTTCTTTTTCTTTTTCTTTTTCTTTTTACAAATTATTTGAAGAATGAAATATCATTTGTCAACAAAATCACTAGACACAAACAATATCCAAGTCATCAATTGATTCCCATAATTTATGGGGTGATAATAGCGGCTCCACCTGGGGATGGTACTTGCCCTGTTAAGTGCCATGAATCCAGTTTCCTGTCATTCTGAACATATCTATCTAGTAGCCTTCATTGGTATTATTCTAAGGAAATTTTTTAAAAATAGTGATCAGCAGCTTAGGGCCTTCTCTTCGGGCTTCAACCAACTAACCCATGTTCCTCACTAAGAAAATGCAAGTAAAGACTGAAAATTAAAACTGGTATGTAAAATGGAGAGTGAGTTCTTCAAATATTTCACTGAGGTGGGACATAATGTTTCAGCATTCCGCCATTCATAGCTGCTCCTGGCAGATCTGACCCATCGACATTGTTTAGAAAAAAAGCATTGTTTCCTCTGAAATCTTGGATCATGTAAGGCCCTGTCCACAAATTGTCAAATTTCCCATGCTTTCCCTTGTCCTCGTTCCTAGAATCCCATCTCAACACTAGGTCTCCCAGTTCAAAATCATCCTCCTTGGTTCATTTGTCAAAGATCTTCTTGATGTTCTCTTGGGTGACCTGTGTTTTGTTGAAAACTTCCTCTCTAGTCTGTTGCAAATTAATCATCTGATTGATTCTTCTCTAGGAATCGTTTGGCTCAGCTTGAATATATTGAAGTAACTTCATAACAGGGACTCCCAAAGAAGTTGGGAAAGCAGCCTCAGTACCATAAACCAGCTGGTATGGTGACATACCAATTGACCTTTTGGTGGTCAGTCTATCTGCCCATAAAGCAAATACCAGCTTATCATGCCATGATTTTTTATTCTCCTGCAATGTTTTCTTGATGATATTTACCAGAGTCTTGTTTGAGGATTCTGCCAACCCATTCCCCTGAGGGTAGTAGGCTATGGAATGCCCCAAACCGATGTGCTAATGATTGCAGAAATCAATGAGTTTCTTTGATCGAAAGGCAGCTGCATTGTCAGTAATGATCTTTCTAGGACAACCAAAACGAGACAAAATATTAGTTTCAAGAAATTTAATAATAACAGAGTTAGTGGCTTGCCTGCTTGGTACAGCCTCGATCCATTTGGTAAAATAATCAGTGGCAGTAAGAATCCACCTATGTTGGCCTGAACACGGAGGGTGTATTTCTCCAATGAAATCGAGTCCCCATTGCTGGAAAGGAGCCTCTACTTAAATTGGTTTAAGAGGTAGAGGAAGGAGTTTACTTTTACCCTCAAACAGTTGACACTGGTGACATGCTATTACTTTCTGATGTACATCTGCAAACAGGGTGGGACAGTAAAATCCAGCTCTGAGTATTTTGTTGGTTGTAACCTTGAATTTCAAATGGTCACCACATTCTCCTGCATGAAACTCCTGCAACACTTTAACAGCTTCATCCTTCAGTAAACAATTTAAGAGAATACCTGCAGGATCTTTCCAATACAAATTTCCTTCTAGAATACAGAATTTCAGAGCTTTCAACTTTACAAATCTAGCTTTAGTCTTTGTCAAACCAGGGGGAGCTTGTAAATTTTGTAGATCGAATATAAGGTATGCATACCATGGAGAGTTTAGAAATACCTCTCTAACGTTTGGAGTCGCCATCTCACCCTGTTCATCTACCACATCTAGAAAATTAATGTCAAGAGCTAGGAAGTTAGATTCAGCCATCAGTTTAGCAAGGCCTTGGCCCTTTATCAGTTTTGTGGGCTTAATTTCTATGTCATATTCCAGAATAACTTCAATATACTTTCCCCTTCTTCCATCAGGGTTGTCTTGTGTCTAGATATCTTTTAATACCGCACTTGGAACATAAGCTATGATGTGGGAATGGAGAATATAGACCCTGAAGTCCTTGATAGCATTTACCAAGGCAAAAGCCTGCTTCTCCATAATATTTTAGTTCAAGGCAACATCTCTTAAAGCTTTGCTGAAGAAAGCTATGGGTTGTTCATACCCTTCACTATTCTTCTGCAGTAATACCATTGCTATAGTATGTTCATATGCGAAAGAAAAAAAATAGAAATCTTTAGTGAAATCGGGACTAATCTAAACTGGGGCTTCTATGAGAGCTCTTTTGACTTGTTCGAAAGATTGTTTGGACTCAGAGTCCCATTTTATTTTTGCATCCTTTTTTAGCATATTTGTAATGTTTCAGAGGATCTCGGCCAGATTAGGAATGAATCTTCGAAGAAAGTTAATTTTCCCTATAGAAGATTGTAGTTCTTTAAGATTTCTTGGGTGTTCTAACTTTAGTATGGCCTCTATTCTGCTGGGGTCAATTCTAATTCCCTCCTTAGAGATGATATGTCCCAACATTTTGCCTTCTTCTAACCCAAAAAGACATTTCTTGGGATTTAAATAAATCCTGAACCTTCTACACTTTTCAAAAACTCGGCTAAGGTGTTGCAGGTGTTCATCATCAGATTGGGAAAACACAGTCACATCATCTAGATAAACGACAATAAAATTTCCTGAATCTTCTACAAAGGCGATGTCCATTGCCCTCTAGAAGGTTTCCCCTACATTCATCAGACCAAAAGGCATCTTCACATACATGAAAGTGCCCCATGGTGTGGTGAAAGCAGTTTTTTCCTGATCATCTGGGTGAACTAGGACCTGGTTGTAGCCTGAGAAACCATCTAACAAAGAAATTCGACTGGACCCGACCACTCTTTGCAAGAGGTGATCCATTTTGGGCAAGGGGTAATTATCCTTCAAGGATGCTTTGTTCAGATTACGGAAATCTATGCAGAGTCTGATTTCCCCGGTTGTCTTACGTGTGGGAACTAAATTAGAAACCCACCTAGAGAAACGTAGTGGGACTATGATCTTGGCATCGTACATTTTCTTAATATCTTTTTCTATCAGGGGAAGAAACTTTGGATTTATCCTCCTAAGTTTCTACCTAAACAGTTTCTAGTCTTCCTTTATGGGAATCCTGTGTTGTATTATGTTGGTATCATAGGCTTTCAAATCTTCATAGCCCCAGGCAAAAACATTTAAATATTCCTTGAATAGCTCCATGTACTTAAGCTTTTGTTCTGGGGGCAAAAGATTTGGATAGTTTCACCATCCTAGGCTTATCGTCAGTTCCTATATTGAATTCCTCTACCTCTTGCCCATGAGCTTCTATTTTTGGTTTCTTAGCTACATCATCATTGTCAAACAAATATTCTAAAGGGACAAGCCCTCTAGGTAAAATATTGCTTTTCAATTGTAAAACTTCGGCATCCATTTCATCATCTCCTAACTCTCCTGAATCTACTGTATCTACCGTATTTACATTATTCACACTATCTATTCCAAATTCAGGATTATTTACATTCTCGTTTTCATTTTCTACATCTATGTTTGTACATTCAAAATCGTTCTTGCATTGTAGAAAGTCCTCTATCTGAACGTCATTTCCAAACACTTGCCAGTACCTGATATTATCGGGCATTATAGGTCTGCATTTCACTTCAACAGTGTATGGGCGAGTTTGGCAGAAAGGAATCTTGCGGGAATCTGCTGACGTGGCCAATCCATCGGCCAGGATATTCTGTCCTCTCGACATTACCTGCAAGTCAACCTCATTAAAACACTTCAAAGCATCGAGAGCAGCATTCTTGTAGGCTCTAAGGCGCGAGTGTTTAGCAGCATACTCACCTTTAATTTGCTTGATTATTAATTCAGAGTCACCCCTTACCATTATTTGCTTAGCACCAACTTTTCTCAACATCTTCAGACCAAGCATTAAAGCTTCATACTCAGCAATGTTGTTAGTGCATTGGAAATTTAATTTATAAGAATGATTTTCTGAATACCTGTTTCGATGGTTATGCAGCCAGACTCCAACTCCTGCTCCTTCTTTACTCACAGCTCCATCAAAATCCATACTCCAGAAATCGGCAGGGAACTCTTCGGTTATTACATTTTTCATCTTAGCTTCCTCACCATTTTCTGGGCCTTCATCTTGGCTAGATACATCTTCCATCAACTGAATATCTAGATCTTCAGGATCACCATCATTGTATAAGATGAAAGAATCTAAATCTGAATGAGCAAAGTAAAGGGGGTAATTGTGAGGTTTCTCTTGACTGCTGACCATATACTTTATCAGTGTTTCTCTATATAACCTCCTCTGTTGTCCAAACACTGGGATAGTGGCGTAAGACATATCCAGCTTCAGGGTTCCTTTCAACTTAGCTCCCCAAGACCTAGATAACAACATACCATATTTTGGTGGGATATCTGCAACCACCACATCCATTACCATGCTTTTCGAAGGGATCTGATCCAGGGTGATGCACAAATCTTTAATCAAACCAATACATTTGACTTTGCTGGAGTCAAACGAGTGTAGATCTTTGTAAGGCCTAGTGACCTCCAATCCCAGTTTTTCCATTACTACTTTAGGCATCAGATTATGTGAGGCACCTGAATCTAACATGGCGTTATGTAATATCAAGTCGTGTATGTTCAAACTGATGTAAAAGGGGGCTACATCACTGGTATCATCTCGACCATTTACTTCAGGTCCAAAAAGTAGTTTGGGATGATCGTCAATAAGGTTCACCGTGTCTGAATGAGTCATCGATCCAGTAGTCAAGGCCTTGGTGCCTATGTCAGGTTCAATGGCTAACGCTTTTAGCACCTGTGAACGATAACCGCCTCTGCTCATCAACTCTGTAAGTGGGATAGGAATTTTAATTTTGGCCAATTCTCCCTCCAGGCTAAAAGGCGCAGAAGTTTGGGTCTGACTCATTGATTCTGGTTGGTCCACCATGTTCTTCCGCTCAGAAGTACTGGGTCGATTAATAGGTGAAACTTCAGGATGTGCTAGTCTTTTCAGAAGGGTGATATTTTTCTTCACAGGGGTGTCGGTTTTACTTTTCTCAGCAGCTTTCTCAGCAGTAGTCTTCTCAGGAGTTTTCTCAGTCTCAGCCACCTTCTGCGTTTCGACCATCTTTTTCGAGGAATTTCCTTCTGTCTTCTTACTTCGCAGATTGTATTGACGATGCACCTCCAAAATAGTGTTTTCAAAGGCCTGTTGTCCCGCATCTTCGGCTTCCTCACCTACCTTAGTTTGATTTAGCAGAAAGATTTCCTGCTCTTCTTGGGTGAGGAAAATGGCCTCATTATCATGAATTCCCATGAGGTTAATGTGAGTGTCTTCCAATTCTTCAACCACTTCTCCCCCTTCATCAACATAGTTTTCTTGTAGGGGAGGTCTGATCAGTTGATCAGAACCTTTCTGCTCTCTTTGATCTCTAGGATCTCTCTGTCTAATCTGAGGAGTGTTTCTCCTGAAATTGGGGTTCCGAATCTGGGGAGCAGGTGCGTTGACCCTTGGAGGGTTTCTGTCGGATAAATTCATTATTTCCATCATAAATTCCACCGTTCGGGTCAAAGAATCCATCTTGGAATCTGTGGTCGATGTGGAAGGTTCTTCTTTGATCGTGACTCTCCTTTCTATCCTTTGACGTGCCCTTTTCGCCAACAGATTAGCCTCCACACTAATAGCACTTTTCTTCATGTCTTCAAGGGTGGCACCATTTCTTTCTCTTAATTGGTAATACATGTCAGCATCGAATCCATCAGGGAATTCAATCAATGCCAAACCCGGGGGAGGTTTGATTTCAGTTGGGATTGCATTATATAAGTTGTTAAAACGGGTGCAATAATCTTGGACCGTCTCTCCTTGATTTATTTTTATGTTCTTGTATTCTGACAGTATTTGAAGAGGGTTTTTCTTTACCTACCATCTATCAAGAAATCTTCTTTGGAATGTGACAAGGTCAGGGATTGATGTGGCGGGTAAAGCCTTGAACCATTTCTTGACGTCCCCTGTCAGACTCTGGGCGAAAAGTCTCATTTGAACGTCGACTTCATCAACTTCTTGCAAATAAAAGTAGTCATTCATTTTATCCACATGTTGTTGTGTGTTTAATGTTCCGGTTGCATCGAACTATGGAAGTCTATTCTGGTAGTCTTGGGGCATGGCATGTAGCGATGCGACCAGCACCAAAGGGGCATACCGAAATGCCATGATGGGCGGAGGAGGTGGGACGACGACCTGGATGGTTGGAGAGGTAGAAAAAGAAGACGAGGATGATGAAGGTCTGGGCAGTGCTGAGGTAGTGATTTGTAGTTTAGCCGTAGGAGACAAGACTTCAGGGGTTCGAGGTTGCAACGCAGTTGGGTCAAAGACGAGCTTAGACACAAAAGTTTCAGACCATGTTCTAACAAGGTTTCGTGGCAGACAAAGATCAAGATCAACGTTTTGAAAGATATCTGGTTCTCTGGAAAAGGAAGGAGATTTATGAAGGGGAATATAACTCGCTGAACTGGAAGCTAAGGTCTTTTGCCTCAATAATTGCTTGAGATTATCTATCGTTGTAGAGGGTTCTAGGTCTGGATGAGATCGAGTGTGAACTTTCTTGGGAGCTAGAACTCTTTTTGGTTTATATATATATTTTTATTTTTATGAGTCTGAAAATGATATATACAGAGTTAGTCAACCTCTAAACATTACTTTCTTCTCAGAATCAAACGTTCTTTTTAGGGGAAAGAAAACATGAGATTGTCAGTTTTAGTTCGTTCCCAGTGGAGTCGCCAATTATGTTAGCACTTGGTAAATTTCCTAGAGGTTGAAAAATAAGAAATCCACTAAGATAACCTTATCCAACCGCTTTTAAAACTGGGATCTAGCCCTTCCAGCTTCAGAGAGGGATCTCTCTATAAGATTTAACTTTGTTTTTAATTTCTAGTATTAGGCTAGGTATAAAAACTGTAGGTTTTGTTGTAAAAGAGTTTTTTAAGTTGGTTGAGAAGGTCTACACATCCATTGGGCTATGGGGTCTGTATTTAATCAAATCTGAGAAATAACCAAAAACGCCAAAGAAACTTTCACAGGGAGAGATAATACACTCACTGGATCTTTTAGTAATTAAAATGATGGACAGAAGAAAATATAAGAAAAATAACGTCAACTAAAAAGCAATTAAGAATTTCTTAATTGAATATATTAGAAGATAAACATTAAAATCTTTTAGAATCGGAAACAGGGTAACACAGATAAATCCTGCAACATTACGCTATTCATAAAGATTAGTCCCAGAAAACAAAATGATTACAGAGAAAGAAAACATTTAACTTAGAAAATCACATCACCAGTGAACATACGCAAGAATCCTGTAAAATGCCTCTTCTTTATTAATGGTGGATCTCTTCAAAAATGATACAGTTTGATAGCAATAGGGTGTGTGAATCAACAACGCCCAATACCTCGAGAGTTGAAGTATTTATAATTCAAATTACCAACATTCCTGTCATAACTGATCAGGACGTGCTCATTCTATTTTTAGTCTAACTACTTTAACTAATCAAAAATTGTTTGATGACTCAGTACAAATGCATGCGGAATTTCTGGGGTAGCCCGTTGGCGAGGTGCTTTCGCAACTTCTTCTGACTGGACAGGTGACTGGACGTGACGGCTCATCTGCTAATATCGTAGATCACACAGCTCTTCCCATCTAAGATGACCTGGCACTGTGACTTTAAGTAATCTCCGATACACTTCATCCATGTTTGTATATTTAGAAAATGTAGGCTTGATGATGAATATGTGTTTAATCTCATGTTGGATACTAATATCCAACTGTAGGGCATCCATGAATACTCTGCCTATGATGCTTCCCTGTATCCCTGCAAACATGGAATTGTCCTTAGACATTTCAGTTAGCCTTCTCTTGTAATCAGGGAGTGTCTTTAATTTGTCATTAATGACCTTCAGGCCAGGTAGGCCCTTCTTTTGGAGAACATCTATCTTATTGAAAAACTTATGTACTCCTTGATCCATGACTTGAATCTTCTCCTCAAGCTGCAGCATTAGAATTCTCTTGGTTAAGACTCTTTTTACTTCAAGTATAGTCTCCATCTTGTCCTCGATCTTTAGTTCTTCAATTTCCTCTCTGGTCTTGGAATTCAGGAACCTGATGATTTCATTTGCTTGTGCTGGCATGTCTCCCAGCTCAATTCTGATTTTCTCCACGGCCTGTTTTCTCCTCTCGAGCAACTCATTTTGTTCAAACATGATTTGAAACATTGGCCAAATTTCATTTATGGACTTGGAAATATCTGTCCACACAATCTCTTTGACCTCAGCCAAAGTCTTCCTTGCCATTGTCTGCTTTTGGAGCTACTGTAACTCCTTCCTGATTTTCTCATTCACCTGCTTTTCTTTGGATAGGCTTGTCTGGAAAGAAGTCTTGAGATCTTGGAGGTTTTCCACTTCTTTCTTAAGCCTGTTGATTTCTGACTCTTGCAGGTTCATCCTCTCCATGGACTTGCCAAGGTCTGTTGTTCCTTCTGTTAGTGGCACTGATGTTGCAGATGGAATGGCTGTCATTGTTGTTGTGCTCAAACCTACAATTAGGATAGCACTCAATGGAATTCCTTCCATTGGCTTCACTTTCTCTTTCTCCTTTAGCAGTCTCTCCATCTCAGCCTCCATCTCTTTTAGCTGAGCATTCTGCTCCATGAGTAACTTTAACATCTCATCCTTTTCCCCTTCCTTTTCGGCTATCTCCTTTGCCTGCAGGTCCTCTGTTGGAGGGAGATTTAGCTATTTTCTTAAGGATGCGATGTCATCATTTTTATTTTTAATCATATCTTCGGTAGCCTTGACGTTCGTAGGGTCGTAACCGATCTTGAGGACCATCTCCTCCAACGTCTTGATTCCGTTGTCTTTCGCGAAAGATGATATTTTCTCCAGCTTAAGTTGGGTCTGGCCATTGTTCAAAGCTACCCGAAATTTTGATGCAGAAGTTGAGGCATGGGCCAATGTGTGGAAAACCATCTCACCAGTTTGCTTATGCAGATCCATCTGATCTGTTGGATGCACGTCCTTTGCTTGGAACTCAAAGGTGGCCCTTTTGTAGTCTGATATCACCTTGGGATCCGACACTTGTGCTTGGAGGTAAGCCATATGCATCCTACCCTTTTCAGTGTCAAAGGCTGAAAGAAGCCTATGCTAAGTTGTGGACGACTGCTTCTGAAACTGGGCATAAGTGTTGCTAGTGAGTGTCTGGTTCTTCTTCTTGATCAAGTCATATTTTTCGAAAATTCCTAACTTGGGACCATTTTTACTCAGCGGAGTATCTAGGGGATAATCTGTGGATTTTATTGCTGTTGTTATTTCCTTAAGCTGACTCGAGCTGAAAGGGAGAGTGACTGGCTTGACCTTTGTGGTAGTTACTGTGGTATTCGAAATTTCCTGTTCTATTGTTGCGCCGGGTGCTGAAACTATCTTTGGCTTTTTTGAGTGCATTTGAAATTCCTCTGATGACACCTCTGTTATAGGAGGAGACGACTCCTATCACAGCCTATTCTCCTTGGGGAACTAAGGTGTGGTAGTGGGTAACACACTAGTCAAGGGCTCCCATTCTGTCTGATTTGCAAATTTCTCTATTTCTGTCTTGGACTCATGCGCATATGGGACATTCTTATTTTTCACTCTCATTTCAGAAATGATACCGCAGGGATCATAGTGCTAGGTGAAACTTGTAAAGAATTTCATATCCTTTAACATTTTGTCTGCTTCCTCCCCTGCGCCTCGACTATTGCAGATGAAAGAACCAATATGCCCTTTGATCCGCAATTGTTGCTTCTTCTTAAAGGAAACAAAGTGAATATCATCAGAATTCATTATCTGCCTAATATATTATAATGCAAAAATTCTTACCGGTACATATCTCAGCAGCTTGTAAGGTGCCAATTCGCACCCGTAAACTCAGATCTCAGAGTGATTCTGATACAAGTACCAATCTCCTGTCTTTGCATCTTCCGAGAGATGTAGAATTCTCTGGACCTCTTCATTTATTCGTGGCTCGGGCCGACCACCCAACATACTTACCACAGGGTGGTAAAATTGATCAATGAATGCTTTGAAGTCGTATTCAACAGAGTTATGTTTCATAAGAGAAGTCCACGCTATGACTGGATGGGGCTTCCCGTAGGCGTCCATCTTCTGCATGGAGAAAGTGAACCTGTCGGCTTGAAAGTACACGAACATGTAAGCCAGAATGGAGGAATATCTGAACATGCCCTATGTGGTGAAATTCACAAATTGTTCATGAATATTATTGGCCAAGAAGGTGTTGTAGTCGAACTGCGTGGTAGACTGTTCATCATTTGAGAAAATAGACAGAAAACCCAGGATGGGCTCATCTACCCATTGATCGGAGTAGTAACCAAGCAGGGCACACAGGGAAGAAATGATTTGATTTCCTTTGGTGGAGAACATGGAAGAAGGGTAAGGGGTTTGGTGGAAGGGAGTGGAGCGGAAGTGGGGAGGAAAAGCTCAAATATCTGAGCTCTCTGAGGGAAAGTCATTTTTTTATATAACTCAGTGAGGATTTCTAAATTGAATGGGGATGTAGATTCAACACGGGGTATTTGCATCATCTGGCTAATATCTTCGGGGGTGATGAAAAAGAGGACGTCTCCAGATGAAGAAACGATGGCTTTCTGGTCGGGGACATAATGGGCTTGGCATTTGAAGGTGAATTCTGGGAAACGATGAATCTGGGGAAAGAGATACAGGGGAAAATTGGACTCCCAAAGTCCAATTTCATCGCTCTAGTCAAGGAACACCTCTCGGAGCCATGAATGTAGATCAGAAAAGTCAAAATTGCAAATAGTATTTGCTATCAAACGATCTTTATCAACCAAGGGAACTTTATCGAGGTCAACCAGAGGAGGAAGAAAAGGATTGTCTTCTTCTTCCGCTTGTCTTGTCTTTGACACCATTTTAGCAACTGTACCTGCAATAAACAATACGTTAGTGGGGTCTACTGGTGGTGGAAGAAGGCGACAGGAGAGAAATGGAGGGATAAGAGGTTTCTGGCGCGATGGATGAATAACGAATGAACAGGGAAAACGGTAGTTTTATTCAAAAATGGGGTTGGTTGGACGCGAGAAAACAGTCAGCATGAAAACGGACATATTATCCAGTTATTAATGGACAACAGGCCACTTGGGGTGATATGGCAGGTGACGATGGCCAAAGTATACGGACGACTGACGTGGAGGCAGGTGATTGGAGGTAGAAGTCACCAAAAGGGGTTTTTCATGAGTGAAGAGGGTTATGGTACTGACAACATAAACTGACAGAAGGTATGGGAAGTGATACGACCCCGGGAGCAAGTGGAGCAAGTGGACTCAGTGGAGGATGACGTCCAGGGGTGACGGGATGTCAGGAAGCATGTGGGGATGGGACTTATGGACCAATAGGACAATGCCACATGTAACAAGGGGCCCACTGAAAGGAATATTCATTCCGGACCCCCCCCCCTTTGGTTAAAAATAGAAAACCAGGGGGGGTCTGAAATCCATTTTGATCCACTGATCTGCGCGATGGTTTTCTAGCTGCAGATCTTAGCGCGCTCCTTAATACCCATTTCAGACCCCCCCCTCCATTAAAGGCAGAACGGGCGGGGGGGTCCGGAATCCAATATGAGCCAATGATCTAAGCGTTTCTCTCTGAGCCGTCCAGATGAGCATATACATTATTACCAATTCCGGACCCCCCCCCCCCCTTTGTGAAAGGTAGAACGGGCGGGGGGGTCTGGAATCCAATATGAGCCGATGATCTAAGCGCTTCTCTCTGAGCCGTCCAGATGAGCATACACGTTATTACCGATTCCGGACCCCCCCCGGTTAAAAGCCGAATGGTCGGGGGGTCCGGAATGCACTGTGAGCCATAGATCTTAGTGTCATGATTAGGACCATTGATAAGTGCAAGAAACATAGATCAGGGAGCAGAAACATAAGTACTTGGAGAAAAACTTAGGATATAAAGCGTTTTATGGGTTTTTCTTCGAATTTCAAAGGGATACCACCATGGGGTTTCAAACAAACTATCTTTAGGCATTTGGGACATGGGGTAACATATTTATTAATCTATTTTCATGGGGGGTGAAACAAATAAAAACCTAACCTACATGCTAATCCTATCTCCCTAGGACAATTAACCCAGATTAAACTGTTGGGTTAAGAAATTACTCTACCTAAGGGCTATCTGACCAGGATTAGACAGTCTGGTCAGATTTATTCACTAATCTAACCTAGGGGCTATCTGACCAGGATTAGACAGTCTAGTCAGATTTATTCACTAATCTATGAACATCAAATTTAAAAATAACTTGGCCATGCTTGAAAGGTATGGGCAAGTTACTGTTATTGCATGGGGCTTTTCTTTCGATTCTTTTATGCCCTCTTTTTCTTTTCTTTTTTCTTTTTCTTTTCCTTTTCTTTTTTCTTTTTCTTTTCCTTTTCCTTTTCTTTTTCCTTTTCTTTTTCTTTTTACAAATTATTTGAAGAATGAAATATCATTTGTCAACAAAATCACTAGATACAGACAATATCCAAATCATCAATTGATTCCCATAATTTATGGGGTGATAACAGCGGCTCCACCTGGGGATGGTACTTTCCCTGTTAAGTGCCAAGAATCCAGTTTCTTATCATTCTGAACATATCTGTCTAGTAGCCTTCATTGGTCTTATTCTAAGGAAAAATTTTAAAAATAGTGATCAGCAGCTTAGGGCCTTCTCTTCGGGCTTCAACCAACTAACCCATGTTCCTCACTAAGAAAATGCAAGTAAAGACTGAAAATTAAAACTGTTATGTACAATGGAGAGTGAGTTCTTCAAATCTTTCACTAAGGTCGGACATAATGTTTCAGCATTCTTCCATTCACAGGTGCTCCTGGCAGATCTGACCCATTGACATTGTTTAGCAAAAAAACATTGTTTCCTCTGAAAGCTTGGATCATGTAAGGCCCTGTCCACAAATTGTCAAATTTCCCATGCTTTCCCTTGTCCTCGTTCCTTCCATCCCGTCTCAACACCAGGTCTCCCAGTTCAAAATCATCCTCCTTGGTTCATTTGTCAAAGATATTCTTGATGTTCTCTTGGATGACCTATGTTTTGTTGAAAACATCCTCTCTAGTTTGTTGCAAATGAATCATCTGATTGTTTCTTCTCTGGGAATCGTTTGGCTCAGCTTGAATATCTTGAAGTAACTTCATAACAGGGACTCCCAAAGAAGTTGGGAAAACAGCCTCAGTACCATAAACCAGCTGGTATGGTGACATACCAATTGACCTTTTGGTGGTCAGTCTATCTGCCCATAAAGCAAATACCAGCTTATCATGCCATGATTTTTTATTCTCCTGCAATGTTTTCTTGATGATATTTACCAGAGTCTTGTTTGAGGATTCTGCCAACCCTTTCCCCTGAGGGTAGTAGGTTGTGGAATGCCCCAAACTGATGTGGTAACGATCACAGAAATCAATGAGTTTCTTTGATCGAAAGGCAGCTGCATTGTCAGTAATGATCTTTCTAGGACAACCAAAACGAGACAAAATATTATTTTCAAGAAATTTGATAATAACAGATTCAGCAGCCTACCTGCTTGGTACAGCCTCGATCCATTTGGTAAAATAATCAGTGGCAGTAAGAATCCACCTATGTTGGCCTGAACACGGAGGGTGTATTTCTCCAATGAAATCGAGTCCCCATTGCTGGAAAGGAGCCTCTACTGAAATTGGTTTAAGAGGTAGAGGAAGGAGTTTCCTTGTACCCTCAAACAGTTGACACTGGTGACATGCTGTTACTTTCTGATGTACATCTGCAAACAGGGTGGGCCAGTAAAATCCAGCTCTGAGTATTTTGTTGGCTGTAACCTTCCAGTTCAAATGGCCACCACATTCTCCTGCATGAAACTCCTACAACACTTTATCATCTTCATCCTTCAGTAAAAAATTTAAGAGAATACCTACAGGATCTTTTCAATACAAATTTCCTTTTAGAATACAGAATTTCAGAGCTTTCAACTTTAAAAATCTAGCTTTAGTCTTTGTCAAACCAGGGGGAGCTTGTAAATTTTGTAGAACGAATATAAGGTCTGCATACCATGGAGAGTTTAGAAATACCTCTCTAACGTTTAGAGTCACCATCTCACCCTATTCATCTGCCACATCTATAAAATTAATGTCAAGAGCTAGGAAGTTAGATTCAGCCATCAGTTTAGCAAGGCCTTGGCCCTTTATCAGTTTTGTGGGCTTAATCTCTATGTCATATTCTAGAATAACTGTAATCCACTTTCCCCTTCTTCCATCAGGGTTGTCTTGTGTCTAGATATCTTTTACTACCGCACTTGGAACATAAGCTATGATGTGGGAATGGAGAATATAGACCCTGAAGTCCTTGATAGCCTTTACCAAGGCAAAAGCCTGCTTCTCCATAATATTTTAGTTCAAGGCAGCATCTCTTAAAGATTTGCTGAAGAAAGCTATGGGTTGTTCATACCATTCACTGTTCTTCTGCAGTAATACCGCTGCTATAGTATGTTCAGATGCGAAATAAAAAAGATAGAAATATTTAGTGAAATCGGGACTGATCAAAACTGGGGCTTCTGTGAGAGCTCTTTTGACTTGTTCGAAAGATTGTCTGGACTCAGAGTCCCATTTTATTTTTGTGTCCTTTTTATCATGTTTGTAATGTTTCAGGGGAGCTCGGCCAGATTAAGAATGAATCTTCGAAGAAAGTTAATTTGCCCTATAAAATATTGTAGTTCTTTTAGATTTCTTGGGTGTTCTAACTTTAGTATGGCCTCTATTCTGCTGGGGTCAATTCTGATTCCCTCCTTAGAGATGATATGTCCCAACAGTTTGCCTTCTTCTAACCCAAAAAGACATTTCTTGGGATTTAAAGAAATCCCGAACCTTCTACACTTTTCAAAAACTCGTCTAAGGTGTCGTAGGTGTTCATCATCAGATTGGGAAAACACAGTCACATCATCTAGATAAACGACAATAAACTTTCCTGACTCTTCTACAAAGGCGATGTCCATTTCCCTCTGGAAGGTTTCCCCTGCGTTCATCAAACCAAAAGGCATCTTCACATACATGAAAGTGCCCCATGGTGTGGTGAAAGAAGTTTTTCCCTGATCATCTGGGTGAACTAGGACCTGGTTGTAGCCTGAGAAACCATCTAACAGAGAAATTCAACTGGACCCGAACACTCTTTGTAGTTGGTTATCCATTTTCGGCAAGGGGTAATTATCCTTCAAGGATGCTTTGTTCAGATTACGGAAATCTATGCAGAGTCTGATTTCCCCGGTTTTCTTACGTGTGGGAACTAAATTAGAAACCCACTTAGAGAAATGTAGTGGGACTATGATCTTGGCATCGTACATTTTCTTAATCTATTTTTTTATCAGGGGAAGCAACTTGGGATTTATCCTCCTAAGTTTCTGCCTAAACGGTTTCTGGTCTTCCTTTATGGGAATCCTGTGTTGTATTATGCTGGTATCATAGGCTTTCAAATCTTCATAGCCCCAGGCAAAAATGTCTAAATATTCCTTGAATAGCTCCATGTACTTAAGCTTTTGTTCTGGGGGTAAAGATTTGGATAGTTTGACCATCCTAGGCTTATCGTCAGTTCCTATATTGCATTCCTCTACCTCTTGCCCATGAGCTTCTATTTTTGGTTTCTTAGCTACATCATCATTGTCAAACAGATCTTCTAAAGGGACAATCCCTCTAGGTAAAATATTGCTTTTCAATTGTAAAACTTCGCCATCCATTTCATCATCTTCTAACTCTCCTGAATCTACTGTATCTAGTGTATTTACATTATTCACACTATCTGTTCCAAATTTAGGATTATTTACATTCTCGTTTTCATTTTCTACATCTATTTTTGTACATTCAAAATCGTTCTTGCATTGCAGAAAGTCCTCTATCTGATCGTCATTTCCAAACACTTGCCAGTACCTGATATTATCGGGCACTATAGGTCTGCATTTCACTTCAACAGTGTATGGGCGAGTTTGGCGGAAAGGAATCTTGGAGGAAGCTGATGACGTGGCCAATCCGTCGGCCAGGATATTCTGTCCTCTCGGCATTACCTGCAAGTCAACCTCATTAAAACACTTCAAAGCATCGAGAGAAGCATTCATGTAGGCTCTAAGGTGCGGGTGTTTAGCAACATACTCACCTTTAATTTACTTGATTATTAATTCAGAGTCACCCCTTACCATTATTTGCTTAGCACCAACTTTTCTCAACAGCTTCAGAACGAGCATTAAAGCTTCATACTCAGCAATGTTGTTAGTGCATTGGAAATTTAATTTATAAGAATGATTTTTTGAATACCTGTTTCGATGGTTATGCAGCCAGAATCCATCTCCTGCTCCTTCTTTACTCACAGCTCCATCAAAATCCATACACCAGAAATCGGCAGGGAACTCTTCGGTTATTACATTTTTCATCTTAGCTTCCTCACCATTTTCTGGGCCTTCATCTTGGCTAGATACATCTTCCATCAACTGAATATCTGGCTCTTCAGGATCACCATCATTGTATAAGATGAAAGAATCTAAATCGGAATGAGCAGAGTAAAGGGGGTAATTGTGAAGTTTCTCTTGACTGCTGACCATATACTTCATCAGTGTTTCTCTATATAACCTCCTCTATTGTCCAAACACTGGGATAGTGGCGTAAGACATATCCAGCTGCAGGGTTCCTTTCAACTTAGCTCCCCAAGACCGAGATAACAACATACCATATTTTGGCAGGATATCTGCAACCACCACGTCCATTACCATGCTTTTTGAAGGGATCTGAACCAGGGTGATGCACAAATATTTAATCAAACCAATACATTTGACTTTGCTGGAGTCAAATGAGTGTAGATCTTTGTAAGGCCTAGTGACCTCCAATCCCAGTTTTTCCATTACTACTTTAGGCATCCAATTATGTGAGGCACCTGAATCTAACATGGCGTTATGTAATATCAAGTTGTGTATGTTCAAACTGATGTAAAAGGGGGCTACATCACTAGTCTCATCTCGACCATTTACTTCAGGTCCGAAAAGGAGTTAGGGATGATCGCCAGTAAGGTTCACCATGTCTGAATGAGTCACTGATCCAATAGTCAAGGCCTTGGTGCCTATGTTAGGTTCAATGGCTAACGCTTTTAGTACCTGTGAATGATAACCGCCTCTGCTCATCAACTCTGTAAGTGGGATAGGAATTTTAATTTTGGCCAATTCTCCCTCCAGGATAAAAGGCGCAGAAGTTTGGGTCTGACTCATTGATTCTGGTTGGTCCACCATGTTCTTCCACTCACAAGTACTGGGTGGATTAATAGGTGAAACTTCGGGATGTGCTAGTCTTTTCAGAAGGGTGATATTTTTCTTCACGGGGGTGTCGGCTTTACTTTTCTCAGCATCTTTCTCAGCAGTAGTCTTCTCAGGAGTTTTCTCAGTCTCAGCCACCTTCTGAGTTTCGACCGTCTTTTTCGAGGAATTTCCTTCTATCTTCTTACTTTGCAGATTGTATTGACGATGCACCTCCAAAATAGCGTTTTCAAAGGCCTGTTGTCCCACATCTTCGGCTTCCTCACTTACCTTAGTTTGATTTAGTAGAAAGAGTTCCTGCTCTTCTTGGGTGAGGAAAATGGCCTCATTATCATGAATTCCCATGAGGTTAATGTGAGTGTCTTCCAATTCTTCAACCACTTCTCCCCCTACATCAGCATAGTTTTCTTGTAGGGGAGGTCTGATCGGTTGATCAGGACCTTTCTTCTCTCTTTGATCTCTAGGATCTCTCTGTCTAATATGAGGAGTGTTTCTCCTGAAATTGGGGTTTTGAATCTGGGGAGCAGGTGCGTTGTCCCTTGGAGGGTTTCTATCAGATAAATTCATTCTTTCCATCATAAATTCCACCGTTCGGGTCAATGAATATAGCTTGGAATCTGTGGTCGACGTGGAAGGTTCTTCTTTGATCGTGACTCTCCTTTTTGTCCTTTGACGTGCCCTTTTTGGCAACAGATTAGCCTCCACACTAATAGCACTTTTCTGCATGTCTTCAAGGGTGGCAACATTTCTTTCTCTTAATTGGTAAGACATGTCAGCATCAAATCCATAAGGAAATTTAATCAATGCCAAACCCGGGGGAGGGTTGATTTCAGTTGGGATTGCATTATATAAGTTGTAAAAATGGGTGCAATAATCTTGGACCGTCTCTCCTTGATTTATTTTTATGTTCTCGTATTCTGACAGTATTTGAAGAGGGTTTTTCTTTACCTGCCATCTGTCAAGAAAGATTATTTGGAATGCGACAAGGTCAGGGATTGATGCGGCGGGTAAAGCTTTGAATCATTTCTTGACGTCCCCTGTCAGACTCTGGGAGAAAAGTCTCATTTGAACATCGACTTCATCAAATTCTTGAAAAATCAAAGTAGTCATTCATTTTATCCACATGTTGTTGTGCGTTTAATGTTTTGGTTGCATCGAACTGCGGAAGTCTAGTCTGGTAGTCTTGGGGCATGGCATGTAGCGGTTCGGCCAGCACCAAAGGGGCATACCGAACTGCCATGATGGGCGGAGGAGGTGGGAGGACGACCTGGATGGTTGGAGAGGTAGCGACAGAAGACGAGGATGATGAAGGTCTGGGCAGTGCTGAGGTAGTGATTTGTAGTTTAGCCGTAGGAGACAAGACTTCGGGGGTTCAGGGTTGCAACACAGTTGGGTCAAAGACGAGCTTAGACACAAAAGTTTCATACCGTGTTCTAACAAGGTTTCGTGGCAGACGAAGATCAAGATCAAGGTTTTGAAAGATATTTGGTTCTTCGGAAAAGGAAGGAGATTTATGAAGGGGAATATAACTCGCTGAACTGGAAGCTAAGGTCTTTCGCCTCAATAGTTGCTCGGGATTATCTATCGTTGTAGAGGGTTCTGGGTCTGGATGAGATCGAGTGTGAACTTTCTTGGGAGCCAGAACTCT
>ML780853.1:348372-377808 GCA_009831015.1 Picea engelmannii | reverse complement strand
TGATATATACAGAGTTAATCAACCTCTAAACATTACTTTCTTCTCAGAATCAAACATTCTTTTTAGGGGAAAGAAAACTTCAGATTGTCAGTTTTAGTTCGTTCCCAGTGGAGTTGCCAATTATGTTAGCACTTGGTAAATTTCCTAGAGGTTGAAAAAGAATAAATCCACTAAGGTAACCTTATCCAACCGCTTTTAAAACTGGGATCTAGCCCTTCCAGCTTCACAGAGGGATCTCTCTATAAGATTTAACTTTGTTTTTAATTTCTATTATTAGGCTAGGTATAAAAAATGTAGGTTTTGTTGTAAAAGAGTTTTTTAAGTTGGTTGAGAAGGTCTACACATCCATTGGGCTATGGGGTCTGTATTTAATCAAATCTGAGAAATAACCAAAAACGCCAAAGAAACTTTCACAGGGCGAGATACTACACTCACTGGATCTTTTAGTAACTAAAATGATGGACAGAAGAAAAGATAAGAAAAATAACTTCAACTAACAAGCAATTAAGAATTTCTTAATTGAAGATATTAGAAGATAAACATTAAAATCTTTTGTAAACGGAAACAGGGTATCACAGATAAATCCTGCAACATTACGCTATTCATAAAGATTAGTCCCGGAAAACAAAATGATTACAGAGAAAGAAAACATTTAACTTAGAAAATCACATCACCAGTGAACATACGCAAGAATCCTGTAAAATGCCTCTTATTTATTAATGGTGGATCTCTTCAAAAATGATACAGTTTGATAGCAATAGGGTGTGCGAATCAACAACGCCCAATACTTCGAGAGTTGAAGTATTTATAATTCAAATTACGAACGTTCCTGTCATAACTTATCAGGACGTGCTCATTCTATTTTTAGTTTAACTACTTTAACTAATCAAAAACTATTTGATGACTCAGTACAACTGCATGCGAAATTTCTGGGGTAGGCCGATGGCGAGGTGCTTTCACAACTTCTTCTGACTGGACAGGTGACTGGACGTGACAGCTCATCTGCTAATCTAGTAGATCACAGAGCTCTTCCCATCTGAGATGACCTGGCACTGTGACTTTAAGTAATCTCCGATACACTTCATCCATGTCTGTATATTTAGCAAATGTAGGCTTGATGATGAATATGTGTTTAATCTCATGTTGGATACTAATATCCAACTGTAGGGCATCCATGAATGATCTGCCTGTGATGCTTCCCTGTATCCCTTCAAACTTGGAATTGTCCTTAGACACTTTAGTCAGCCTTCTCTTGTAATTAGGGAGTGTCATTAATTTGTCATTAATGACCTTCAGGCCAGGTAGGCCCTTCTTTTGGAGAACATCTATCTTATTGAAAAACTTATGTACTCCTTGATCCATGACTTGAATCTTCTCCTCAAGCTGGAGCATTAGACTTCTCTTGGTTAAGACTCTTTTTACTTCAATTATAGTCTCTGTCTTATCCTCAATCTTTAGTTCTTCAAGTTCCTCTCTGGTCTTGGAATTCAGGAACCTGATGATTTCATTTGCTTGTGCTGGCATGTCTCCCAGCTCAATTCTAATTTTCTCCACAGCCTGTTTTCTCCTCTCGAGCAACTCATTTTGTTCAAACATGATTTGAACCATTGGCCATATTTCATTTATGGACTTGGAAATATCTGTCCACACAATCTCTTTGACCTTAGCCAAAGTCTTCCCTGCCATTGTCTGCTTTTGGAGCTGCTGTAACTCCTTCCTGATTTGCTCATTCACCTACTTTTCTTTGGATAGGCTTGTCTGGAAAGAAGTCTTGAGCTCTTGGAGGTTTTCCACTTCTTTCTTAAGCCTGCTGATTTCTGAATCTTGCAGGTTCATCCTCTCCATGGACTTGGCAAGGTATGTTGTTCCTTCTGGTAGTGGCACTGATGTTGCAGATGGAATGGCTGACACTGTTGTTGTTCTCAAACCTGCAATTGGGATAGAACTCAATGGAATGTCTTCCATTGGCTTCGCTTGCTTTTTCTCCTTTATCAGTCTCTCCATCTCAGCCTCCATCTCTTTTAGCTGAGCATTCTGCTCCATGAGTAACTTTAACATCTCATCCTTTTCCCCTTCCTTTTCGGCTATCTCCTTTGCCTGCGGGTCCTCTATTGGAGGGATCTTTAGATGTTTTCTTAATGATGCGATGTCATCATTTTTCTTTTTAATCATCTCTTTGGTAGCCTTGACGTTCGCAGGGTCATAACCGATCTTGAGGACCAGCTCCTCCAACATCTTGATTATGTTGTCTTTCGCGAAAGATAATATTTTCTCCAGCTTAAGTTGGGTCTGGGCATTGTTCAAAGCTACCCAAAATTTTGATGCAGAAGCTAAGGCGTGGGCCAATGTGTGGAAAACCATCTCACTAGTTTGCTTGTGCAGATCCATCTGATTTGCTGGATGCACGTCCTTTTCTTGGAACTCAAAGGTGGCCCTTTTGTAGTCTGATATCACGTTGGGATCCGGCACTTGTGCTTGGAGGTAAGCCATATGCATCCTACCCTTTTCAGTGTCAAAGGATGAAAGAAGCCTATGCTGAGATGTGGACGAATGCTTCTGAAACTGGGCATAAGTGCTGCTAGTGAGTGTCTGGTTCTTCTTCTTGATCAAGTCATATTTTTCGAAAATACCTAACTTGGGACCAGTTTTACTCGGAAGAGTATCTAGGGGAGAATCTGTGGATTTTATTGATGTTGTTATTTCCTTAAGCTGACTCGAGCCGAAAGGGAGAGTGACTAGCTTGACCTTTGTGGTAGTTACTGTGGTATTCGAAATTTCCTGTTCTATTGTTGCGTCGGGCGCTGAAAATGTCTTTGGCTTTTTGCAGTGCATTTGAAATTCCTCTAATGACACCTCCATTATAGGAGGAGACATCTCCCGTCGGAGCCTCTTCTCCTTGGGGAACTGAGGTGTGGTAGTGGGTAACACACTAGTCAAGGGCACATGCTTTCCCACGTCACCTTGTTGTTCTACGTCCATCAAAGTATTGGGCTCCCATTCTGTCTGATTTGAAAATTTCTCTATTTCTGGCTTGGACTCATGCGCATATGGGACATTCTTATTTTTCACTCTCATTTCATAAATGATCCCACATGGATCATAGTGCTAGGTGAAACTTGTAAAGAATTTCATCTCCTTTAACATTATGTCTGCTTCCTCCCCTACGCCTCGACTATTGCATATGAAAGAACCAATCTGCCCTTTGATCCACAATTGTTGCTTCTTCTTAAGGGAAACAAAGTGAATATCATCAGAATTCATTATCTGCCTAATATATTCTAATGCAAAAATTCTTACCGGTACATGCCTCGGCAACTTGTAAGGTGCCAATTCGCACCCATAAACTCAGATCTCAGAGTGATTCTGATACAAGTACCAGTCTCCTGTCTTTGCGTTTTCCGAGAGATGTAGAATTCTCTGGACCTCTTGATTTATTCATGGCTCAGGCCGACCACCCAACATACTTACCATAGGGTGGTAAAATTTATCAATGAACGCTTTGAATTCATAGTCAACAGAGTTATGTTTCAGAAGAGAAGTCCACGCTATGACTGGCTGGGGATTCCCGTCGGCGTCCATCTTCTGCATGGAGAAAGTGAACCTGTCGGCTTGAAAGTACACGAACATTTAAGCCAAAATGGAGGAATATCTGAACATGCCCTCTGTGGAGACATTCACAAATTGTTCATGAATATTATTGGCCAAGAAGGTGTTGTAGTCGAACTGCGTGGTAGACTGTTCATCATTTGAGAAAATAGACAGAAAACCCAGGATGGGCTCATCTACCCATTGATCGGAGTAGTAACCAAGCAGGGCACACAGGGAAGAAATGATTTGATTTCCTTTGGTGGAGAACATGGAATAAGGGTAAGGGGGATTGGTGGAAGGGAGTGGAGTGGAAGTGGGGAGGAAAAGCTCAAATATCTGAGCTCTCTAAGGGAAATTCATTTTTTGATATAACTCAGTGAGGATTTCTAAATTGAATGGGGATGTAGATTCAACACGGGGTATTTGCATCATCTGGTTAATATCTTTGGGGGTGATGAAAAAGAGGACATCTCCAGATGAAGAAACGATGGATTTCTGGTCGAGGACATAATGGGCTTGGCATTTGAGGGTGAATTCTGGGAAATGATGAATCTGGGGAAAGAGATACAGGGGAAAATTGGACTCCCAGAGTCCAATTTCATCGCTCTGGTCAAGGAACACCTCCCGGAGCCATGACTGCAGATCAGAAAAGTCAAAATTGCAAATAGTATCTGCTATCAAACGATCTTTATCAACCAAGGGAACTTTATCCAGGTCAACCGGAGGAGGAAGAAAAGGATTGTCTTCTTCTTCCGCTTGTCTTGTCTTTGACACCATTTTAGCAACTGTACCTGCAATAAACAATACGTTAGTGGGGTCTACTAGTGGTGGAGGAAGGCGACATGAGAGAAATGGAGGGATAAGAGGTTTCTGGCGTGATGGATGAATAGCGAATGAACAGGGAAAATGGTAGTTTTATTCAAAAATGGGGTCGGTTGGACGCGGGAAAATGATCAGCATGACAACGGGCATATTATCCAATTATTAATGGACAACGGGCCACTTGGGGTGATATGGCAGGTGACGATGGACAAAGTATACGGACGACTGACGTGGAGGCAGGTGATTGGAGGTAGAAGTCACCAAAAGGGGATTTTCATGAGTGAAGAGGGTTATGGTACTGACAACATGGACTGACATAAGTTATGGGAAGTGATACGACCCCGGGAGCGAGTGGAGCAAGTGGACTCAGTGGAGGATGACGTCCAGGGGTGACGAGATGTCAGGCAACATGTGGGGATGGGACTTCTAGACCAATAGGACAATGCCACATGTAACAAGGGGCCCGTTGAAAGGAATATTCATTCCATACCCCCCCCCCTTTGGTTAAAAACAGAACACCAGGGGGGGTCCGAAATCCATTTTGATCCACTGATCTGCGCGATGGTTTCCTAGCCGCATATCTTAGCACGCTCCTTAATACCCATTCCGGACCCCCCCCTCCATTAAAGGCAGAATGGGCGAGGGGTTCCGAAATCCAATATGAGCCGATGATCTAAGCGCTTCTCTCTGAGCCGTCCAGATGAGCATACACGTTATTACCGATTATGGACCCCCCCCCGGTTAAAAGACGAATGGTCGAGGGGGGTATGGAATGCGTTGTGAGACGTAGATCTTAGCATCATGATCGGGACCATTGATAAGTGCAAGAAACATAGATCAGGGAGCGGAAACATAAGTACTTGGGGAAAAACTTAGGATATAAAGCGTTTTATGGGTTTTTCTTTGAATTTCAAAGGGATACCACCATGGGGTTTCGAACAAACTATATTTAGGCATTTGGGACATGGGGTAACATCTTTATTAATCTGTTTTCATGGGGGGTGAAACAAATAAAAAACTAACCTACATGCTAATCCTATCTCCCTAGAACAATTAACCCATATTAAACTGTTGGGTTAAGAAATTACTCTACCTAAGGGCTATCTGATAAGGATTAGACGGTCTGGTCAGATTTATTCACTAATCTAACCTAGGGGCTATCTGACTAGGATTAGACAGTTCGGTCAGATTTATTCACTAATCTATGAACATCAAATTTAAAAAGAACTTGGCCATGCTTGAAAGGTATGGCCAAGTTACTGTTATTGCATGGGGATTTTCTTTCAATTCTTTTATGCCCTCTTTTTCTTTTCTTTTTCCTTTTCTTTTTCTTTTTCTTTTTCTTTTTACAAATTATTTGAAGAATGAAATATCATTTGTCAACAAAATCACTAGATACAGACAATATCCAATTCATCAATTGATTCCCATAATTTATGGGGTGATAACACCCTCCAAACTCCCAAAACATAACGGGTCTCCTTTTAAGCCCTTTTTAGACCCTCTAAACATGAAAATATTGTCGAGCGATCTTGTGGCCTTTCACGCTCGTTAAACTGAAATTTGAAGTCACATCTGTCTGGCAGTAGTTTACCCCTTTTTCGGTCCGGACAGTCAACTGTACGAATAAAGGAATACTCTATTGAATTTACATTCTTTAGAAGAGTATCCTCAGGTAAGATTTTATTCCTTTTTCGGGCCTGAGGGACTAAATTTATGAAAAAGAAACCCCCCCAGAGTCCATAGTTAAGATCTTTTCAGACTCCCTAGAATTGAAAAGATCATCGAGTGACCTTATTCTTTCACACTCGTTACAATGGTCCAGAAGAACATTCCTGGCGGAGTCCATAGTTAAGATTTTTTCAGACTCCTTAAAATTGAAAAAATAGCTGAGTGATCTTGTCCTTGTCACTCGTTAAAATGGTTTTGAATTGACGTATAATCGGTGCTAGTTTACCCCTTTTTTCGAACCGACTAGACTATTGTCGAAAAAGGTACCCCAATGGAGTTTCCTTTTAGGATTTTTCAAACTCTCTAAATATGAAAAACCACCGAGCTTCCCTTCTCTGGGCTCGTTAAACTTACATCGAAGGACGTTACCATTGTGTGTTCTATCAATCACATTTGCATACCTTACCCATCAGCCTAGTAACAGTTTGCCTTTGCGTCTTAACACCTTTGGCCACTGGAGGATTTTTCCCGAGTATCATTTCCTTAGAACATTAGTCTTGTCCTTGTGCCTTGAACTTGTATGTTAGTTGTACTCGTTCCTCCATTGTAACGTAATATTCCTTTATTCTTTTTTCCAAACCATCAAAAAGAAAAAAAAAATCAAATATACCCCAAAAAGAGGATGGGAAAAGTATTTTCTTTATTGGCAGCATAATGAGTCTCCCTTGGATAAAGAACATCTGTCCGTTTGATTATCAGACTATGGGATGTAGTACAACCTTAGGTAGCTTTGCTCGTTATATAGAGTTGTGTCCTCCACCGTTTGGTTACTCTTCCAAATATATGGAGAGTTTGTGTTGCCTCCTGCTTCGTAGACTTATGATTAACAGATATGTTGCCTGAGTTTTATCACTTGTCGTGCTATTGTCCAAGGGAAGTTGGTCATTAAGCCTGAGGTGGCCCCTCTGCAATATGTCTCTTGTCCGCATACCCGTCCATCCTGAACGTCCAATCAAGTCTTTGTTTGAAATCACTGAAGCCTTCAGTCCGATCATCTAGATTATCAAGTCCATAACCGACGAGTCGTCGAAGACCTATGGGTAGTGCATTCGTACACTCATATTACACTCCTACCCAAGGTTAGAAGATTTTTAAGTTGTTGCTCGAGCTCTGAAGTACAACCATCAGGCTGAATCAGCTTTTGGGAGATGGATACTTTATATGTATATCTTTCTAATTTTGAGATGTAGCTCCACTGTGTAATATTCACGGCTACTCTTCATAGTTATTTGACATGGATCTACAGTGTATTTGATTGGTAGCCATGGTTCTTTTTTATCCCGAGCATGGGTATGCCCACCTCGGTGAGACATGTGATACTTTTTGCAGACGGTGCCTCCTGACTCCTGATTCCTGGGCTCACTCATTCAGCATATTAGTACAGATTGGTAAAGAATTGGTAATGTATTTCAGCCATCAGATGCTATTCTGACCTCACACATTAGGGGGCATCTGTTATAACCCTAAATTGCACCACACATTTTTACCTGGCATCAGGCCAACTCATATCTCTTCCTTGCCAAAGCCATGTTGAATAAACTCTTGAAAACCCTCTTAAATCAAGTGGCTTGCGCCCTAACCCTCTACTGCACACATTGGAACGATGGCAGGCCCACTACTGCATGTGTTGGAACGCTGGCTGGCCTACTACAACCCGCGTTTACCTAACAAAGCACAAAAACAGGAAAGTTGCCAACGGGACAAAAATCTTTGGGTCAGTTAACTGAAACTCCCAGCCATGCATGGCCGAGACTTCGTCCAAAACCCTAGCTCCTTCTAGCCTATAAAAGAAGGGGTAGGGGTACTATTTGGAGGAGGAAAATCATAGCAAAGAAACTCTGCCCAATTGCCAAATCCATTTTGTCCCAACCCTTTAGCCTTTCCTCAAGCTTAAGGAGAATTCAAGCAAAACAGTTGGAGGACAAAGAAGAGGAGGAGCCCAGGATCAGGATCAAGGAGTGGTGGCCGATCTCTATCATTATTGTAAGTTGATTCATCTTGAGATTAATAAAAGAATACTTTTCCCGTCCCAATGCATGAGTTTTATATGTTTTATTTGATTTATGCTTAATCTCTAATCCTCTAGTAGAAAAATAGCATGCATGCGTAGTGTTTTGTCTTGATTGCAAGATTGTCTTTGGAAGGAGAAGCAGAAGCAAGCGGATAAAGTGCAACGGAGGATCTACACCAAACATCAGTAAAAAGGTTAGTAGGATCTTTCCATGTTTTCATGTGAAAAAGGGTTTTAGGTTTGGGGTGGTAGGTTAAAAGTGATTTCTTAAGGGTCATGATCTGCATGCAAGTTTAGCCCTAGCTTGTTAGTCTGTAGGGTATAATTTGCCAACAACAAGGTGATGATCGATGGACCATGTGGATTGTGGAACCCAAACTAGCGCAATAGTTAACAAGAGATCCTTTCAAACTATTGATTGAGGAATCCCTCACGCAACAGAGGAATGAGATGATGGATAATTTCATGCAAATCCTTCAGCAAAAACAACAGGTGATGCATCTTATTCGAGTAGAGGCACTGCCCCCTTCAAGGTACAAATAAACTTTGATATTCCTATATTTGAAGGTCAGATAGATGTAGATGTTGTAGACAAGTGGTTGAATCTACTAGAAGGGTATTTATCTGTCCATAACTTTTCGAATAGAGAAACGATTACTTTTGTGCTCCTCAAAGTCGTTCCCCATGTCAAAGATTGGTGGGTAACTTTCTGTGAACAAAAGGAAATAGAGGAACCCTAATTATTTACAATCATGGCCACCTGGGAATCCTTTAGGGATGATATTAAGGAACAATACTACCCTGTCGGAAGTTATGACGACTTGTATACCAAATGGACCACACTGCGGAAAGAAAGAGACCAAGCAGTTCCAGATTTCATAAATATCTTCCATACCTTGCGCACCAAGTTGGGTATCAAAGATTCAGAGAGAAATCTATTTCTCAAGTATTGTGGTTCTCTTCATAGATACATCCAGACCAAAATGGAATTTCTAGACATCTCATCCTTGGGCGCGGCCTACCGATATGCCGTCAAAACCGAGAAAAAGCTTCTAGTTTGTCTTATAAATTAACTCCAAGATGTGCTTCCAGAACCCAACTCCAAGATGTGCTTAACTCCAAGTTTGGCCTACCGATATGCCGTCAAAACCAAGCAGAAGCTCAAACGAAAGATGTGACAATTTGGGTTGGGGAACCCCTCACAACAAAAGCCAGGAAAGGGAAGCCCCAACCCACAAAACAAAGGACAAAGAAAAGATGGACAGTATCAGGACAACCAGTCCAAGCTGCAAGCAAAGAAGGACACCAGAAAGACAAAGAAAGATACCGGGAAGTGGTGTGACTTCCATAAGAGCCCTTGGAATAACACTGTTGACTTCCACTCAAAGTAGACACTGGTGGCTGAAGTGAAATCCTATGAATCAGATGCAGGTTATGAATCTGAGTCAGAACCAAAAAGTGGAAGACAGATCATTGACATGAAACCCAATGCCACCGTTACTACCACCAAGCTCCAGCATGGTGAACCAAACAAGCCAGAAGAAGGAGAGAACCTCTTCCATTCACAGATGTGGGTAAAAGGTACACCACTTCATTTCATCATTGATAGTGGTAGTGTAACACCTTGTTTCCCCCAGTCTGTAAAAATAACTATAGTGGCTAAGAACTATGGCAAGCTCAAAGATGTGAATGTTTTATTTGACGGACCTTTGTATAAAAGGTCGATGAATGTAAATTATGTTATAAATATGTGTTGCATGACTGCTAGGAGGGAATGTGATAAAAGAGGCCACGATGGCTAATCAGAGGTGGTGGAAGGGACCTGGAATGGTTGTGTTAACTTCCACCGAGCCAGTACCATACTGGTTTTTACTTGCTCAAATACCAAAGAAAATCTCTGACCCTGGAATGGATTTCCTGTTAGATTGGTAGGTGGGGAGGATCCTCAAGATTTAATGAGGGGATGGGGGTGAACCGCCCATCTGTAAAAGCTCTCAGAATTGACCATGGATGGGGAAATTCACGCCACACGCAATCTTGGAGAGAAAAGGCAAGAGAGAAAGTGTAGTAAAGGGTAAAGGAAGAGCACGCGAGACAGGGATCGTGGAAGAGAACTGGAGAAACTCTAGAAACACAGGGAGTTTTGAACATAGGAGAAGGAGAATAACCTTCGTCCTAGATTATTTTTCTGTATCAAGAGAAGGAGAGTAACCTTCATCCTTGACTTCCGTTGAGATGGAAGTTAGAGACTGAATATCAAAGCATCGTGGTCTAGCTCGGGGGTGGCTAGTGGCAAATTCGTTTGTAGTCATTGAGCCTACGGTTGGGTGGAAATGAGCACCCCTCCCAGCAGTTGCATCACGCCTGGTGGATCTAATAAGTGTTTTATGCCTTGTATTTTGAATTGAATATCATCAATACATACTCATGTTTATATGCCCATAACGATTTTTGTGTGGAATGATTGCCTAGTGTTTTAGAATGGAAATAATGGATGCATGTGTATACTTACATGCCATAGTTGGTTTATGTACAAATGATTAAGTTTGGGGCATGAGTTTTCTCCACCGAGAATCGTCTTGTTTGCTTGATTCTCATAATATTCTAGGAAGGCTCCTCTAGAGTACTCTTCCCCAAGAATTACCCCATAAACCTTGGAACTGTACCGAACCTTTACCCAGATATTCGACTAAGATCAGGGACAATTGCGCAAGAACTGTCTAAATTTTCATGCGATTCGGGTCTGGAAACCTTATGTAGGAAAGACTAGCTCTCTAATGTCTCGGAGTCGTGGGAGTTTGAAGCTCCGAGCGGTTGAATTTCATGATTCAAGCTCAGAAAGTATAGTGAATCCGATTATCGAAAGAGAATACCCCATCGTTTGGTAGATGAACGGTCGGAATCCTTTCAAAAATACCCTAGATCTATCATGACCGATGGATCTAGAGGAGGAGCGCAGGAATTAACACCTCGACCCTTTTAGCCTTCGCAAGTAGCGATGGGATCCAGGACCGTAGATCCAAGGATCTGTCAGAGCTCTATTGATCGTCGATCTTAACCTTTGCATAGGCAGGAGAGTGGACTCGACAATGTCCTAAAAGTCCCGAAGTATTTGAAACCATCCATCGGCACAGGATGCGTGGCATTCAGGTAGAATTTCGTTGACTCATGACTTGGAGTGGTCAAGGGTAGGACTGCACGAACTCACGATTCGTGAAATTGCGACGTGATCGTGATCTTTGGATCCAAGCCATGGGAGAACCGTTGGATCAAAACCTTCGCATGGTATCGTGTATCGAGGTTCAAAGGTTGAAAGAATCTCTTTTCGATTGCAGAAGTCCCGAAGTGTCGAGCATCGAGGGCTCGTGTGAACATGTGGCACATTCATTAAGTGGGGACTGCATGGTTGACAGGTGGCATGACAACAAGTGCCCAGAGAAAGGTGGGAGTGGGTGACAGGTGGTGGACACATGTCTCCTGGGAAAGAGTCAACCCATTGTTTACTTATCATGGTTCAGGGTTTCGCAGGATGAAGAAGTTGCACCTTGTTCGCTAACTTTGCGAAACACCGAGATCCAAGATCTCATGCGAAGGGTGACAACAACATGGATCGTAATCAAGGTACAGCGGAGGAGACAAGTGGCGTGTACGCATCACTTGGCAGAGTCCACATAAAATTGACCTCTCTCATCTCGAGGATTCGCAAAGGATGATCACAAGGGCTCAACACTCCAACTAGCGAAGTCGCGAGTTGCGAGTAGTGCTAGTGTTTAGCCTAGCCTACGATTATATGTAGTAGGCACTAGTGAGGAAGGAGCCATACCCGTATCGCATTTCGGGTATCGACGTTTGGAGAAAGAGGATTTGAGAGCCTTGACTCTCCAATCCATGAGTTGTGAAAGGCACTTGCACTAAGGCCATATTGTGGTCGCTTAGAGGAGGATAAGGGAAGGGATGGTCTACACTAGGCCCCATAGAAATTTGGGGATCCTGTCCCTCGAGGAAAAAAGATGAAAAATCTAGGTTGGTGTAGTGGGTGTGTGACAAATTGGTATCAAAGCATGTTTACAATACTTTGCCTGCTTGGGCTCATGAACAAGTTGCACAAAAACTCCATTTGAATTACTCTTAAAAGGAGTAACCCTCTATCTTAACCCACTTTATCAAAAGTCAAAGTTAAGAATGAAAATTCCTATTGTGTGTATGCATTTGAAAAATATGAATTATGTGTTGGTTATGAATGAATATAAATATTGACTAACAAAAAGTGTTTTTCCTGCACACAAGCGGACGATCAACCGCAAGAAACTGCAGATGCATAGAATGGTGATGCACCACGAAGTGGGGGATGGCTCCCACAATAGAGACGAAGAGTCTGACAAAAGGAGAGTGGTAGAGACCCCTCCAGATCTAGCTGAGACTGTGAGGAACCTCATGGTCAAACTAGAGAGCTGCAAGGCCGACAACGAAAGGTTGATAAAAGAGCAAGAGAAGAAAATGGAAATTAATGCAGTCCTACTGCAGAGTTTATCGGACATACAAAGACAATTGCAGAATGGACCTGACACCAGTCACGCGGACCGACGACAGACAAAGAAAAGTCGAAGTCCACCTGAGATAGAGAAACATGGTATTTTAAGTGGCCACACTGGGAAGAGAACCTCGAGAAAGGTCCACCACATAGATAAGGGACAAGCACCAGATGAATCCTCTGGAAAGGAAATTGGCAACTCGAAGGGATCTTCTAGTAGCAGAACTAGTTCTTATTCCTGAAGAAAATGGAAGAAGCGAAAGCCTTCCAAAAGTCATAATCTCAAAGAATTCAGGGAGGCCTGGTTGCTTGGACTAAAGAAGTATTTCAGAGTCCATGAATTCTCAGAAAACCTAAAGGCCTGAGTATCCACTTTCAACTTGAATGGAAAGGCTTCCATTTGGTGGGAAGACCTTAAGAATGTAAAATAGATTCATGAAGAGGACCTATCTTGGGAACGGTTTGAGAAATACTTCAGGAAGAAGTATCTGTCAGAAAAGTATTTCGACAAAAAGACTAAAGAATTCTATGAACTCAAGCTGGGGAAACTCACCATAGAGGAATATGTCAGCAGATTTCTCGAGTTGTTGAGGTACGTACCCTATATAAAAGTAGAAAAGGAAAAGGTGCAATGATTCATCAGTGGACTACCTAAGGACTATCAGAACAAGATTAAGTTTGATGAACCAAAGACCCTAGAAGACACTATCCAAAAGGAAAGATCTTGTTATGAACAACTTGGGTATCGGACAGAACCTTGATGTATGTTTGCACTGTCTCTCCTAAGCTTGTACTTTTGAAATTTTTGACCTATGCTCAACTAGAGAGGGTCTTTGTGCACTTAGGGTGTTGTATATTATGAACCTTAGGCCTTCAAGGAGCCATCTACACACTCCTAGAATTGAATTTGGAGGTGTTGCACTGTGTTAATAGAAGAGAAGTTTCAGGATTCTTACAAAACTTAAACTCCTTCTTAGAACAGACTCTATCCTAGTTACAGGTTATTTCTTCATTGTATCTAAGTGATTTAAACATGTCATAAATGGTAGATGGTAGGTTAAAAGGATTATGTTTTATGTTTAATATTATTGTTTTGGTGTTTATGGAATGTCTTCCTATCCTTAATGAGTAAGGTGGTAAGGTATTTAAATAGTATTCAATGATGTTTGATGAAGTAACTAGGATACCATATTTTCTCTGTTTACGAAAGGGTTATTAAGAACATTGTTTGTATATTAAAAATTTTGGAATGAAATGAGATTATGGGACTTAGACACTTCCTTTTTCCTCAGAATAGTCGCCAGTCTTGAGACCTTAAATGGCCAAGATCAATCGGACGAATACTAGAATTGAGCGTTGATTATGTGTCTTGGAAGTCCTAACCTTTCAGGATAGGTTGGGTGGGTAGTTGTATTTCATTTTATGTGAAGTGACAGACTCCTTCATGCTTTAAGTAGTATCTAAATCTAGTTTGCAAATGAATTGAGAGAAATAGAATGTGTTTTATTGATATATGTTATTATCATGAATTTGACTGCAATTGACTGAAGTGTGTTATTGTCATGTTTATCATGTTCTAATGATGATTATTAATGTTTAATATATATATATATATATTGTTTCTCATGTATTTATATGGCATAACAGAGGGGTTGTTACACTCTCCTATTTCCCGTGCTCACAGAATGAACCTCCAATATACAATTTGATGGGTGCTTCCATCAAATCCCAAGAGGTTGGCCTATTAAACCCACATGCATCCCACACTACTACCATCTTAACGTTCATATTAAATCACCATCCCATTGACCTAAATGCATGAGAGGGTAAGTGTTAATGTGATAGGAGATTGTTATCATTATTAACCTTTGTCATAATGAAAGAGATGAACTTACCTTTTAATGAAAAAATATAAATATTAATCAAAAATATAAATATTGTAATATACACTTTGAACTTACATTTTAATACAAAAATAAAAATAATGTAAAGGATCCAAGTTTTCATGTAAAATTTAATTTTTCGTTATGTAAATTTAATTGTATGTGACTCGTAATATCATAACAAAAACAAAAATTGGTGAATATATACATTCAAAGTAGTGAATAAGTAATATTTTACTTTCTCATTTTGGAAAGTTCAATTTCAATAAAGGTATAAATTCTAAGTCACTATTTAATTCCAAATTTAATGAAAACTATATTATTTTCCCTTTGTAAATTTTACCTCTTAATTTTTGTCGTCGATTTCTTTGAATTTATCTTTCACTTGGGCTCTTAAATATATAAAAGACTTGTTTTTTCCTTACATACAATTGTGTCTTGCATTGCCTTGAATAAAAGGTTTTCGTAATAACATAAATAATGGGTTCAAATAGAGAAAGACATGAAGATCATTGATAAACATACTAAGAAACACTTATTTGGTCACATTTAATCACCTAATGGAGTTGAGGTTACTAGTTTAATTCATGTTAACAAGTATATGCGATACCTATCATCAAAAGCCCTACCATGTTCATAAAGCAATTTAGTATTTTTGAAGAACTATGTTGAGTTTGAACTTAGCTTTTGTAGTATACCTAGGGAAGTAATATGGGAGGTTCCCAATGGGAATGTGCTTTATGTGTTATTAATAGAGTCCATTCAATGTAAGGTGGACTAGGTCCACTATAGTATTAAATAAGTCCCACTATGGTAGTTAGATATAATAAATAGGCTTTCTAAAATATTCCTTCTCTAGAATGTTTCTAGGAGATAAAGAATGTTATATTAAGAAGTGTAAGCAATGTATTGAAGCATGGTGAAGAATATTGATATTGTAACAAGCAAGTATTACTTGAGGAGTGCATTCCTTCCATAAGAAATAATATATGGTGTTACCCTACCTCAAGGGTTTTGTCTACATTATTGTGTTCATTATTGTTGAATGGTTTAGTTTATTCTCGGTTATTTCTTAAGTATATTTGAGGATCTATTTAGGTCTATATCATTTGGTATCAGGTATCTTTCCCTAGCCAAAGAAGGGAAGAAACTTTTGGTTCATTTTTTATATTTTTTTATATAAAGACACAACATTCATCAAGGAAAGGGTGTGAGCATCAACACACTTATGCAGCATCAGGGAACCAAAAACAAAATCAATGAAGAGGTGCATGGAAGACTACCAACACTACAGGAAGACATCAAGTTAGACAAACAATCCCATGGCAACATCGACATGATGTAGAGAAAGATCAGGGTGGAAAGGAAGCAATTGGGCATCACGTTCATCTTCCATTAGGATGGATGGATGGTTGTACATTGTACTCGTTAGCTACAATTCTTAGTCGATCATATTGTATCATTTCTTCTCATGTTTTAATGACGAAACATCCCTAAGGGGGGTGGAATATAGTATACCTAGGGAGGTAATATGGAAGGTACCCAATGGGGATGCGGTTATGTATCATTAGTGGAGGTCATTCAATGTAAGGTGGACTAGGTCCATTATAGTATTAAATAAGTTCCAATGTGGTATTTAGATATAATAAATAGGCTTTCTAGAATATTCCTCCTCTAGGATGATCCTAGGAGATAAAGAAGGCTATATAAAGATATGTAAGAAATGTATTGAGTCATGGTGAAGAATATTGATATTGTAACAAGAAAGTATTGCTTGAGGAGTGTATTCCTTCAATAAGGAATAATATATGCTTTACCTGACCTTGAGGGTTTTGTCTACATTCTTGTGTTCATTATTGGTGAATGGTTTGGTTTATTTTTGGTTATTTATGAAGTATATTATGAATGGTGAATGGTTTGTCTACATTGTTGTGTTCATTATTGGTGAATGGTTTGGTTTGTTCTTGGTCTAGGAAGTAAAGTTGTGAGCATTTTAAATTCAGTCATTTTTCAGGGTTTTTTCAAAAAACGTCGTGTGATTTTTTTACAAGCCATAGTTCTTTTTTGGGGGTTCTCATAGCAAGATGTATTTTATAGGGAAATATTATGGCCCTAATATTGAATAATTTATAAAATAAGAGAAGTCAATGTGGAAAAATATTTGGAGAGGTTTGGTAAGTTTAAACTTACAAGGTGATGCGGCCATTTGGTGGAAGTTGCTTAATTATAACATGATAAGCACACTCTTCGATGAAGAATTTGAAAAGGTATTTTTAGATAGGTGGTCTCATGTTGGGAAAATGGATATAAAGAAAACCAAGGGTTTATTTTCATGTGACAACTCTATATCACAAGTTTGTGGTTGTATTCATAAAGAAAATGTCATTATTTCTATTAACCCTATTTGCCAACAAAATTTTATCAATAGTCAATTGGTTAATAGATTGCAAATTCCTACAAAGAATATTCAAAGCACACAAGTTGCAGGTGAAAATGTTCAAATTTTTAAAGATTTGAAGCTCAATATGAAGAAATATGTGTTGCATTCATATTTTTGTGTTATAGATATGGACGACCTAGATATTGTTTTGGGATATCCTTGGATGGAATCAGTGGGTACAATTAATATTAATGTGCAAAAGAAGTTTTTGAATTTGTGGTACAAGAAAAAAAATTCATGTTGCAAGATGTGTCTCTTAGTAAGAAATAAAGGCCCACAGAGGCAAGAAAAGAAGTTATTGAAGAGTTTGAAGTTGAATCAGGGGTAGAGTATACATAAGGAAGTGAATCAAAGCCACATGAAGGCCCATTACAACAAAACAGGCCATTAGCGCCTAGTTTAGCACTAGATTTTAGTGCATTTGAGGGCATGAATTGGGTCGATGGGATGGTGCAAAACCTAGCGCTAAAAGACGTATTCACCTGGGCGTCGGATTTAGCACCTAGTTTAGTGCTCAGTTTTGCTCCTTATTTAGTGCCCAGTTTTTCTCTTGATTTAGTGCCTAAACTAAGATATAGCTCCGTAAATAATGCCCAAAATAGCTCTTGTTTTAGCTCCTAGTTTAACACTAGTTTACCTCCAGGTGTGGTGCCTAATTTATCTCCTGGTTTATCTCTTGGTTTAGTGCCTAGTTTATCTCTAGGTGTAGCTCCTAGTTTAGCTCTTGGTTTAGCACCTAGTTTATCTCATGGTTTAGCTCGTAGTTTAGCACCTAGTTTAGTTCCATGTGTAGCAACCAATTTAGCTCCCAGTTTAGCTTCTAGTTTAGCTCCAAGTGTGGTGCCTAATTTAGCTCCTGGTTTAGCTCCTAGTTTATCTCCTGGTTTAGCACCTAGTTTAGTTCTTGGTTTAGCGCCTAGTTTAGCTCCAGGTGTGGCGCCTAGTTTAGATCCCAATCATGATTCTTGTTTTGCTTCTAGTGTAGCATCGAAAATAGCTTCTAGTTTGGCTTACAAATTAACTCCAAGACGTGCTTCCATTATTGCATATTTTTTTTCTTCCAGAATTACTTCCTTCTTAGCTCCATGCTTTTCTTCCTTTTAGTTCCAAGGTTTGCTTTCTTTTTAGCGTCTGGTTTTGCTTCTTTTTTAGGTCCAGGGTTTGCTTCCTTTTAGTGTTGGGATTTTCTTCTTAATTATCATCCATTTTTTCTTCTTGTTAAGCAACCAATTTAGCTTCCTACTTAGATCCAGAAATAGCTCCAAGTATGGCTTCAAATTTAATGTTGAGTTTTACTTCCATTTTAGAGCCACATTTTGTTTCCATTTAAACAACTCATGTTGTGTCATTTTTAACTTCCATTTAGTAATTTAACTTCTTTTTTTAAATTTAATTAGTTAAATATATCATGCATCTTAAAAAAATTATATTATTATAGAGTAAGTCATATTGCATTTGAAGTATTTTATATGATAGATTTTATAAATAATTTTTAGGGAACTAGACATCCATACAAACTAACAACATCATTATACTTATTAAATCTTCTTCTAAATAAAATATACAACATACAGTATATATAAAATAACAAGATAATTATTATAACATGATCATCATCTATAATTGAAACTAGTCAAATATATCAATATTAGATAAGTATCATGTCAAACAACTTATATCTTTAATACTGATAAGATCATCATCATATATAACTACAAAAAGTGAAAGTAAAATACGACAGTAGATCAATAACATGTCAGAATGATACATGGCCAACAGTCGACGTAAGTTAAGATGATATGTGTCCAAATGATATAAGTCAAAATGATAGATGTCAAAATGATAAAACTCAATAATATGGTATTGCAGGTGAAAATGATACATATGATGGTAAACATGAAAATAGGCATCATAGAGATATATCAACAATGATCAATGATGGATTCTATATGATCAATGTCACTGGCTACTACCATCAACTAGGTCATCATCATTTTCTTGATCATCATCAATGTGGTCATCATCGTCAGCGTTCATAGTGTCTTATTCATCTGCCTCATCATCATCATCTCCCATGTCTGTATCATACCCATTATAATATGGATCTATCTCATCAGGATCAATTGGATATTCTAGAAGACCCGTGTTCTGCAAAAAAGAACATTCAAAATAAAAAGTTATTATTTATTTCATGCAATATGTAATTTTTTTGTTATATTTATAATATTGCAACATATGAAACAAAACCATAATCATATTACATCGTATCAAAAAGCACATACCATAATAAAATTGATGCATCCCTACTACCTCAGCAGGGTTTGTCGACCTCCCAATCACTGGATCTTCACAAAACTGAGTTGTATTAGCTCTTTCGGGTCCCTGTTGGAACCTCCATGAAATAAATCCACAGGTCATTATGTGAAACTCTTCTCATGCGAATAAGCACCAGGCACAATCTTCCTCCACGTGACCACTACCCGTGACCACAAGCCTAACTAAAAAGGTGTTTCACGATTTCGCATATTGGGTCTTTACATGTGAGTCACCCTGACTCTCCCGATATCCAAAATCCCAATAGGGGCCTACTGCGTGCTATCTCCTTTCATTATATCCTCTCATGTGATCATTCACCACAACATGGGGCCAATCCCCCGAGTGCTTCAAGACTTCGCAACTCACAAAGTCAGAATGTAGCCCAACGCTCTGCTCCAAAGTCTGATCCTCGAACTTCTGAAATCTGTTGAACAGATCAACGGTCATGTCTCTCTCATGATCTAATGACTTGGATCTACTCTACACAACTCAGGACTTCACATTTTGCGAAGTTGGAGGATCGCTCACCTCCCTGCTCCCAATCCCCAATATCATGAAATTCTCCCTGAGCGATCAACGGTCCATGCTTTCTCCTCGATCGAAGACTACGATAAAATCAAAAAATCATATTTCATGAGTTCTTATAACTCTACCCTTTGACCTTTCCCTCCTACGAGTCAGTAAAATGATGATCCCTCGCCACGTGTCCCTTCTCCTGGATGGCTCTAATTATTTCAAGACTTCGTGTTTCGCGATGTCCAATCTCCTGTAAAAATCCAAAGGGTTTAAACCTTGCACACATTCCCTGGATCCAATGGATATTGATTCACGTGCTCCCAGATCCTACGGCTGAGATCTGTTTCCTCGTGGCACGCTCTCCTATGTGCTTGGACATGAGATTTAATGGTCCAAATTTCCTCTTCTACAACTGATCTAATTATTTTCGACGCTCCTCCTCCTGAGCTTTGGCTTTCTTTCCAAAATTGGAATATTTCAAATTTTTCAAAGGCCTCGACCTTTAGTTCCTCTGTGAGCCTGCTACTTGGGTCTCGTCTGCATTTTGAAGACATTGTCTCTCCTAAGCTTTGGGACTTGGAATAAGTCCACTCCTGCACACTCCTTGACCTTTATCTTATGAGATTTCAACTCACTCAGTCTCTAAGGGATGCGGCCCTCTTCTTCCTTAGAATACTTATGGTGCTCTTTCTGGCACACTCTACGTTGAACCCCCTGAGCTTTGGAACTTAAAAAAAGTTCTCTCTATGTGCACTCCTTGCGCTTTGAATGGCCTTCAACTAGTTGTCTTTCAACACTTCATCTAAGTGTTCTCCTGGTTCATTCCTTGAACTCGTATTCCTCTAGAGTGTTCATTAACTATGTGATCCAGGTGGATATCGGTGGCCACCCACCTTTTCCAGCTGGCTCAAAACATCTTTCTAGCAATTTTGATAATTTACTATTTTTAGCATTTTTTCAAGTCCTAAACTTTCGGATCATGAAATTGTGTGCAACTGTTGTAGTCCTCAGATAGATGTTTTCAATGGGCTATCATACACCTAAAACAGAGATCGTATGCAAAAGTTACGACCTCGGGAAGTTGATGTACTGACTTACCCAAAAGGGGCCCACATGACTTTTGGCGCTTCATCTCCTAGGGTTAGGTTTTTGGATGTTTAGGGTTTTTGAAACTCCTGTTTATTGTAAAAATTCCTTGAGAGCCTCATTGTAATAATCTTATTGTGAATGAGCATAGTCATCACATCTCTTCTCAGAGATAAGACGCCACCATTCTAGCAAGCTTGTTTTTCGTTGCATTTTACAGTTTCAGCTTATTTCCTTATTGAATAGAAAACCAGTTTTATTGTATCTCTGTTATTCTGTGTTAAGCATCTGGTAATAATATATAGTCATTTAGTTCTTCTAATAAAATCCAAATCAGTGGTATCAGAGTGGTCTTCTCCTTTTCATCTTAATGCATGTCCCCAACGAGGTCAGAGTACAAAGATTTGGGTCTTGAGCTTGTTTCGCTTGAGGACAAAAGCTCTCGCACACCTAAGAGACCTCTCATGGAAGGAGAAAAGAAATACGATGGGACAAGAGATCCTTTCAAACTATTGATTGAGGAATCCCTCACACAACTGAGGAATGAGATGATGGATAATTTCGCGCAAATCCTTCGGCGACTACCAACAGGCAATGCATTTTATTCGAGCAGAGGCACCGCCCCATTCAATGTACAAATAAACTTTGATATTCCTATATTTGAAGGTCAGATAGATGCAGATGTTGTAGACAAGTGGTTGAATCTACTAGAAGGGTATTTCTTTGTCCATAACTTTTTTAATAGAGAAAATATTACTTTTGCGCTCCTCAAAGTCATTCCCCATGTCAAAGATTGGTGGGAAACTTTCTGTGAACAAAAGGAAATAGAGGAACCCTAATTATTTACAATCATGGCCACCTTAGAATCCTTCAGGGATGCTATTAAGGAACAATACTACCATGTCGGAAGTTTTGATGACTTGTATACCAAATGGACCACACTGCGGTAAGAAAGAGACCAAGCAGTGCCAGATTTCAAAAATATCTTCCATACTTTGCGCACCAAGTTGGGTATCAAAGATTCAGAGAGAAATATATTTCTCAAGTATCACGGTGTTTTTCATAGATACATCCAGACCGAAATGGAATTTTTGGACATCTCATCCTTGGGCACGACCTACCGATATGACGTCAAAACTGAGCAGAAGCTCAAATGAAAGATGTGACAATTTGGGTCGGGGAACCCCTCACAAAAAAATCCAGGAAAGGGAAGCCCCAACCCACAAAAAAAAGGACAGAGAAAATATGGACAGTATCAGGACAACCAGTCCAAGTTGCAAGCAAAGAAGGACACCAGAAAGACAAAGAAAGATACCGAGAAGTGGTGTGACTTCCATAAGAGCCCTTGGCATAACACTGTTGACTGTCACTCAAGGAAGACACTGGTGGCCGAAGTGAAAGTCTATGAATCAGATGCGGGTTCTGAATATGAGTTAGAACCAGAAAGTGGAAGACAGATCATTGACATGGAACCCAGTGCCATCGTTGCTATCACCAAGCTCCATCATGGTGAACCAGACGAGACAGAAGAAGGAGAGTGCCTCTTCCATTCACAGATGTGGGTAAAAGGCACCCCACTTCACTTCATCGTTGATAGTGGTAGTGTAACACCCCGTTTCCCCTAGTCTTTAAAAATAACTATAGTGGCCAAGAACTATGGAAAACTCAAAGATGTGAATGTTTGATTTGATGGACCTTTGTATAAAAGGTCGATGAATGAAAATTATGTTATGAATATGTGTTGCATGACTGCTAGGAGGGGATTTGCTAAAAGAGACCACGATGGCTAATGAGAGGTGGTGGAAGGGACCTAGAATGGTTGCATTAACTTCCACCGAGCCAGTACCATACTGGTTTTTAATTTCTCAAAGACCAAAGCAACTATCTGACCCTAGAATGGATTTCCCATTAGATTGGTAGGTGGGGAGGCTCCTCAAGAGTTAATGAGGGGATGGGGGTGAACCACCCATCCGTAAAATCTCTCAGACCTAACCATGGATGAGGAAATTCGTGACACACGCAATCTTGTAGAGAAAAGGCAAGAGAGGAAGTGTGGTAAAGGGTAGAGTAATAGTGCGTGAGACAAGGATCATTGAAGAGAACTAGAGAAACTCTGGAAACACAGGGAGTTCTGAACATAGGAGAAGGAGAATAACCTTCGTCCTGGATTATTTTTCCGTATCGGGAGAAGGAGAGTAACCTTCGTCCTTGACTTCCGTTGAGATGGAAGTAGGAGACTAAATCTCAAATCATCATGGTCTAGCTCGGGGGTGGCTAGTGGTAAATCCATTTGCAGTCATTGAGCCTATGGTTGGGTGGAAACGAGCACCCCTCCCAGTAGTTGCATCACACCTAGTGGATCTGATAAGTGTTTTATGCCTTGTATTTTGAATTGAATATCATGAATACATGCTCATGTTTATATGCCCATAATGATTTATGTGTGGAATGATTGCCTAGTGTTTTAGAATGGAAATAATGGATGCATGTGTATACTTACATGCCATAGTTGGTTTCTGTACAAATGATTAAGTCTGGGGCATGAGTTTGCTCCACCGAGAATCATCTTGTTTGCTTGATTCTCGTAATATTCTAGGAAGGCTCCTCTAGAGTACTCTTCCCCAGAAATTACCCCATAAACCTTGGAACTGTACCGAACCTTTACCCAAATATTCGACGAAGATCAGGGACAATTGTGCAAGAACAATCTGAAGGTTCATGCGATCTGGGTCTGGAAACCTTATGTAGGAAAGAGTAGCTCTCTAAGGTCTCGGAGTCATGGGAGTTTGAAGCTCCAAGAGGTTGAATTTCGTGATTCAAGCTCAGAAAGGATAGCAAATCCGATTATCGAAAGAGAATACCCCATCATTTGGTAGACGAACGGTCGAAATCCTTTCAAAAATACCCTATATCTGTCATGACCGATGGATCTAGAGGAGGAGAATAGGCATTAACACCTCGGCCCTTTTAGCCTTTGCAAGTAGCGATGGGATCCAGGACCCTAGATCCAAGGATCTGTTGGAGCTCTATTGATCGTCGATCTTAAACTTTGCATAGGCAGGAGAGTGGACTCGACAACGTCCTAAAAGTCTCGAAGTATTCAAAACCTTCCATCAACACAGGACGCGTGGAAGTTGGGTAGAATTTCATTGACTCGCGACTTGGAGTGGTCAAGGGTAGGACTGCACGAACTCACGATTCACAAAATCGCGACGTGATCGTGATTGTTGGATCCAAGCCACGGAAGAACCGTTGGATCAGAACCTTCGCGTTGTATCGCGTATCGGGGTTCAAAGGTTGAAAGAATCTATTTTTGACTGCAAAAGTAATGAAGTGTAGAGCATCGAGAGCTCGTGTTAACATGTGGCACATTCATTAGGTGGGGACCGCATGGTTGACAGGTGGCATAACAACAAGCGCCCAGAGAAAGTTGGGAGTGGGTGACAGGTGGTGGACACATGTCGCCTGAGAAAGAGTCAACCCATTGTTGACTTATCATGGTTCGGGGTTTCACAAGATGAAGAAGTTGCACCTTGTTCACTAAGGTTGCAAAATGTCGAGAGCCGAGATCTCATGCGACGGGTGACAGTGACACAGCTCGTAATCAAGGTACAGTAGAGGAGACAAGTGGCGTGTACGCGCCACTTGGAAGAGTCCACATAACGTTGAACTCTCACGTATCGAGGATTCACAAAGGAGGATCACAAGGGCTCAACAATCCAACTAGCGAAGTCACGAGTTGTGAGTAGTGCTAGTGTTTAGCCTAGACTATGATTATCTGTAGCAGGCACTAGTGAGAAAGGAGCCATACCCGTATCGCATTTCGGGTATCGACATTTGGAGAAAGAGGATTTGAGAGCCTTGACTCTCCAACCCATGAGTTGCGAAAGGCGCTTGCACTAAGGCCAGGTTGTGGTCACTTGAAGGAGGATAAGGGAAGGGATGGTCTAAGCTAGGCCCCATAGAAATTCGGGGATCCTATCCCTCGAGGAAAAAAGACAAAAAATCTAGGTTGGCGTAGTGGGTGTGTGACAAATTGGTATCAAAGCATGTTTACAATACTTGGCCTGCTTGGGCTCATGAACAAGTTGCACAAAAACTCCATTTGAAGTACTCTTAAAAGGAGTAACCCTCTATCTTAACCCACTTTATCAAAAGTCAAAGTTAAGAATGAAAATTCCTATTGTGTGTATGCATTTGAAAAATATGAATTATGTGTTGGTTATGAATGAATATAAATATTGACTAACAACAAGTGTTTTTCCTGCACACAAGCGAACGATCAACGGCGAGAAAATGTAGACACATAGAATGGTGACGCACCATGAAGTGGGGGATGGCTCCCACAATAGAGATGAAGAGTCTGACGAAAGGAGAGTGGTAGAGACCCCTTCAGATCTAGCTGAGATTGTGAGGAGCCTCATGGTCGAACTAGAGAGTTGCAAGGCCGACAACGAGAGGTTGATAAAAGAGAAAAAGAAGAAAATGGAAATTAATGTAGTCTTGCTGTAGAGTTTATCCGACATACAAAGCCAATTGCAACATGGACCTAACACCAGTCACGCAGACGAACGATAGACAAAGAAAAGTCAAAGTCCACCTGAGATACAGAAACATGGTCTTTTAAGTGGCCACACTGGGAAGAGCACCTCGAGAAAGGTCCACCCCAAAGATAAGGGACAAGCATCGAATGATTCCTATGGAAAGGAAATTGGTGACTCGAAGGGATATTCTAGTAGCATAACTAGTTCTTATTCCCGAAGAAAATGGAAGAAGAGAAAGCATTCCAAAAGTCATAATCTCAAAGAATTCAAGGAGGCCTAGCTGCTTGGACTAATGAAGTATTTCAGAGTCCATGACTTCTCAGAAAACCTGAAGGCCCGAGTAGCCACTTTCAACTTGAATGGAAAGGCTTCCATTTGGTGGGAAGACCTTAAGAATGTAAAATGGATTCATGAAGAGGACCTATCTTGGGAACGGTTTGAGAAATACTTCAGGAAGAAGTATCTGTCGGAAAAGTATTTCAACAAAAATACTAAAGAATTCTATGAACTCAAGCTGGGGAAACTCACCACAGAGGAATATGTCAACAAATTTCTCGAGTTGCTGAGGTACTACCCTATATAAAAGTAGAAAACGAAAAGGTGCAATGATTCATCAGTGGACTACCTAAGGACTATTAGAACAGGATTGAGTTTGACGAGCCAAAGACCCTAGAATACACTATCCAAAAGGAAAGATATTGTTATGAACATCTTGGGCATCGGACAGAACCTTGCAAAGGCTAGAAGCAGAAGAATAGTTAGGGATTCCAGAAAAATGGGTTTAAATCCCCAAGATTTAAAAACTATAAAAAGGACTCAAGGATGAGCTTCCCAACCCGAAGTGTACACTAGCAGAATTTCCCATCCCAGAGTGGAAATAGACCTTTTGGATCTACCCTAGGAAAGATTGATAACCCAAAGAGAGAACCCTTGAAATGTTGGAGTTGTGGAGAAGAACATTTACTGAGGGACTGCCCGCACCAACAACAGAATAGTCATAGAATTTACAACGTTCAAGAAGCTACCACCGTTAATGACGTGGCTAGGAGTGTGCCACAAATTTATGCAGCCTTGGATAATAAACAAGCTGACCACCAAGCTTCAGTGGTGGAGATGGAAGGTATGATCACCAACCATCTAGTGTCTATTCTAACTGGCCCTAGTTCAAATTTGATTTATATATCTCCTAAGGCTATTGATAAGTGTAAATTACAGCCACATAAACATGCCAAGCCATGGTTGGTATAGTTAGCCACTGGCACCAAAACAAAGGTAGCGGAGATCATACCAGCTTGCCAATTCACTATGGGTGAATTCCCCACCCAAGCAACCCTTAACATACTACCCCTAGGGTTGTATGGCTTGTTGATTGGTATGGACTAGCTAGCCACATATAAAGCCAGACTAGACTGTTACCATAAAACCTTAGAATGTGTAAGTGAAGAAGGAAGAACGATAACCCTTCGAGGGATCCAAAAACCTGTCTTGGTGAGATGAATATCAACACTTCAAATGAGAAAGTATTGCAGAAAGGGATGTCCACTATATGCAATACAGGTGTTGGAATCATTTGAAGATGACAAACCAAGCCTCAAAGACCACCCCACACTAAGAGAATATAGAGATGTGTTTCCGGAAGAGGTACTGGGTTTACCTCTGAGAAGGGACATTGACTTCTTGATAGAACTTGCACCAGGAGCAGTGCTTGTGTCTAGGACACCCTATAGGATGAGCACACCTGAGCTAATTGAGCATAAATTACAACTAAAAATTTTTATGGACAAAGGCTATATCCGGCCCAATGTTTCCCCATGGGAAGCACCAACTCTATTTGTGAAGAAGAAATATGGTACCCTCCGACTGTGCATAGATTATAGAAATATCAATAAGTTAACCATAAATAACAAGTACCCCTTACCCTAGATTGATGACTTGTTCGATCAATTGGGAGGTTCTTCCATATTCTCAAAGATTGACTTGAGATATGGATACCATCAAGTCTGAATCAAGGGTGAAGACATCCACAAAACTACCTTCAGGACGAGATATGGTCACTATGAGTTTGTGGTAGTACCATTTGGATTAACCAATGCCCTTGCCACTTTTATGTGCTTGATGAACAATGTGCTCAACAAATTCCTAGACAAATTTGTACTAGTTTTTATTGACGATATATTAATTTACTCCAAGAATAGAGAGGAACATGAGGAACATCTTAGACTTGTGCTTCAAGTGCTAAGAGAACATCAGCTCTATGCCAAATTTAGCAAGTGCGACTTTTTCCAGAAGCAAATACATTACTTGGGCCATGTCATATCTAAAAAAGGAGTAGCAGTAGACCCTGACAAGATCTGGTCTATCATGGACTAGCCTACCCCAAAGGAGGTTTTGGATATCAGATCCTTTATGGGCTTAGTAGGATACTATAGGAGATTTATAAAAGGATTCTCCAAGATTGGTTATCCAATCACTGCCCTCCAGAAGTAGGGATCTAAATTCACATGGACACAAGAATGTGAAGAAATATTTCAATCCCTGAAACACCTTCTGACCCATGCACCCGTGTTGAAGATCGTTGATCCCAAAAACGACTTCCTCATGTGCACAGATGTCTGTAAGGAAGGGATCGGAGGAGTCCTTATGCAAGGAGGAAGTGTAGTCTACTATGAATCCTGAAAATTGAATGAGAATGAAGTCAACTATGTGACCCATGATCTAGAACTTGTCGCCATAGTGCACGCCTTAAAAATGTGGAGGCATTACCTCCTGGGAAGTAAATTTGTACTTATGACAGACCACTGTGGATTGCGATATCTGTTTGAACAACCAAAGCTCAATGCCAGAAAAGCTAGGTGGATGGCCCTTCTTAGTGAGTTTGATTTCGAAATCAAACATATCAAAGGAAAGGAAAATAAGGTGGTTGATGCCCTTAGCAGAAGTATGAAAAAAATTCATCTGGCAGTGGTGAGCACCTGCGAGACCAACGTCAGGGAAAGATTTAAGAATGCACAAGAAACCGACACATTCTTCCAGACCGTGACCTCGTACCTGGAGCAAGAACCCACAGGGATAAAGTATGAAGGCTACCAGATGATAGATGTATGCCTGCTAACTTACAGAAACAGATTGCATATTCCATATTGTGACGACTTGAAGAGGTTCATAATGGATGAACTACATAAAAGACCATATGTTGGTCATCCAGGATACCAGAAGATGATCATGGCCACCAGGAAACAATTCTATTGTCTTGGATTGAAGAAAGACATGGCTGAGTACTTAGCCAAATGTATAGAATGCTAATAGGTTAAAGCAAAATAGCGACACGCAGCAAGATTATTACAACCTCTACCAATCCCGGAATGAAAATGGGAAACCATCTCCATGGATTTCATCACCGGATTACCAACCTCGACCAAATATAATGAAACCATCATGTGGTGGTGGATAAACTGAGCAAGTCCGCTCATTTTATCCCCATCAAGTTAACTTTCAAGGCAATAGACATCGCCAACATATTCATGAGGGAGATATTCAGACTACATGGTATACCTAAAGAGATCGTATCTGACAAAGACACAAAATTTACTTCCAACTTTTGGAAATCCTTGATGATTGGTCTGGAGACCAAATTACTCTTTAGCACAGCCTATCATCCTCAAACCGATGGACAGATAGAAAGAGTGAACCAAATATTAGAAGACATGCTAAGGATGCATGTAATGCATCAATCCAAAAAGTGGGAATATTACCTGCCACTAGTGGAATTCCCCTACAACAATGGTGTTAGCGATATTTCTTGTTTAGGGGGTTAGATATCAAAAGAATGGATTAAAACCCACTTGTCCAAAGTTTCAGGCAATAATGCACCCATGGTAAGCAGCAAGCAAGTCCGGGCGGTCCAGATTTGCGCGCACAAATCGACGGCGCACAGCAATTTTCAGACCCCCCTTGCCTTTCGATCTTTA
>ML780853.1:318525-340828 GCA_009831015.1 Picea engelmannii | reverse complement strand
TGGAAAATCTTCTCCATGACTATGAAGGGGAACCTAATCTTATGCTCAGAAGAATTCATCAGATGGTGGAGGTGCAGCAGACCAGAGAACAGGTCCTGGACAGAGCTTACAATCGTCAGCAGAAGATCAAGCAGGCTTTCGACCGGAAAAACAAGAAGAAAGAGTTTGGACAGGGTGATCTGGTGCTCAAGTGGGATGCACCCAGACAGGAGAAGGGCAAACACAATAAATTTGATGCCCTCTGGTTCGGTCCTTTCAAGATCCTTGAAGTGTTTTCCAACAACACTTACAGGTTGCAGGATCTAGAAGGCAATGAAGCTTTTAGTGGCCCAATCAATGGGCACTTCTTAAAAAAGTGTTTTCTGTGAGCCGCAGCCAGCTCGTTCCATTTTTGCCTTTTAAATATTGTTTTTGTTTTGTTTTGTTTTCCGGACTAATAAATGACTCCATAGCCCAACAACAAAGGCACCAAGTCTGCAAAAGAGTTCTTAGAGCATCACAGGGACGACTCTATCCCCCATGGAGACAAATGTTAGAAATATTTCTTGTTTAGGGGGTTAGATATCAAAAGAATGGATTAAAACCCACTTGTCCAAAGTTTCAGGCAATAATGCGCCCATGGTAAGTAGCAAGCAAGTCCGAGCGGTCCAGATTTGCGCGCACAAATCGACGGCGCACAGCAATTTTCAGACCCCCCTTGCCTTTCGATCTTTAAGCGAGGGGGGGGGNTCCCGACGGCCACGATCGTAGCGCCCAGATCAATGGCGCTTGTGCAGCCCCGCTCTTCTTATCTGCCATATGATTAACCAGTGTGGGCCCTCCTCCTGTCATTTCATTCTTTCGTCCACCTTTCCCTTGCTACCGCGTGTCATCCATTTACCTCTCCTCTTTGGTCCACGTTGCTCTCCTTCCTTTCTACTATCCATTCATTCTCTGCCACGCGTCCCGTCTCTTTCCACATCAGTTTCTCGCCCGAAGGCGAGTCCTTTTCTCCCGTCTTCACCCCATCTAACTGATTGTCTTCCGCCACGAATCATCCCCTGTTACCCCTCTCTGTCATCACTCTCACTTCTCGCCATCACTCCTACCATACATCATGTCCTCCCCTCCGCGCTGGCCCTCATGTCCGTCCCTCAAGCTATTCAGTTGTCCCAGGTGGCAGCACGAGAATTATTCCCTATCCCGAGATGCTGAGTTGGCTGGGCCATTATCAATCCCCAAGAAGAAGTTATTGAAGCGGTTGGTGGTGGTTAGACATCATCTCCATCATAATGGGGACGTCCTGCAATGAATTAAAAGCACATCGATTCGCCGAATAAACTGTCAGAAGGTTGATCGCGTCTGCCATAAGTTGCACGACCATTCAAAGATCGCAGCTCCATGTTGTCAGAAGCCATGCAGATGCAAAGCCTTCAATGCAGTTTCTTGGTTCCGCCGCTATTGTTGTAGTTGAGTATATGTAGGCATTTTTTCCATTTTTGTATCTATCGATGGTAGAGCTAAGCTCCCGACTGTAAAGTTTCAGTGACATTCTGGTTTCATGGTTATGCCTCTGTGTTTGAGATTTCTTGGTTTATAACAAACAGTTTCCTTTCTTTCCATCTCTGTTTCGTCTTGGCTAGAGGGTTCACAGTGAAGGATTCACGTGGACTTAACAATCTTGTTGCAACAAAGGATTTGTTGTGGCATCGTTGTATTCTCTAGTATATGTGTTCGAATGTAAAAGGATTTTGAGTTTGAATGCACTTCTTCTCTAATCTATAATGAACCTGATGTTTATTGTGGGCCACTGCGCTTTCTCGCATAAGTCTTCCACCTGCTCACCCTTTATTACGACTCACTGTTTGGAGTTTATCATGACCTCACTCGTTCATGCATGCCTGGTTCGGTTTCTAAGTTGAAATTGTGTTGTTTCGAGTTTCCCTCCATTTGATCAACCTTAAAAAAAATCATGACATTAAATCTGATGGGCTTCGAGCTCTGCTCCTGCTAGCAATCCAGGAGTGACTTCCGAGAGCTAACAAATGGCTACCAAGAATCCTTGAAGATGAGCCCTTTCGAAGTCCACTATGGTAGGCCATGAAACACTCCAGTCAGTTGGAGTAATCTCGTAAATAGAATTTCTATTGGACCCGACATGTTGAAAGAAATGGAACAACAAGTGACTCAGATAAAACAAAATCTAAAGGTCGCTCAGAACAGACAGAAAAGTTACACCGACCGAAAGAGAACTCTAAGAGAATTCAAGACGGGAGACCATGTATATCTCAAAGTTAAGCCCGGGAAGAGTTCCCTGAGGATGGGAGGTTGTGCCAAGTTGGCACCTCAGTATTGTGGACTCTTTGAAGTTATAGATAGAGTGGGACCTGCAGCCTATAGGCTAGCACTTCCTCCCATAGTAAAAGAACATAATGTTTTCCATGTTTCGTTATTGAAGAAATATGTACATGATTCTAATCATATAATTGACTGGTCTATGATCTAGGTGGAACTGGAGGGAGAATGCCTGCCATAATCTCAATGAATACTGGACAAAAAGGAAACCCCACTCAGGAACCGAACCATTTCACAGGTTAAGTTGCAGTGGAAACATTTTGGCCCAGATGAGGCTACGTGGGAAATGGAAGATGCCATGAAACAAGCATATCCAATTTTGTATACTTATGTACATACACATCATATTGATAGATATAACATCGAGGATGATGTTCCTTTAAGGGGGAGGGAATTGTAACACCCTGTTTCCCCCAGTCTGTAAAAATAACTATAGTGGCCAAGAACTATGGCAAACTCAAAGATGTGAATGTTTGATTTGATGGACCTTTGTATAAAAGGTCGATGAATGTAAATTATGTTATGAATATGTTTTGCATGACTGTTGGGAGGGGATGTGCTAAAAGAGACCACGATAGATAATGAGAGGTGGTGGAAGGGACTTGGAATGGTTGCGTTAACTTCCACCGAGCCAGTATTGTACTGGTTTTTATTTGCTCAAAGATCAAAGCAATTCTCTGACCCTAGAATGGATTTCCCATTAGATTGGTAGGTGGGGAGGATCCTCAAGAGTTAATGAGGGGATGGGGGTAAACCGCCAATCCGTAAAATATCTCAGACATGACCATGGATGGGAAAATTTACGCCACACGCAATCTTGCAGAGAAAAGGAAAGAGAGGAAGTGTGGTAAAGGGTAGAGGAAGAGCACGCACGACAGGGATTGCGGAAGAGAACTGGAGAAACTATGGAAACACAGGGAGTTTTGAACATAGGATAAGGAGAGTAACCTTCATCCTGGAATTTTTTTTGTATCGGGAGAAGGAGAGTAACCTTCATCCTTGACTTTCGTTGAGCTGGAAGTAGGAGACTGAATCTCAAAGCATCGTGGTCTAGCTCGGGGGTGGCTAGTGGTAAATCCGTTTGGAGTCACTAAGCCTATGGTTGGGTGGAAATGAGCACCCCTCCCAGCAATTGCATCATGCCTGGTGGATCTGATAAGTGTTTTATGCCTTGTATTTTGAATTGAATATCATGAATACATGCTCATGTTTATATGCCCATAATGATTTCTATGTGGAATGATTGCCTGTTGTTTTAGACTGGAAATAATGGATGCATGTGTATACTTACATCCCATAGTTGGTTTCTGTACAAATGATTAAGTCTGGGGCATGAATTATCTCCACCGAGAATCGTCTTGTTTTCTTGATTATCGTAATATTCTAGGAAGGCTCCTCGAGAGTACTCTTCCCTGGGAATTGCCCCATAAACCTTGGAACTGTACCGAACCTTTACCCAGATATTCGACCAATATCAAGGACAATTGCCCAAGAACCGTCTGAAGGTTCATGCGATCCGGGTCTAGAAACCTTATGTAGGAAAGAGTATCTCTCTAAGGTCTCGGAGTTGTGGGAGTTAGAAGCTTCGAGAGGTTGAATTTCATGATTCAAGCTTAGAAAGGATAGTGAGTCCGATTATCAAAAGAGAATACCCCATCATTTGGTAGACGAACGGTCGGAATCCTTTCAAAAATACCCCAGATCTGTCATGATCAATGGATCTAGAGGAGGAGCACAGGAATTAACACCTCGACCCTTTCAGCCTTTGCAAGTAGCGATGGGATCCAGGACCGTAGATCCAAGGATCTATCGGAGCTCTATTAACCTTCGATCTTAACCTTTTCATAGGCAGGAGAGTGGACTTGACAACATCCTGAAAGTCCCGAAGTATTCAAAACCGTCCATTGGCATAGGACACGTGGAAATCGGGTAGCATTTCGCTGACTCATGACTTGGAGTGGTCAAGGGTAGGACTGGACGAACTCACAATTCACGAAATCGCGACGTGATCATGGTCATTGGATCCAAGCCACGGGAGAACCATTGGATCAGAACCTCCACGTGGTATCATGTATCGGGGTTCAAAGGTTGAAAGAATCTCTTTTCAACTACAAAAGTCGCGAAGTGTCAAGCATTGAGGGCTCATGCGAACATGTGGCACATTCGTTAGGTGGGGACTGCGTGGTTGATAGGTGGTGTAGCAACATCGCCTAGAGAAATGTGGGAGCGGGTGACAGGTGGTGGAAACATGTCACCTGGGAAAGAGTCAACCCATTGTTGACTTATCATGGTTCAGGGTTTCACAGGATGAAGAAGTTGCACCTTGTTCGCTAAGGTCATGAAACCCCGAGAGCGAAGATCTCATGCAACAGGCGACAACAACACAGCTCGTAAGTAGAGTACAGCAGAGGATACAAGTGGCATGTACGCGTCTCTTGCCAGATTCCACGTAATGTTGACCTCTCGTGTCTCAAGGATTCGCAAAGGAGGAGCACAAGGGCTCAACACTCCAACTAGCGAAGTCGTGAGTTGCAAGTAGTGCTAGTGTTTAGCCTAGCCTACAGTTATATGTAGCAGGCACTAGGGAGGAGGGACCCATACCCGTATCGCATTTCGGGTATCAGGGTTTGGAGAAAGAGGAGTTGAGAGCCTTGACTCTCCAACCCACGAGTTATGAAAGGCGCTTGCGCTAAGGCCAGGTTGTGGTCGCTTGGAGGAGGATAAGGGAAGGGATGGTCTATGCTAGGCCCCATAGAAATTCGGGGATCCTTTACCTCAAAGAAAAAAGATGAAAAATCTAAGTTGGTGTAGTGGGTGTGTGACAGGTAGCCAGAAGAACCTCATCTCAGAAGAGGTCGCCAAGCGGTTGGCCCTGCCGACAACACCGCACCCACAACCCTACACCATTGGATGGCTCCACCAAGGAAGCAATCTTCACATCAGCCAACAGTGTCGACTGTCGTACGACATCAAGCCCTTCAAAGATGAGGTATTGTGTGATGTTTCTCCTCTTGAAGTTTGTGATTTTCTTTTGGGCCAACCTTATTTGTGGAAACATCATGTTGTATATGAGTCTAGGCCTCATAGTATTATTATTACTTTGAACAGTAAATTGTACAGGATACTCGAGGTTGTCCCACCTAGTTCTATTTCCTTGATCTCTGCTAAGCAATGCAGGAAGGTCATCTCTCAAACAGGGAAGTTTGTCTTCTTCATGATTCACTCTCAAAATGAGAGAAAAATCACAGCCACATCTAGGGTCTCTGTGGCCGACCTCTCCACATAGCAAAATAAAGTAGATAAGGTCATGGAAGAATACTCAGATATCTTCTCCTCACCTACCGAGGTACCTCTTCACTGCCAGGTCAAGCACCCCATCGATCTAACCCCCAGCACACCACTGCCCAATGGGCTAGTCTATCGCCACTCTCTGTTAGAGAATGAGGAGATCAAGCGATAGATCCAATAATTGCTCCACAAGGGGCACATCCGTCCTAGCTCATCACCTTGTGGGAGCCCAATCGTGTTGGTACAGAAGAAAGATGGAACCTAACAACTTTCAATTGATTATCAGGCTCGGAATAAAATCATAGTCAGAAATCGGTACCCAATTCATCGAATCGAAGACCTCCTTGATCAACTCATGGGGGCCAAATACTTCAGTAATATTGATCTGAAGTCTAGCTACCACCAGGTCTCGATAGAACAGATAGATGTATGGAAGACCACTTTCAAGTCAAAGGAAGGCCTTTTTGAATGGTTGGTTATGCCCTTTGGTCTGACAAATGCTCCAGCCACTTTCATGAGGATGATGGACGATATCTTGTGACCATTCACCAATACTTTTGTAGTGGTGTGTCTTGATGACATTCTCATTTACAACAAGACTTAGGCCAAACACTTGCAGCATATTCAGCAGGTTCTACACACCCTGCAGCAGCACAAGCTATATGCCAACTTGGAAAAATTCTCCTTCGGCATGGAAAGGTTACATTAACTAGGCTACATCATTGATAAACATGGCGTACATGTGGATCTATCCAAGATCCAAGTCATCCGTGACTAGCCAGCCCCAACCACACTCACTGAGCTTCGGAGCTTCTTGGGCCTTGCCAATTTCTACCATAGGTTTGTGTTGGGATTTTCCCATACTGCATGGGCCCTCAGCCAAATAACCAGAGGTGGTGGTAAGGTGAAATTTGCATGGGGTCAGCCCCAACAACAAGAGTTTGATGATTTGAAGTAGTGCTTGTGCTCAGCCCCAATACTTTCACTACCAAACCTGCAGCAGCCCTTTGAGATTGAGATTGATGCTTCAGACTATGTTGTGGGTGTCGTTCTCATGAAAAACGGCCACCCCATGGCCTATCATAGTGCCACACTATCAGATGTTGTCCATAAGTACCCTACTTACAACAAAGAAATGTACTCCATTGTGAAAGCCTACCACCAGTGGAGACATTACATTCTTGGGAGGGAGACAGTCATCCACACTGATCATAAGGCACTACAGTTCATGTAGACACAAGGAAAATTGCAGAATGATCACCATCAAAAGTGGTCCACATACTTGCAGCAATTCCACCTCAACATCAAGTATAAAACAGGAAGCACCAACCGCGTCGTTGATTGCCTCAACAAACCACCACTCGCGGCACTCACCACAGTGCTAGACTCATACGGTCATGACATCCTGGATGGCACCAACTCTATGAGACAGACCCGGACTTCGCCACCACCTACCAAATGTTGGGTGCAAAGGCATTTGTCGATAATTTCCATCTTCAGGATAGGTTTTTATGTCGTCTGGGCCATATATTTGTTCCCTCAAGTGAGGGAGCGAAGCTGATCTGGGAAACCCACTACAGCCGGGTGGTAGGACACTTCGATGTCGAAAAGATAGTGGCGATGCTACAAAAACATTTCTACTGGCTAAAACTTCAATAGAAGGTCAACAAGTATATCAGGTCTTGCACTACCTGCACTATTTCCAAACCAACCACTAAGAAATAGGGCCTATAAACCCCTCTTCCTACTCCTGACAGACTATGGGAATCCATCTCAATGGACTACATGTCGGCCCTCCCATCCACCAAGTGGGGAAATGACTGTGTTTTTGTAGTTGTCGATCACTTTTCTAAGATGGTGATTATGGTTGCTTGCAAGAAGAGCATCATAGTATAAGCCACTACCAAGCTCTTCTTTGAACGAGTCTGGGTACATTTTTGAATCCCACAAACCATTATCTTAGATCGGGACATTTTATTTCTCAACACATTCTGGTCGAGCCTCTGGTCACTGTTGGACACCAAGCTCACCAAATCCATGACCTTCCACCCCCAGATAGATTGCCAAACTAAGGTCATAAATCAAATAATCGTGCATATCCTATGCATGTATAATTCCAATCACCCTCACACATGGGATGAGAGTCTTCCCTATGTCCAACATAGCTACAACTGAGCCCTGCAAAGCTCAACGGGCCACAACCCCTTTCAGGTGGGCTTGGGATTCCAACCATTGGGTCCCATAGATGTTGCACTTCCCCTTGCGGTCACCTCAACCAACTCCTCTCCTGATCCAATTGAGGATGAAAAATCCACCCGGTTCATTGAGAGGATCCAACACATCAGACAATAGGTTTGGGATATCCTACAAAAGTCCAATGACAAGTACAAGCAACACCATGATCAACATCGGGTTCCACATAAGTTTCAGGTGGGCGAAAAAGTTTGGTTGCACTTGTAGAAAGAATGCCTTAAAGGACCCTATCAGAAGCTTCTCCCACTCTATTATGGATTTTACACCATCACCAAGGTTGTGGGGGATAATTCTTTTGCGCTCAACATTCCTCCTTTCCTTGGCCTGCACCCAGTGTTCAACATGGACCTCCTTCAGCTTTATTTCCCACCATTATTGGACACCTCAGGCGTAGCATAACAACTGAAACCAACAAATATCAACCCCAACTACATACAACAGGCATCCATTGATCATATTGTGGACACACAGATCAAGGGCACTCGACAACAAAGGATCCAACTTTATCGAGTCGTCAAAGCAGGGCAGCTCCTACACCAAGGCAAGTGGCTCACCTGGGGCCAAATTCAGCAAACATTTCCTCATCTGATGGGGGAACTCAATGCAATGGAGACCATTTATTTATAGTGAAGGAGGATTTATCCAGGTAGATATCGGTGGCCACCCACCTTTTCCAGCTGGCTCAAAACAACTTTCTAGCAATTTTGATAATTTACTATTTTTAGCAGTTTTTTGGGTCCTGAACTTCCAGAGCCGTTTTGAGGACCTAAATGACATTTTTTGGGGTATGTTTGTGCAAGTGTTGTATTCCTCAAATAGATCTTTCCAGCGGGCTATCATACGCCTAAAATGAAGATCGTATGCAAAAGTTACGACCCTGGGAAGTTGATGTACTGACTTACCCAAACGGGGCCCACATGACTTTTAGCGCTTCATCTCCTAGGGTTAGGTTTTTTGATGTTTAGGGTTTTTGAAACTCTTGTTTATTGTAAAAAGGCCTTGAGAGCCTCATTGTAATCATCTTCTTGTGAATGAGAGTATTTGTCACATCTCTTCTCGAGATAAGCTGCCACCATTCCAGCAAGCTTGTTTTCCATTGTATTTTACAGTTTCAGCTTATTTCTTATTGAATAGAAAACTAGTTTTACTGTATCTCTGTTATTCTGTGTTAAGAATATGGTAATAATCTATAATCATTTCATTCTACTCATAAAATTCGGATCACTCTGTATCAAATTCTATCTTCACTACTCGGATCTCGAATATCTATGTCCCTTTTTCTCCTCGAAGAGATATAAGTGCCCTCTTGGAAACTTATGCTCAAGCACTCCTTGTTGAGCTGACAGAATCTTCAATAACTCTATAAGTGTCTTCTCCTGGACACTTATATTCTTACAGAACTCAAAACATATTTCCTTCATGCACTCTTTACACATGCTCAATGCCCACCTGGCAGAGCTTCACAGAATCCTCAGTGATTCTATCCTTTTACCGTTCCTTCCTCTGCACAGTCTCACCTCCAAGGTGTTTAGTAACCTTGAGTCTTCTCCCTTTCTTTTATGATTCCTCTGGTGTGACCTCCTGGCACATTCTTGCCTGAATTCCATAGAACTCAAATGTGCACTCTTGCATTGGCTCACAAAGTATTCAACACTCTGTCATGCAACCCCTTGAATTTAGCCACAAAGAACCCAGACTTGATATCAAAAATTCAAAGATAGTGAATTATGTCTATCCCTGCAGATGGAATCTAACATACATTCATAATCACATACACACATGACATTCATAAAACACATGGAAACACACAAAGAATCTTATGTAGGAAAAACTGCTCTTTGTATTAATCTTAGAATGCATGTTACAATGTGTACAAAATCTCAGACTGCAACAGAGTCTCGGCTCTTTTCTTTCTTCTCCTCTCTATTCTTCATATCTCTTCTATGCTCTTCTAATCTATCTACCTAATGAATAATATATGCGCAGTTCAAGCGCAGTAGGACAAGATCACAACGTTGAATTCCAAGGAATTCAACCTAGGAGACCGCAAGAACCATAGTATGCTCGACCCATATAAATATTTGACCAGGACGAAGGGGAAGAACTCAAAAATAATCCTCTAGTCATGGATGATGAACCTCACGCAGTCCACCCTATTGAATGTAATGAAAATCCAACACTTTGGAAGCCACCAGGAGGTTGACGCCTGTGTTAAGCTCCTACTCTCATGTTACCATGGCGGCTACTTATGGCTATACCAATGTATCACAGTCGATATGAAGTTGATCCATAGGATCACCGGATTAAGTATGAAAGGACCCAACCTGGAGGACTTCTATCCAAGGAAATCCATAGATCGCACATTAGCATAGAAGATCAAGGATACCTACGACGATGCTGAGAATGGGACGCAAGGCTACAAGGTATCTTCCATCCAGAATGGCACAATATGCCTAGAATGCCAATTAATAGAAGGAAATATAGGAAGGAAGAATAGACCCACACAGGTCACAGGGTTTGTCGTTGAACTCATAGGGAAATACATGGAATACCTACAGATGAATTGGGTGAAGTACCTAGTTAATCAGATGGAATTAGACTGTCACAAAGCACAGGATCAGGGCTACGAATTCCACTTTAGCTGGCTCCTGATCCTCATCACGTTTACTGCTTTGGATATGCCGAAAGATGCGACCTTCACAGACATTGAGTCATTCGAGCCGCTTGCTGTGAAGTTCACCACGCTCTGGTATTCGAGCAATATGGGAAAACAGTGCAGTCGAAGGCAATATTTCACACATATTATCTCCAATTGAAGAGGGCTATCGAAGCTAAACCTCACATGACGCCAAACAGCCTATAGCGGTTCCAACCCCTCATGAAGTTTTGTGAAGATCGAAACTTCATCTATATCACAGTGCAAGCAGACGAGCATAAGGAGGACCTTCAGTCGTACTACAAGCTCACAGAGGAGGACCTCGAGGAGATAACTAAGGACTAGTCAGGAGACCTCCTTCTCCCTACTGACTCTTCAGAGATGTCTGACCCGAACTTGACATCTCGGAGGCTGCTCACAAAGAACATGACACACCTAGACCCAGTAGAAGGAAGAAGACTGAGGAATTCCAAGACTTGAGCAGTGCATCAGAAGAGACTGCTTCAGTATCACCTGGTCAAGGGGGTGATGACGACGTAGAATAGATAAATGTAAAATAAGACCAATAGAAGCAAGGTGAAGCAACACCACCCAGGGATCCTGTTGATGAGGCTAATCCCTTGAAGAAAAGGAAGGTTTCTCCCACTGTTATCCCTGATTTCTAGGGATAACTAGGAGATCATGTCTTGAGGCCCACAGGTCCTAGACATGGAGTATTGAGAGCAGGATTGACCTGAGCATGGCCCTGGAGGGCCCATGTTTCTTCTTCTTCATTAGACTTGTCCTATCAACAACAACAACATCCATCACCTTCATCTTGGACTTGTATCGGAGAAGACTCTTTCTCCATGAGGTAGTTGGTCCAGGTATCATGGTATGTGTCATATTTGATCATTATAACCTTCAGATATATGCATCGAATTCATTTTATTTCTGACAACTACTTGGATCTTACATTAACCCACTTGACCATGGTTGGGGGATTCAAAGGGTACCCTAGAAAGCTTGTACCCATAGGTTTTGGTTAGCCACCAGGGGTGATTTTTAAGAGCCATCATCCGCTCCCATCATACCATCACTCTTACATCTTATCTCCCACTCATCTATCCCATTCCCCTAGTCCGGACATTAGGATGACCTGTTTGTGGGGTTACACCTTATATCGTGGGAAGAAGGGGCTAAAGGCCCAGGAGGTAAAACCAGCTGGTAAAAGACAAAAGCCATAAAAAAATAAAACCTAGAGATGCCTCGCCCAGGGATCCCCGAGAAGGCAATAAAAATCCTCTCAACAAGAAATAAGAGGGACCTAAAGAAAAATAACAAAACAAGACCTAGCCAAGAGGATGGGGGGTCTCATCACGAGCCAGCCCATTATGTTCATGGGTACCTAGCAATATGACATTTCCTTTATCTGGTTACCATGCCAGGGAAGTGACCTTTGGTTGCATGGCCAAGGGAAAGGGGGTCTCATCACGAGCCAGCCTTATCATTTCTATGAAAGTACTTGTGGGTAACACTATCATCTCTGGTCACCACGCCAAGGCGGTGTCCTCTAGTTAGTCCTTGAAATAAATAAGAAAAAGAAAAGAAAGAAAAGAAAGAATAAAGGCAATAAAGGGCTTGGAAAGAATTTCATCCATGATAGGTACAACTCACCTTCTACAAAGGTACCCACTGGTAATATCACCCCTGTCTTTCACTCTACCTGTATGTCTGGACATCCTTTGAACACATCACCTTGTGTTACATGGCTTGTATGATATCCTCTGGAAACTTTCCTTCTCCTATGGATGTTGGCCCAATAGGGCATTTTTTATTTTCTTCAGCTTTGTATAGTAGGTCATTGTAATGTCTTTGTGCTATTGGATGATATATCAGGGGTTTTATGCATGCATTTGATAAAATTAATGATGAAATATGATTGACATTTCTATGATCCTTGTGACTAATGAGCCCATGGAGGGTGAAGTTTTTGATGTGTGGGATCATGCCCGATGGACAGGTACCAGTTGGACCGGTACACATGGGGAGATGATTAGTTCGGACCTCCATGGGGCTGAAGATCCCATCAGATGGTTGTTGGGACCCCATCAGGGGTAGAGACAGGACAGTGATTGGTCGAGCCTATGCATAAGAGAAGAAGGAGAACATTTTCATCCAGGATGCCTTGGTTGAGCCCAGCCCAGGGGGGTTGACCCATTGCAGGTGGAGCATGCCCCTTTTGATGCCCCAGGATGTCATCTAGGATCCATGATGTCACCTCCAGTGTATGGCATCTTGACAGAGAAGTTTGGCACCTGTGGCAGAGTTTGGAGGCCCAAGAAGGGCCAACGTTTGTCATCTTGTGCTACATTTTGCCCTAAAAAGGGCCAACGTCTCCCTCAGAGGGGCTTGAAATCCTGTTTATTGCTCATTTAGGGTTTCATTTAACAATTTAATGTAAAATAGTATGATTTTTGGTTTGTAGCCTTGTTGGCTATTTTTAATGACCTAAAATTAATTAAAAGGTCATGATACACTATATATTGAGGATGTTTTCCCCTCATTTGGACATAACAGAACTCACTCACACTTGTGAGGTCTGATTTTTGCGCCCTCCTAGAGTATTTTTTCTTTCTAAGTGAGGCACACTTGTTATTGGAAGCATTTTTTGGCATCTTTTGGCATTTCTCTCCAAGGAAGGTTTACAACTAGGGTTTGCACATGCTTTCTTCATGATATGTAAGTGATTTTCTTGCAAAACTTCTTAATTGAATGGTTGTAGGTTTAATTTCTCGCATTTGCTTATTAAATTGTTGATTTGAAACCCTAGGTAACAAGCACACAAGTAGGTCCTTGTTTCATGTCCCCTTAGAGAGAAATATTTTATCCATTGAAGAAAGAGGATTGAGCCTAGCCTTTGCTACACTCATATTGATTCTTCCCACAAAGCTAGCATTGATTTTTATAGGTTGAAAAGGGGGTGACGTCCTAGGCCTAGGTTATCTACACCTAGGGCCATCATCTTCTAGGGTGAGAAAGCCTTGTCTTTACAACACTTTCTCTCACCTCATCCATTGGTTAAATTCATCATTTATGCTATCTATTTTGCCAAGTTGACCTGAGGAAGGAGGAAAGAGCACGAGGCCTTGCTTAAGAAACACCGGAGTGAGCCTCTTTCCCCTAGGGTTTTGATTCTAGGACCCTGCCTTTGCAGCACTTTAGAACCCTTCCCTCTACTCTTTAAGTCTTCATCCTTTCAAAACCTTGTGCCCTTATCTTGTTTGAATCCATATACCCTAAGTCACTGATCTCTAACCTCCAATGTTGAAGTCTTAGTGTACAAAACCACTCTCAAAACTCTAAATTTTGAAACCCTAACTAACAAACTAACCTAATTAGGGTTGACATCACAGTTGGTTATCTCATCTTGACGCAGTAAGTGTTGAATATAAGCAATTAAATGATGATTTGAAGCATTTATTGAGTAAATTGTTGGTTGGATACATTGTTAGCTTGATCATATTGATAGTTGTTAATGAATTGATGCTTTTTCCATAGCTAATTGATGAAACGTTGACCTCATTGATATCTATTGTTTTACATTGCTTATCAGTTAATAGTGGATAGTCATTGAAGTACTAACCCATTGAGTTATAGCCTGCATATATATTGTACTATTGTTGTCTTGTTCCGGGCAGGTGTTTTCATTTGGGCATACACTTCTTTATTGGCTGATTAGTCGGACTGTTTGAATTTGGTGGTAACCTGTGAGGGGGAAACTTTGATCTTGACTTTATACCTTAGCCTCTTCAAAACCCCAGGTTGCTGGGGACGTCTCCCCTGGGCTAACCTCCCTAAACAGAAAGAACCTCCCCATTAAGGTGACATTGGGTGGGGAAGGTTCCTGTTATGCCAGTTTGCCTTCAATTCTCTAGCCATTTGACCTAGCTACAAACTATGTGATAACACCCATGAAACCCACTTCCTGGAAGAAATACAGAGCCACCATTACTAAGATGCAGACTGTGTTCACTATTGATGACTTTGACTTCATCATCACAGTTGTGAATGATGCCTCGCAGGAAATCTTGTAGAAACATGAAGCCAAGTAGGAGGAGATGTACGACAGAGTCGAGGTTGAACTCAGAGGGGTATATCAGGCCCTTCAGTCCATTCGTGCAGTTTCCATTGTGCCCCTTCTGTCGGAATAACCAGAGTTGGGAAATCAGCCAGCCCAACTCCGTCGACTAGTTGATGCGATCGAAACTCACCTTCATTGCACACGGGAAGAAAAATAACAATCCAAACAAGCCTTAAATCAAGTGCAAGAAGTAGTTGTAGAAAAACATCAAGTTGCGGAGCAGGAGAAGTTTTCTCTCCAGTCAAAGTTTGAACAGGAGAAAGAACAGATCCAACAAGAAAAAGAACAGTTTCTCAGAGAAAAACTCGAAGTGAAAGAAGCATTCAATAGATCACTTCACTTTGTGACAGGCTTAGAGCCAAAGGTAGAATACCAAGTTGAACATCAAGTAGAGAAGATCGTAGAAGCTATCCAGTAGCTATAGCAAAGAATAGTAGACTTAGAGCTCCAAATGGTGCCTGACACCCCGTAGGACGTGAGGGATCAAAGAGATGCAACTACTCGAAGCGTAGTTGAGGGAATAAAGGCCCTTTCCATGGAATTTAAAAAACTAAGTGATCACAGTGCTGTTGACGAGCGAAATTGACCGTCCGTCAACTGGGAGAGTGGAACCGGTCCGGGGTTGTCTAAATAACCCAAGCCGTTTGGAATGGACCACCCTGACGAGTATAACGACTCTGTTGGCCGCTCTAAGGTCTTCTATGAAAACCAAAGAGAGAATTGATCTGAGCTAAATAATCTAACTAAATTAAATAAAACAAACTAAACTATAACTAAATACAAGAAACTAACTAAAATAAAGGAAACTAGAAACTAATAAAACAAAGAAAAGGAACTAATATACTAAATATTAATTATTCTATACAATCCACTGATTACTATTGTAATAACTCAAATCAACTATCTAATTATCAGTTACAATATTTCTTATTCACAAATGTACACTATGAACAATCTACAGATTTAATCAAAACCTGCAAAACTCATGCGTTCTCTGCCCTAAGACAGCCAAGAATCTCTTTTTGATTTTTATATTTTATGGAAAAGAAATAAACATTACTGAAATTAAACAATGTAATATATTTACTGAAATTAAACAATCTAATATAAATCTAATTAAGATTATATCTAAATTAAACTACTTAATGAAACAGTAAACAACAAATTAATTGACCTGGAAACGCTCCAAGTCTGCCCTGTGTATGATAACTTCTAAGTTGGTCGGGGAGGAAACTCGCACCGTTTTATCCCTTTAAGATTTTCGTAAACGATCAGCTATGTTGCTTCTTGAAGTAGTTTACAAGACAAACAAGACATAAAAGAAAATCATAACAATCTTATGATTATAACTTCCTGCAATAAGGGAAACCTGTTATGCAAAAAACTTATATATAACAATTCGATTTATGAAGAAGACAAAGCTATCATTCACAAAATGAATTAACAATTGTTATGTCTTTTATCTATTTGGAAGAGACAAGATATGAATCACAGTAATAAAATTATATCATTTGCATTTGATTTAGATAGCTAAAGTAATCATAAACCATAAACAAATTGATATACAAAACTTGAAACAAAATGTTGATATATTGAGAAGCTAAAGTTGTGACAAAACATCAATTCTGCTCCAGTTTGTATCATAATTACATATCCTTGTTCTCCCACGAATGAGGATGAACCTTATTACAAAAATCATAAGTATATATAAGTCTTTTCACAAGGTAAAAACCTCCTTGTGGATAATATCAAGTTGTTTACATAATCTGGGAAGATATTCCCAAAATCAACTAAACTAGGAACTAAAATGAAACTAAAATATTTCAAATATCTTCTAAATGCATCATCCAATCCGATGCAATTTCGAATTGACCTGTAATAGACCAAAAACATTAAGTTAGATGGATATTTTATTAAAAAAAATGGTAAAAATATGATCTTGTAGACTAGCTACAGAATCAGCTAATTCTATAGCTGGTCTAATTTGAGAACATACCTGTTTTAAATCAATTAAAACTAACAGAAATATATTAAAAAAAATATTTGATTACTATTTAAAAACAAAGCAAATCATTTAAATCACAAAAAAACCAAAACTGCTATGCTAATTTAGAACAAACAAAATCTTAATTGAATCTATTTTAATCAAAACAAAAATCAAATAAATCTTTGGTATGAATGCAACTCATATACAAAATCCATCCATATAGAGGTAAAACTCCTACATCCATTTTTTTTGCATATCAATAAATCCATCTAGAATTGAGTGTAGGGAAAAGATGAAAAATCTTGCCACCAGATCCAAAGAAGCTTCAACAGGACAATTAGATTGAAATCACACCACTCCTGAAGGTAGCAGTAGCACTAATTGCCCACCTATAGCACTTTAAAAGAGAGGTCTGCCAATATAAAACTTCTGCCAAAAGTATCATGGATGGCCACAAGCCATGGCTCAAAGCAATCAACAAGTAGCCATGACTGTCCAAAACTTGGAGGATCCAATGTGCACAGCTGACAAACCTGCAAGACAAAGCTTTTGAAGAAGCAACTGCTTCCAAATATTGCCATGTCATTTCGTGTTTCTTTTGTGTGAGTATTACCTTTGTTTCCTCTTCATGGAACCTATGCTGGCATTCTTGAAAATCTCTTGGTCCATATCCATCAACATCATTCTCACATTCCATTTCTATCCCCTATTTGGTAATCACATTGGGTTCAATATCTGACATATTTGGTGGGCTGTCAAGCTCTATATTACTGTCGTGATCCAAACCAAAAATGTCAACCTGAATAAAACAACACAACTCACAGTCTCCACTAGGGTTATAATCAAAACCATTGCACTCCACACTTTCATAAGCAGAAATTTGAGCGCCAGATCCACCATTATCATCTTCTTCATTCTCAAAATCGACAAATTGTTGTGTATAATCATTCAGATCCATTCCCAAGGGTTCCTGAAACAGTGTTGTGTCCTTCTTTCATTTCACCTTTGTGACTTGAATCAAACTCCAGTGATGATCCACCTGGTAGATCAGCAGATTCTTTTTTAATACCCTTTTGTAGATTCTTTGTTCATTTTTCTGAAAACAGAGTAATCTTCTGTTTGAATCCCATGAGAGTTACCTGAGGTTCTATCTTGTCCATATTTAACTCTTTTAGAGCACACCTCTCCCCACTAGACTTGCGGCTGACAAGAATCAACTACATTTGCCCCATCAATCCTTGCATCATTCAAGCATCTGCTATCATTCATAGAAATATGTCTATTTCCTTTCTTGTCTTGTCTCTGCAACATATCTCTGGATTGCAAATGTTCGGCATTACTTTGAGTCTTCCAACCAAGAGCATCATATCCATCAAAGCCCTCCAATTCTTCTATGGAGGAACTTGTCCAGCTATCATAATCTTCCTCTCTGTCACTTGGGTAAGACCGTCCATTGCATTTATCAGTCCCAGAAAGGATTAATTTTGCTAGATTGAGAGGACTATTTAACGAAGTATCATCCGTATCAAAATTCAAAGACAATATGTTTGAAATAATATTGTTTTCTCCACCATCTGAACCATTCATATCCACTTTTGGAAGGATATTACACCCCAGATTATCTAAGCATTCGAGCTTTCCAGAACATGAAGTAGAATTTCTAGCAATATCTACTTCCTAAGGCATTTGAAAACCAGTCCTTGTGCTTCTATCTGTTGCATCTAACATAGACTCATTTTCAAGAATTTGAACAGAACCTGCACTAATCTTTTCAGCATGTGAAACTGATCTTTCCTCTACTTTATAATCAATAACTCCAATGTTTTCATAATCACCATTAACAATTGCAGTATTTACAGACATTTGATATAGAGAACAATCTTTAGAACTATAATCATCCGCTGGAATTTGGACTTCATCCATAAAAGGAAGCACCTATGTTTCTGATGCAATAGATTTAGAGCACACTTCAACATATGGTTCTGCAAAGTGTTCTTCATAATTGTTTCGATACATAGCATCTTCAAAACTATTAATCCTGAGTTTATTCCTTGTTTCAAATGGAGACCTTTGTGGACAAATATTAACATAGTCTTCTGAAAGCATTCTACTACTTTTATTTAAACCATGAATATTCGCTTCATTGTTGCTTTGAGGGACAAAGATTGGAACGATATCTTTAGAAAATCCAATACAGACAATACCAGATGACACTTGAGCTGCATCTGTTCTTACACCTTCCGTTTCAGTGTGACCACTGCCAAGCTCAGATGAACCCTTATGCATTGAGGAGATCTGAGAAATTGACCTGAAAAACACTAGCTAGATCTCTGTAACCACTCGATTTCTGAGGAAACCGCCCACAATGAAGGTAAAGGGGCTAAAAACGGTTCTGGGTTTTCAACCGTTCGATCTGATCCAACACCGTTTGCCCAGAATCGCTCACGCAAACACGTGACTCTGGGGAAATTATGGGTCAGTTTTCTCTGGCAATGATGAAACCAACACTAACTCTGAACACCAGGGGGTTTGAATTTTCCCTACAGGATCTAGGAGAGATCATACAGTGGACAGGGGTCTGGGTAGGGTTTGGACAAGGTATATGCAGGACTCAAAACCCAGAAATTTGCTCAAAAGTCAATAGGGGTAACCTGGTAAGGATGCAGGAATTAAGGCAAAGTCTGCGAGGGTAATAGAGCTTACTTCTGCCATGCATAAGAGTTATTGCCAATAGTACCACCGCCAATTTCATAGCTATTCAACCCATCATAGAGTAGTTCGACCATTATGTGAATTAGCCAACCAATGAAACCAATGGTGAGTTATAAACCAACGCGCATAATCAATATTACACCATAGTTTTAATCTATAAATCATTCAATAATCAACCATGCACCGATGTATTGTAACAGCTCATATTCATAATTTAACCAATGTACAAATGGGTTTTCATATAATCAAAACATCAATAGTTATGAAAACATAAACATAGGCATCAAATTACAAAGATATATATAAAAGTTTTAATCATAACACCCATGTATCTTATGAAACCAAAGGTTAAATGAATACAAATCCAAATGTATTGCAAACTCAATGAAACCAAGCCACATAATAAATCGAAGCATGAGTAATGAGTACAGATCGAAAGATTTGCCAGCTAGGTAATGATAAGTGAGATGTAAGCGCAAAGGGCATATCAATCAGAAGGATGACAATGGTTCAAACAATGATTCTAATGTGACTTTGAAGAACTATTTTTTCACGCTTACAGTCGTGAAAACAAAACGAAGATAGGCATGCAAAAAGGCGCAAAGAATAAAAACGTCGTTCATTTGAAAATTGCGACGAAAAATCAATGTTTGTGAAACATTGGTGTAGGCAGCTTATGAGACGATGAAAAATGTGAATTGGCTTCCAACAATGGCGACACACTGGTAGAAGCAGTTATCTCTGTCAAAAGAAATGAATTCAGATTAGGAAAACAGAAAAAATTTCAACTCAAAAACAACAACCAGAAAATTGTGCAAACATCATCATTTACTATCTTTTCCACCAATGTTTTAAAAGATGCAAACCAATAACAGTCTTAAGATCAGCAAGTCATGATTTTTATGATAAAATCTTCAATACTGTTGGCATGGCCACTGCTGCCAACAGGCATCCATAGCCTCGACAGGGTTACCATTTAACCCACTCGAACGTATGTATCCTGTCAAGAAGTTCTAGATTAGAATAAAGGACTTTTAAAAGAGGTTTCTTATAATTTTACAGATTTTCATTTACCCGACATTGCTTCGCTGCCAGCAGGCCTATTCAGTACCCCGGCGAAGTTGTCTTGGCGCCATGCTTGCATTTACCCGCTACCAGCGGACCTGCTCAGTATCCCATTGGGTTTACAAACACTTCCCACAGCTCTTATTAATATTTTTATTTTGTTTTTCTTTTATGGATAGCTGAGCGGGGTGATGCTGAAAAATCTTGATATTTTATCATAGTTTTTTAGACCTCATCAGAATTTTTTTTTTTTTTTAGACACTGTCCTTTATTCAGCACCAGAAATGTTTTATTTCTAAAACAACTTGCTATGACAGGGCGACATCCTTTTGAGTCATTCCTTTACGGAAAAGGGACAACGTAAAAAGATAAAGATGATCATGACAAACTTCACTCAGAGATTGAAACTAGTAAACTTCTTTCAAACAACAAAATTTCCCAATATCATTTTCAGAAATATATCACTGATGTTCGTACAACCTTTCAGAAGTTATTTCAGGGAAGAAATTTTCTATCATCTTTGTCTAAATAGCTCAGTGATGCAGGTAGGTGTATTTCCAAAAGAAAAAACTGGCAAGCATAAGGGAGAAATCCAAAACACACTAGCGAAAAAAAAAATGGAAAGCAAAGAAATCCAAACAACCAAAAACAAAAGCAAATATGTACAGAAGGTGCATCTAAAAACCTCATGCAACAAATCCCTTAGGAAACTAAAAGAAAGTAGGAAAATCTTGAATGATGGAAAAGCAGTCCTACTCATGGTACCTTGGGTCAGGGTTGATTCAGATTTATTTATTTCTTTACTTTCCATTTAAGATTTTCATGAAGATACTGCGTTTTTTGAAAATAAATGTTCAACTAAGAGTAAAGAGAAAAGGATCAAGGAGACTTCCCTGACAACAGCCGTATTATGGTTCTCGTGGTGCGCCCACTTGCGTGCATGAATGCATTTATTAAAAACAAAACTAGTGAGAAATCAAACTGAAAGAAAAACCTATTCCTAAACCTACCCTAACTACTAAACAAATCAGGATACTACCTGAAGTCATGTTTCCAATGTAGCCAGCGGAGTAACTTTAATCCTGCAACGAAAACAAAACCAATCATTATTAATAAGAATGGTAGTATATCAACAAATGATACAAACATATCACGCTTACCTTCATAATCATCATCTAGAAACAAAGTAAGCATGATCTTACCATTTCCTCGGATATTCTTGTTGTACGAATCTTCCAGCCATTGCGCAGTCTTGTCATGATAAGGGTCATAATGGCATGGGTGAGTGTAAGTAGTTTTGAAAAATTTGTCAGGATGACGAGGAAATGGAATAACCATCATCCAAGGCTGCAATGCCCCTTCCTTCTGACAGTTCTCTAAGTACTCATTAATTTCTTCACATGGAGGATCTAAAAGAAATATGTCACGCCTACTTCCAAGATACTTGGGTAAAAAGAAAGCAAGCTCAACTTTGTCTTTATTGTGAAATTTTTTCATATATGAATATTCAAGACATCCTAAGATCCTGTCACAAAAATGAGAATGCAAACCATGACTTTGATGAAACGAATACATCAATGGAAAGATCATCATAGGAGGATTCATGCAATCTATTAGATCATTGGTTTGAATGTTTCCTTCGATGCGATTGGTCATTTCAAAATGTGAAGCATCAACATTAAGATTCGAGCTAAGCAAAGAAAAAGTATGAAACTTAGAATGTTTGATTTCCGTAAGATGTAATGCATTGTCCTCTTCAACAAGAAACTGTGTAAAATCATCTCGCAACATGTCCTCTTCCCATGTGAGTGATGAAAGTGAACAAGCATCAAATCCGGTTTTATCAATGTTATGCTCGGAATTAATTTCACCAAAATTTAGCATA
>ML780853.1:291253-302942 GCA_009831015.1 Picea engelmannii | reverse complement strand
TTCCCTCATAAAAGAGGGTTGCCTTCTAGGGAAAAAAACCCTAACATAATCTCTACCGTTAGATCTGTGACCTTATAATGAACGGTCCAAATTTACAATGAAATTACAATATACTTTTACAAGGCAATTTTTGCTTCGGGGGCCCGCTTGCCCCCAGACCCCCCAGCCGGGGGGATAGGCCCCCCGGACCCCACAGAGGGGGTAACCCCCCTCTGCACTCCCCCGCGTGGAAGAGTGTAGATACTTTTGGGGTGTAAATACTTCATGGGGTATAAACACGGCTGAAAGTAAAATACCTATAAATCAGGAAGATAATCAGGCTCCACAACCAACAAAGATGAGGGGAAGAAACTCTCTTGAGTGGAAGGCCAAGGTGGGTCACTATTTTTCCAATTAGAATTTGAAAAGATTCACTAGTGCGTTGAGATCAATTTTTTTCCATAGTGGATTATCATGATGAAGGGATCGACCTCTAACTACCATTTGTGAATTTTCAACATATGCTTCATTATTTCCATGATGCACTTGTCTTAAGCACCATCCTCCATCTTAATCTAGATTGTAAATTCATCCTTCCATACATTCCATTTCTAAGTCCAATTCATAATGTTAAAATTCACTTTGTCAGTGTTCTTGCTACAACTCTTCGTGCCTCTTTTCACATCCTTAAGTTTGGTAACATGCAACAACCACTCTGACAATGGAAATGTGCTAGCATAACTCCCCATAATCTATCTTCCCTACTAGGTTGGCACACCCTGAACCTACTAGAATGGAATTTGATGTGAAGAAATTTCCTTGAACTGCATGGACATGATAAGCCTCAAACTAGTCTTGGCACCATAAACTATGCTCATTTTCATAAACTATGCACATTAGAGTCAAACAACCTCCATTCCCACTTGAAAAATCCATAGCCTAGGCCCATACCAAGGAAAGGTAGAATGACTCCAGTTAACATAAATAATTTCATGAAGACCAACCTAAATCATTGGATCTCCCATTTCTCGTGGTCACAGAATGAACCTCCAATATAAAATTTGATGGGTGCTTCCTTCAAAATCAAAGAGGTTGGCCTATTAAACACACATGCATCCCACACTACTACCATCATAGCGTTCATTAATGCCTACATCGAAGGAATGAATCAGATAATTATGATACGGTGCTTGCATATTAAATCATCATCCCAATGACCTAAATGCATGAGAGGGTGAGTGTTAATGTGATAGGGGATAGCTATGATTATTAACCTTTGTCATAGCAAAAGAGATGAACTTACCTTTTATTGCAAAAATATAAATATTAATCGAAAATACAAATATTGTAATCTACACTTTGAACTTAGATTTTAATACAAAAATAAAAATAATGTAAAGGATCCAAGTTTTCGTGTAAAATTTAATTCCGCGTTATGAAAAATTAATTTTATGTGATTCATAATATCATAAAAAATATTGGTGAATATATACATTCAAAGTAGTGAATAAGTAATATTTTACTTTCTCATTTTGGAAAGTTCAATTTCAATAAAGGTATAAATTCTAAGCCACTATTTAATTCCAAAATTGATGAAAACTATATTATTTTCCCTTTGTAAATTTTAACTCTTAATTTTTGTCATGGATTTCTTTGAATTTATCATCTTAGGCTCTTAAATATATGAAAGACTTGTTTTTTCCTCACACACAATTGTGTCTTGCATTGCCTTGACTAAAAGGTTTTCATAATAACATAAATAATGGGTTCAAATAGAGAAAGGCATGAACATCATTGATAAATATACTAAGAAACTCTTATTTGGTCACATTTAATCACCTAATGAATGGAGTTGATGTTACTAGTTTAATTCATGTTAACAAGTATATGTGATACCTATCATCAAAATACCTACCATGTTCATAAAGCAATTTAGTATTTTTGAAGAACTATGTTGAGTTTGAATTTAGATTTTATAGTATACCTAGGGAGGTAATATGGGAGGTACCCAATGGGAATGTGGTTATGTGTTATTAATAGAGGCCATTCAATGTAAGGTGGACTAGGTCCACTATAGTATTAAATAAGTCTCACTATGGTAGTTAGATATAATAAATAGGCTTTCTAAAAGATTCCTTCTCTAGAATGTTCCTAGGAGATAAAGAATGTTATATAAAGAAGTGTAAGAAATGTATTGAAGCATGGTGAAGAATATTGATATTGTAAGAAGCAACTATTACTTGAGGAGTGCATTCATTCCATAAGAAATAAAATATGGTGTTACCCTACCTCAAGGGTTTTGTCTATATTCTTGTGTTCATTATTGGTGAATGGTTTGGTTTATTGTTGGTTATTTCTTAAGTATATTTGAAGACATATTTAGGTCTATATCATTTGGTATCATATCTCTTTCCTTGGCCAAAGAAGGGAAGAAACTTTTGGGTCATTTTGCATATTGTTTTATATAAAGACACAACAGTCATCAAGGAAAGGGCGTGAGCATCAACACACTTATGCACCATTAGGGAACCAGAAATGGAATCAATGAAGAGATATATGGAGGACTACCAACACTACAGGAAGACATCAAGTTAGACAAACAATCCCATGGAAACACTAACACGATGTAGAGAAAGATCAGGGTGGGAAGGCAGCAGTTGGGCATCATGTTCATCTTCTATTAGGATGGATGGTTGGTCGTACTTGGTACTAGTTGGCTACAATTCTTAGTTGATCATATTGTATCGTTTCTTCTCATGTTTTGATGACGAAACATGCCTAAGGGGGGTGGAATGTAGTATACCTAGGGAGGTAATATGGGAGGTATCTAATGGGAATGTGGTTATGTATTATTAGTGGAGGCCATTCAATGTAAGGTGGATTAGGTCCACTATAGTATTAAATAAGGCCCATTGTGGTATTTAGATATAATAAATAGGATTTCTAGAAGATTCCTTCTCTAGAATGTTCCTACGAGATAAAGAAGGCTATATAAAGACGTGTAAGAAATGTATTGAGGCATGGTGATGAATATTGATATTTTAAAAAGAAAGTATTGCTTGAGGAGTGTATTCCTTCCATAAGGAATAATATACAGTGTTACCTGACCTCAAGAGTTTTGTCTACATTCTTGTGTTCATTATTGGTGAATGGTTTGGTTTATTTTTTGTTATTTTTGAAGTATATTGTGAATGGTGAATGGTTTGTCTACATTCTTTTGTTCATTATTGGTGAATGGTTTGGTTTATTCTTGGTCTAGGAAGTAAAGTTGTGAGCATTTTAAATTTAGCCATTTTTCGGGTTTTTTTAGAAAAAAACCGTGTGATTTTTTTACAAGCCATAGTTATTTTTTTGGGTTCTCATAGCAAGATGTATTTTACAAGGAAATATTATGGCCCTAGTATTGAATATTTTCTAAAAGAAGAGAAGTTAGTGTGGAAAAAGAATTGGAGAGGTTTGGTTAGTTTACACTTACAAGGTGATGTGGTCATTTGGTGTCAATTGCTTAATTATAACATGATAAGCACACTCTCTGATGAAGAATTTGAAAAGGTATTTTTAGATAGGAGGTCTCATGTTGGGAAAAACAATATAAAGAGAACCAAGGGTTTATTTGCATATTACAACTCTATATTACAAGTTTGCGGTTGTATTCATAAAGAAAATGTCATTGTTTCTATTAACCCTAGTTGCCAACAAAATTTTATCAATAGTCAATTGGTTAATAGATTGCAAATTCCTGCAAAGAATATTCAAAGAACACAAGTTGCAGGTGAAAATGTTCAATTTTGTAAAGATTTGAAGCTCAATATGAATAAATGTGTGTTGCATTCATATTTTTATGCTACAGATATGGATGATGTAGATATTGTTTTGGGATATCCTTGGATAGAATCAATGGGTACAATTAATATTAATGTGCAAAATAAGTTTTTTAAGTTGTGGTACAAGAAAAAAAATCACGTTGCAGGATGAGTCTCTTAGTAAGAAATAAGGGCCCACAAAGGCAAGAAAAGAAGTTATTGAAGAGTTCAAAGTTGAATCAGAGGTAGAGTATACAAAAGGAAGTGAAGAAAAGCCACATGAAGGAAACAATAAAAAATCCAAGGAGATCATTGACTCAAAGGAACATCATGTGGCAGAATTGAAGAAAAAAGGATAGATTCCTACAATTGTTGTATATCATCATCCACATCATATCAAGAAACAACAAACATCAAGAAAGGGCGTAAGAATCAACACACTTGTGCACCAGTAGGGAACCAGAAATTAAACCAATCAAGAGGTGCATGGAGGAATATCGGCACTACAGAAATACCTCGGGCTAGAGAATCAATCCCATGGAAACACCAACACGATGCAGTGAAAGATCAGGGTGGAAAGGTAGTATTTGGACATCATGTTCATATTCCACTAGGATGGATGGATGGTCGTACTTGGTACCAGTTGGCTACAATTCTTAGCCAGACATATTGTATGGTTTCTTCTCATGCTTCAAGGATGAAACATGCCTAAGGGGGGTGGAATGTAGTATACCTAGGGAGGTAATATGGGAGGTACCCAATGGGAATGTAGTTATGTATTATTAGTGGAGGCCATTCAATATAAGGTGGACTAGGTCCACTATAATATTAAGTAATTCCCACTGTGGTAGTGAGATATAATAAATAGGATTTCTAGAAGATTCCTTCTCTAGAATGTTCCTAGAAGATAGATAATTTTGTATAATGAAGTGTAAGCAATGTATTGGAGCATGGTGAATAATATTGTTATTGTAACAAGAAAGTATTGTTTGAGGAGTGCATTCCTTCCATAAGGAATAATATATCGTGTTACCCTACCTCAAGGATTTCTTTATTTCTTGTGTTAAGTGTTTTGGTGAATGATTTGAGTTATTATTCTTGCTTATTTCTGAAGTATATTTTCATATCTATTTAGTTATATATCATTTGGTATCATATCTCTTTCCTTGGCCAAAGAAGGGAAGAAATTTTTGGTTCATTTTGCAGATTTTTTCAAAGGAAAAAAAGGGGGTGGTGCAATTCAGACTCAGTTCTGAAACTTTCTGCTCAAAACTTGAAGATTTGTTTAGGTTCTTAACAGATTTGTAAAGTGTCTCAATTTTGTTAATAATTTCATGGTCTGATTTAAATTGCTTTACGTATTAAATAAAAATACTAGCCTCAGTCGATGCATAATTCTATGGTGTGATTTAAATTGGTTTACACTTTAAATTGAAGTTATCCAATGCATTATTCCATAGTGTAATTTAAATTGGTTTACATATTAAACTGAAATATTATCCAATGAAAAATGTTATAGCCAATGCATAATTCCATGGTGTGATTTAAATTGGTTTACATATTAAATCGAAATGTTATCCAATGCATAATTCCATGGTGTGGTTTAAATTGATTTACATATTAAATCGAAATGTTAGCCAATGCATAAATTTGATCTTTAGAGCCTAGAGCCAAGTTTCATAACTTGATTTGGCAATGATTCAGTTTATTGAATTTGATTAATAATTTCATGGTGTGATCAATCAAATTTGGTTAATCTATAAGAAGGGCATTGTATACCATATCTCATAACACTTCATATGTATTCATTTCCATGAGGTGGACAATATTATAATGATATGAAATGTTAGATAATAAAAATTCAAATAAGTTTGGCATTGTATACCATATCTCATAACACTTCATATGTATTAATTTCCATGAGGTGGACAATATTATAATGATATGAAATGTTAGATAATAAAAATTCAAATAAGTTTTTCCAAAAAAATCTATGGAAGTCTTTTTTTTCAATTTAAAAGACACTACTCTTTGTGTTTCTAACCATATATATCCAAGCATGATGTATAACCAGCCAAAGATATAGTGTATAAATTAGCATGCAAGTATGCTTTCCAAGCTAACTTTCAAATGTTGAAATGATTGAACATTCTCATCATATAAATTTACTTCCATGATTTTATTTTCTTTAAACTATAAATGTATGGAAAACTTTGTTATAAACACAGTTTCAAAATATGTCTAACTTGTGATAGATTTAACAATAAAATTATAATACAAAGTAATTGTTTTATTCTCAAATGTACAAGGAAATAAGTGACATATTAAATATAATATTTTTTTTTACATTAAGTAATTGAATAGCTTGGATAAATTTCTTGATGTGATGTTTTAGAGGCCCCAACTTATCCAAATCAAACTTGGGTAACAATCTATCTATATTATTTGGAAAACAAAGGGTAGGATTAGGAAAACAAAGGGTAGGATTAGACAAATGTAGTGCATATAGAACATTCTTAATAGGTTGATTCATATCCATATTTTCTATGATAAGGTTATATAACAAGAATATTGTATGGCTAAGTTCAAATTCAGAGCCTCTGTGTTGTTCTGAAGTAGTAGGGGAAACTTGATCTAAGGGTTTTAGGATTTCATAGATAACATAAGAGATCAAATATACAAGGCTACCTACATGATCATATTCTTTAGTTCAAGTTAGAAATTTTTTAATCCTTTTATGTCAAGGTAATTATTGCATAATTGATAAAGCATCGATTTGACAAGTATAGCTATTGGTAAGATAATGAAAGGTTTGGAAGTCTTCCATTGGGATAGAAAATTGATTCTCAATTTAGAATGGTGGATAAAAATTATATTGCAACTTGAATTTGGTTTATAAAGGTATTTCATTTTCACATTAAACCTCCATATCTTCAAAATTTGATTTTGAACTTGGTTCTTGCACTTGTGCAGGCAAGTATTCTTCATTCATTTACTGGTTGGGTTGTAAATTGTGACCATTCTTGTTATCAAAAAGTCCATGCAATCACTTAAATCATTATCCATAAAGGGGCATGATCCCTTCTTCTACTGCTAAAATATTGATGTGGCAAAATGTATGCTATCGACAATGCATAATCATCTCGCAAAAAGGCCCAATTAGACCTTCCTTCATTGAAAATGGAAAACTTTCTAGTTATGTATGAATTAATATAATCTAATTTATGAATTAAATAAAATTCATCTATAAACGAAAATGAAGAGTGAAACTAATCTAATCTATCTAGGAGTGTTTAAGAGTTGATTGACATTAAATAGAGGAAAAAATACAAACATCAAAGGAATGGTCCACCAACTACAGTCTACACGAACTCTATATCAACTTTAATAAATTAAGAATAATCTATGAATCATCGAGAGATACTTACTTCACATCACTACATACTACAATTAATCATAGGCATTACACACACAATAATAGTCTATAGATTGCAATGTCCAACCCCACAAGCTTCAAGAAAACCACGAATGGCAATAATACTTTACAATGAGTCACAACTTTCAAGAGTATAAAACACAAGATAACAATGCATTTTATTAACATATGCATATCGTTTATAATGCCAAAAAGAGAACCTTTTACAAGACTACAATGGTTCTATATATTAAATTCCAATGACTTTTGGCCTTCCAATTTCTTAACTCTTGGCTTTCTAGATTCTATTCTATCTAGCTTTCCACCCTTATATAAAAATTTTATTTTCCTCTATTAAATCATAAGAATACACTTCTTTAAATTAAATATTCAATATTACTCAACTTATGTTCCTTTTCACTTGAAACTTCCAACTAACTAATTTATTCATTATCACTTGAAACTTCCAACTAACTAATTTGTTCCTTTTCACTCGAAACTTCCAACTAACTAATTTTTCTTCTTGTATATTCCATATAAGTAAAGATCTATTATTTTGGGAAACAACCCAATTCACTTGCATCACATTTCAAGCTTATGGATATAAGCCTTTCTTCTTAATTAGATTTTTGACACACATTTTTCTAGTGATCAATTTCTAATACATTGTTGTTTCTCTAGTTTTTGTAGCATAATTTGCTTTGGTCTAAGTGTTTGTTATTTTTGAAGGAAATTATCAATATAATCTTCCTTTGCATGGTATTCTCGATTTGATGGATAAAAGAGTGATCCTAAAGTGTAATTAAATTTTATTAAACTCAAGATCACCATGTTAATATGAATGTAACCATAGAAACAAAGTGTAATTAAATTTTATTAAACTCAATATCACCATGTTAATATGAATGTAACCATGGAAACAATTGTTACATATGTACATGAATCATAAACCAATATTTGTGGAAAATAGAATCTTTGCTTTATTGTAAAAAGAAAACATCATCAACAATGATGAACATAGATTTCAATTGAAACACTTTCAAATATTCGACCTTATTCACACCATGATTTTCTTAATTAACTTTGTAGCTATGTAGATCGTAAGTATATTTACTTCAATTGTTTTGGCAGTGTGATGATGGGAGTGAGTACACCACCGTCAGCACCTTTAGAGTGATTTGTATGGTCGCTTTGCTCCTCCGCTAGTAATATAACACATTCTTCTCGATATCCCAAATGATGAAGAGGAAATCCTCTTCACAAATGAAGAAAGAATGAGCTACCATGGTTATTGGTCGCACTATTAAATACAAGTGAAAAAGAGATGAAATCCTTCATAGGTTGTTGGGAAATAGGATTGCTTACACTGAATTCCACCCTCCAGTCTCTTATCAAAATTTCTAGACAGGGGTTTGATTCATTACCCACCAATTTTCGAACAACCATGGTACTCTCTTACACTACCCTACACAACACAAGGAAGTTTTTCCATTTTTATTCTTCAATGTCCCTTGAGGATATTCTTCCCTTGCAGTTCTCTTCAATGTATGCAAAAAGAGTCTAATTGCCACTTTCCTTCTGGGAATAAACTATGAAAGAAAACACTTGGCCTCAAAACAATCAATGAGCAGTAATAATAGAGTTTGGTTTAGATATTGTGGATAATCCAACACTGATTTCTTTCTCAAACCATCACATTTCCTCTCATATTTTTAGCAGCAAGTTCCCCCAACTTCAATGGGATCTTATCAACCATAGGTACATGGGAATATATTTCCACTTGTAGTAATAATAGTCATAACAGTCTTGGGTGAAGATCCCCATAATATGGGAGAAGAAACTGATTGGGGAGCATGCATCCCCCCTCCTTTCTCATGAATGCATTAATAATAATAATAATAATGAAAAGATAGAAGTATATATATTCTTGCATGAGATATAATATCTTCCCAATGATATGACAATGTGTACTTGGTACACACAAATAAGTCAAGGATTGATTGGAAAACATTAAGGAAGCATGGGAAATAAAGGTAGTACATCCAAAGGACAAGGACAAAGTCAAATCAGCAATCAAATCTGTATTTTTTAAACATTTACTATATAGAGTCAAAATTTTAAAAAAATTTACTGTATTTTTTAAGCATTCACACATAGTACTCAAAAAATTTCCCTGGAAACCCTTAACTGATAAAACCAAAAAATGTTTAGAGTCACACCTTTAACTCTCATTATATTAACTTCATCATTTACAATACAATATATATGATTTTGTGGCATTAAAATCCCTACACCATTGACTTGGATTATATTACAACCTTAATTCTTTAATCGGAATTAGAAAACCATGGGATGGAAAACCATACGTCAAAACCTCCCAAAATGGACCAAAAAAATGCCCAATTTTTTTTTTTCAGGGGATCTACCCCCAACCCCCACTACATTCAATGCAACATACAACATGTGTTTTAATCATGCAAAGAATATAACACATACACAAAATCCTCCCACTTGTTGTTTTCTTTGCATACAGGGGGCAAGGCTTACATGGTCAACAATTCATGGAAAAAAATCCCATTACTTCTCTACAATAAGAGAACTTCTCAGTGCTTACAAAAATTTTCAATGAATCTGCAAAATTCTTCAAAGTGTTCACCTTCACTGGAAACACCTTCTTGGCTTCAATGATGTCTCTCACAAAGTGATACTGAACATGAATGTGCCTTTTCTTAAAACAATAAGCAAGTCTTCCTTGGTAGAAAATTCCATAATATGTAGTTCCACACAGATACCTGAAAATCCTCTTTTTAGCTATCCAATGCTCCTTCCATGGTTTTGACATATACCTTCTCAAAAATCCCACTAAATGTGAAATGTCCAGTCTAGTATAGACCATTGCATACATCAAACTGCCAACAACACTAGCATAAGGAACACAAGACATGTCTTCTTCCTCTTCTTGTGTCTTCGGACATTGATCTGCAGATAAATTTACAACTATAGGATTAACCACCTTGATTGGTTTACATTCCTACATATTAAACCTTTGCAATATTGTCTCAACATATTTCCTTTGATTCAATCAAAGTTTCATGTTTTCCTAATCTTTTTTAATTTCCATGCCCAAAATAAAATTTGCAGCACCAAGATATTTCATATGAAATTTAGAAGACAAGTGAGTTTTCACATCCTTGATTATTTCCTTGTTGTTTCCAATCAACACCATGTCATCAACATACATAACCACATAGATAAAATGACCTCCAACTAATTTCAAATATACACAATGATCATCTTTTATCCTTGTGAAACCAAGTCCCAAAATAAAAGTATCAAACTTTTTATACCACATCCTTGGAGACTTATTTAATCCACATAGGGACCTTTTCAGCGTGGAAACCAACTTTTTCTTGAGGGCTTTGCAATGAGTTTGGGCACTTCCATCATTCAAGAAATGTTCTCTGATAGTATTGTACCTGGACTTGGAAAAACATTGGTATAGTTTTTCAATCCTAATTGCCACCATTAATTATTTTCCAAGAGAATCCATATCAATCTTTTGATAGTTGCAATGAAAAATCAAATTTATAAATGCAACTATGAAGATTAAGTATGGATCAAATGGACAATCAATATGTACAAGATCCCACTTCTACAGGCCATAAATGCAAGGAAATCAATAGAAAGACACCCATCATTAATGATTACAAAAAACATGATAATTTGGAGTCTTCACTTCAAGTTATGTGTGCTCAATATGAATAAAGTTACCAAGTTAATGAGAAATCTAACCTCAAAACGAGAACTGTAGCCCAAAAATATCATACTTTTGGGTAAAAAACACCAAATTCAACCCCCAAATTAAAAAGTGGTGTTATTGGTATCACCATTTTTTTGGAAGGTGTTTAAAATTACAACTTGTTTGAAATCACATCCTTGACATTCTGAACAGAACCCTGAAATTGACCCTTAAATTGAAAAGTGATGCTACCAATAGCACCAATTTGTTTTAGAGTTAAACTATGACCTAATTGAAATGTTGCCTTGAGCACTAGCACCACCACAAATATGACACTAAAAATTGACTCCTAAATCTAAAAGTGTTATTTTTTTTGTATCTAACAGAATCGACAACTGAGGGTGCTCATACTCGCATGACACAGAGTCGATTTCGACCACTACGACTATAACCTCCAAGCGTACCCATGTAGTCCCATGCGCAATACACATGGCTTTGCAAGGTTCGAACCAACAACATCACAAGGAGTGCCTTATCAGTACACTCTATTGCCAACTAACCTACACTTCTCGAACAAAAGATAAATTATACACTAAGAAAATAATAAATTTGGAAAATAATCTAATTAATTTTATTTTTTTTCAATAATTTACACTAAAAAAATAATTAAATTGGAAAAAAAACACCCTAAACAAATTTTTGTTTTTTCAAAAACACAAATATTATAGAAAAAAAAAAAAAATAGCATCACAA
>ML780853.1:277611-290696 GCA_009831015.1 Picea engelmannii | reverse complement strand
TAAAGTATAGTAAAAAATTAAAAATAACAACAAAATTTAACAAGTTAAACAAAAAGAAAAACAAAATAATATTAAAATTTAAGAAAAAAAAAAACATAATAATCTAAAAAAAATTAAAAAAAAGAAAGAAATTAATTAAAAATTTTAAATTTTTGAAAATTGGTGAGTAACCCCTTTTCCCTGGATGGGCAAAGAGGTAACCCACCAATTTTCAAAAAAATTAAATTTTTAATTGATTTCCTAGTTTTTTTTTTAATTTAAATTTTATATTTTATTGTTTAGATTATTGTGTGATTTTTTAATTTTAATATTATTTTGTTTTTTTAATTTCAGTTCTGCTCCACTTGCTCTGCAAATACATATAACTAGTCATGTATCTGAAATCCAAATGAATTTATCATTTAAGAGTGATGAAGAATTATTGTGGTAATTGAAGCGATGGTGTCGCTCTTCCCCTAATTCACGGTGGCTAGGGTTTAACCCTGGCCGCTAGCGGCCTCTCTGCAAGTTGAGCTTGCATCTTGTTCCACTCTTGTTCGTCGGCCATGGAAGCGACTTCGTCCATCTTTGCGGGTTCCCCAAGCAATGGGATGTTTCCTTTCATCTCTGTGTCCAGACCAGTTTATGTTTTGCATTCGGAAGCCACTTTTCGTGATGTTGTTCAGTGTGACTCTACTCCTTCTTCTTCATCCCTTATGTTTCAAGAATCCCCTTCACTTGTCATTCTCATGGGACAAGATGTTGAGGAAGAGGAAGAATACTATAAATATGTGAGTTTGGTTTGTTGTTTTAATGGTTTTTTGCCAAAGTTAGCTTATCTCAACAGCTGGATCTCGACTACATGTAGTATCCCTATCATGTAGTAGCAAGCTTTCATTTATCCTTGTGCTAAAGGATTCTTCATTTTTGAGTTCGACATTGAGGAACATCAAGATCTGATTCTCAACTCAGGTTCGTGGTTTTGAGGTAACTAAGTTTTTTGCATAAAATCATGGACTCCTTCTTTCAATCCAACTACTGACATTCTCTTCTTAGCTCTTGTTTGGGTGAGGCTTCCCAACCTTCCCTTGCATTTTTTGGGTTTACCCTCTCTTGAAACCATTGGTTCGGTGTTGAGAAAGTTTCACTTTGCATGTCATGAAGCTAAAAGGAAAAAATTTCCACTTTTTCTCATATCTGCGTGGAAATGGACTTCAGTAAAGGATTCCCAGCTGAAGTTATTCTTACTGTTAAAATTATTCTCAGTCTCAGAAACTAGACTATGAGAGAGTTTCCTTGTGTTCCAGATCTTGTTTTGAAACATGACATCATGCAACCCATTGTCCCAAAGGGCCCAAGAAGAACATAAATCCTAGGAAATCCACTTGGTGGGTGGGATCAAATGAAGACCATCCGAAATTGATCCCGATAAATACACATTTTTTGTTATACACAATGCACTCTTCGCACTATCTTTTTGGTGGGTTGTTTCTCTAGATCTCAAGGCGAATTTTGCATGATCATCGTGTCTCGCATGCCAGGCGACATGCATTGCTAAGGAGAACCTATGCATACTCCGGACCACAAAAGGGAGATAAGGTACTGGAGAGTAGGTGGACCTGGATGCTCGATCACCTTGGAGATGGGGTTTTGGTTTCTTAATTTTGAAATTCCTTGAAAACCCCTACCTTTTGGATTGGGAGAGTAATCTCAAAGGAATGCAAACATCCCCCTCAAGTCAGTGAAAATCCATCTCATCTAGATCCTCCTCTTCAACCAACTTTGTTATCTCTAGACATGTGCCCATAATCCAATCAAAAGTAAGAGAAAGAGGCATCTTCCCCTCAGGTTTCAGATGAGGGAATTTGAATCCAGTCTTCTCCTCAACGATCAACTAGCTGGGAAGATCAGGATGATGATGATGGGGTATCGGATGAAGAAAAAATAGAAGCTCTAGATCAAGACGATCCAGGAAATACAGGCATCACAAGTACCTCAACATTTGCAAATGAAGGTTGGATGGTAGTTAGAAAGAAGAAGACATCACATGCCACAACACAACCAATGGTAACATGAATTCAGGCCCGTAATTCAGCCAAATAGTTGAGCTCCTCCCCAATAGGTTAATTTAGATGCAGCATGTCTTCACTTTTATTCTCCAAGTATTTTTTTGAGTGTATTCAGTAAAGTTTTTCTATGTGAAGTTTTCATTTGAGTATTTGAAACAATCCTTAGTATCTTGTAGTAGTGTTTTAATAGAGACCCTGGATTGGCCTCAATTTTGAAGGAATTTGTAACTCCTAAACGATTTCAACTGCGCTTTTTTTATAATACAAATTTCTCATTTTTTATAATACATGTCGTCTCTAGTGATGCCTTACTTGGTTGGATCTATAGTGCCTAGCTTTTTCAAGCTTCCCAAATAATTCATGTAACAACGCTTCATCCTCATTTAAGGCTTCCTGAACAAACCATTGAGGATCTTGAAACCCCCAATAAAGGTTCATCGACTCAATCCTTGGGCACACTCACTCATGATCAAACCCTCTATCGACAATTCCTACGCTAATGTTGCAGTTGTAGACTGCATCACCTTTGATTGCGTCAATGGCAACGATATCTGGGAATTCAAGAATGAGCTCAATATTCAACTGTAGCAGCAACACGTCATGGGATCGAAACCAATAAGATCAAAACCTCAATTATAACCCAAAAAAGAAAATCTCAAGTATCGATTTGGTACCTGAGCAATGGAATCAATTATCACATTGCGCAAATGCTGGGTGTTTTACAGGTTGAGGAGAAAGTTAGTAATAGAAAGGTAGAGGAGAAAATAATACGATGGGCAGCTTGAGAGTAGAATTTCGTGCAAAGAGCATGAAACGTATCGATAGAATGAAAATGTATAGTGTATCATTTACAAATGATTTACAAGTCATATTATGTGCTAAGTGTATAGTGTATTTAAAATGCATAACACTGATTCAATATTTTATAAGGTGTCAACGTCCATTCCTAAAGGTATTCCTATAGCTTGCCCATATCAAAGCATCACTTATGATCGCTCTGGCATCAAATTTGGATTTGTTCTCATACATACCACAAAAACATTAAAAAAAAAACAATGTAAGGTTCTTATGGTTAAAGAACTTGAACATGTCCAATATGCATTGTTGCCTAAATTAGCTTGCAGGGAATATTCCAGGAAGTACCACACATGTTCAAGTACAATTCTGGAATTTGCATCTAACAATAAGGTTTTGAGAGATTTTTTTGGTTCAAGCATTGACATCACAAGTTATTTGGTCGTCAAGTGCATTTAAAGATTAATAATATGATACAAAGTATTGTAATGCCATTAAAATAATTGTACTTCAAATGAGCTTTTAGTTGAGCAATATTTGTGCGCATTTATAGATTAATAAGATTATACAAAGTATTGTAATGCCATTAAAATAATTGTACTTCAAATGAGCTTTTGGTTGAGCAATATTTGGCTTTATGGAACATGACAGTACTGCAAAAAAACAAATATATGGTGATTATAGGATTATGTTGTGACAATGCCACTATTAGCATTATATGTCCATCTTTTAAACTTTGATTGTTTATTATTAGTTCTGCTGTCAGTTGTATTGTTATATCCACAAACCGCTTTCAGTGGTATTGAACTATTGATTCATGTTATTTGGGGGTGAAGGGAGCATAATTTTTTGTATTTTAATTTTTTAATATGTCGGTTTTCCAAACAAAAGGTTTTAGGGGTTTGATTTAAGTAAGCAATTTGGTGTCTACTCATTTTAAATTGATTTGAGAATTCATCAGATTCTTTTTATTTAGGTGTAAATATCTTACTAAGAAGTGGAATTGCTGGATTGAAAGTATGCTTTCATTTCTTCTCCAATTTCGTTTTAATAGAATTGGATAATTCTACTCTTAGTTGGAAATGTTGAAAACGTGAAAAGAGAATTATTTTAATGAAGCTTTGTTCATTGCCTCTGTCTTTTCTTTGACAGGTGTGAAAGGTATGAAACTAGCGAGAATTTGTTTCCCAAATAAACTAGCTTTGGACTAACCTTTTATTGGAGATGGCATTAATTCAATGGTTTAGACTCTAAAAGATTTATGGGAGTTGTCAAAAGGTTTTCACACATGAATGGTACTAGTATTTCCTGAACATTTTTTTTAATTGGGGAATGTATATAATAGTGGCCCCTTTTAGCAATATTACAGATTGACTTTGCACTACAACTGAATATGTTTTTTATCCTCATCATCTCATATTTCTCAGTGATGTTTTTTATCCTCATCATCTCATATTTCTCACTGTTTCTTTTTATTCCTTATATTTTTCATCTCTAATGATAACTCCTCGTACAAAGATTACAGATTACTCAAAGTGTATCCCTTCCTCTGGCTTACTGGTTTATTGGTTATATTTCACTCCCCTTTTCCTCGAGGAATTACCCTTTTCATCCAACATGAAATTCTTAAAGGAGCTCCATCTTCATTATGATGATTTCGAGGAATTACCCTTTTCATCCAACATGAAATTCTTAAAGGAGCTCCATCTTCATTATGATGATTTCTGTTGAAATAACCAACAGAAATCATCAAACTTACACTAGAGTTTGTAAGTTTTGTTCTACGGTGCACTCACTTTTCAAAATGAACGCACAACTGTTATCAACATCTACAGGCAACTCCAGATACTTGTTTCCAATGTATGAACACACGATTTGTCCTCAGGTTATGCACACAAGGCCTATTCAAATTCTGGATTTATGCACACATGGCCTCTTCAACTCTAGATAGGTTGCCTTCAATTTACATTCTTTCTTGAGAAATTTTTCTCTATTCAAAATGCCTTTATAATTGTTGCAGGCTCTTTCTATTGAATTGAAGTTTCCTCCTTTTCCTTCAAACTTTGAATTGAAGTTTCCTCTTTCTATTCAGTTTCTGGATAGGTTTAACTGCTTTACAGAGGTTTTTAGTACAAATCAAAGGTCTAAACTGGAAATGGTGGGTTATGTACTCAATCAGCTGGTTTTCGTGATGGAACCAACCAGTTCTAGCCTTAAATCCTTGAACCGAACAACCAGTTTAGTACATAACCAGTCATTTCCATACTAATCCATATGTTGGTTGTAATCTATATGTTGGTTGTGAGACAACAAATATTATCATTAGATTAATCAAATCTCTGGAGTTGTGAACTTATTTTAGAATGCAAAACTTGAGGAAAGGTTTGCACCTTAAGTTTTTTCAAATAAAATAATTTCCATTGCAATATTTTTATGACTCTTATTAATGATTTTTTCAAATAAAATAATTTCCATTGCAATATTTTTATGAATTTTTTTAAGAATAATTTTTTTTTGTAAATAAAAAAGGGGTAATTCCTATTACTTTGTTGTCACTATACAAAAAAGACACATGTCATCAATCTGCCACATGTTCCGTCAAATTAGTGGAAATCGGAACGGGTGGCCGCATGTTATACTTTCAGCCAAAAAATCCATCTGCCACTTGCCTTTCCAATTGGAAACCAGAGCAGGTGGTTGATGTTTGTCCTTACAGTTTGGAATTCTGTAGAGTCCCAGTACATAAAGTTGGACAAGATTTGTGCAGAGAACTAGTATCAAAGAACAAGAAACTAATCATTGGCACCTAAGGGTCTATCGTCTGAAGATCCAGGGAGAGTGGCATCACTGAGTTGGAGCACGAAGGGTTGCACACAGGTCGGGTAGTGCTGCTTGGGCGGTGCATTCGAGAATGCATTGAAGAGCATGTCAATCCACTTGCTAATGAGGGTGTCCCGATGAAGTTGGTTCGCCATGTGGCTCCTGGGATCAAAGATGAGCTCCAACTGCTCCAGGATGAAGAGACTAGGGGGAGCTGGGTTGAACTATGGAATTTCATGTAGCGGTGGAGGTGCCAAGATTGAGTGATTCTTTTGCGCAATGTCGGTTGCTCCTTCCTTGACCGCCTCAGCCTCTTCTTCTGCTTTGTTGGTGTTGTCCTAGAGTGAAACGCTTGGAGCCTTGTGGAGGAATTCCTTCGAGAATTCCTCCTCGACTATGCAAGTGGCGTCTTCCATGGCAGCCTGGATGCTTGTGTTGGCTTTGATGATGATGGGAAATTGTAAATTGTCCGAGACCTTGAAGAGGAGGTATTTCAGTGGAACCTGGATGGGTTCCTCCGAAAATTCCTCCTACACGTAGGCCATCGGTGGAGTTCGTGGCTTCTCCATACGTGATCCGGATTTAAGAGCGGAACGAACTAATTAATAGACTGAATACAATAAACACAGAGATATGAATAATAACACAAATATCCAGTGAACAATATCTTCTATTAAATAATGAAATAGGTTGAAACTGTAAAACTGCAGAACTGAAACACTTGCTCGAATGGTGGTAGTTATCTCTGAGAAGGGATGTGGTTGCTATGCACATTCGAATGAGAAGAATGGATTATAATGAGGCTCAAGAGGCCTTTTGATATTATTCATGAATTCCAAAACCCTAGACATCCAAAAATGTAGCCCTAGAAGGTGAAACACCAAAAGTCATGTGGGCCCTATGGGTAAGTTGGTGTAATTTGGTACATCAACTTCCTAGGGTCGTAACTTTTGCATACGACCTCTGTTTTAGGCGCGTGATAGCTCGTTGGAAAGATCTTTCAAAGAAATATACATTATGCCATCAAACTCTGACTCTGTCTACAATTTGACTATGGCGATCCAAAAAAACAACGTTTAGGGCCCCAAAACGGCCCTCGAAGTACAACAAGATGTGTTGACATGAAAACATACAAAATAAGCTAGATGGATTAGGCGAGAGGCCACTCGTATCCACCTAGAGGATGTGTGGGGCTTCAGACAGCCATAGAAGTGTAGAACCCACAATTACAAAGAAGTACAAAAGAACGCGCTGAACAAAAACGGACATGAGGAGCCAGTTGGAATAGGTGGGTGGCCACCAATATCCACCTGGATCAATCCTCACCCCTTAAGAATCAATGGTATCCATTGTGTTGAGTTCCCCCATTAGGTAAGGAAACCTCTGCTGGATTTGGCCCCGGATGAGCCACCTACCTTGGTGTATGAGTTGCCCTGCCTTGACAACCCGATAAATATGGATCCGTTGCTGGCGATTTCCCTTGAACTGTGTGTCCACTGTCTGGTCAGTGGATGATTGTTCCATGTAGTCAGGGTTGAGCTATGTTGGTGTTAGTTGTTCTACGATCTCGGAGATGTCCAATAATGGTGGAGAATATGGCTGAAGGAGGTCCAAAACGAATACTAGATGCAGGCCAAGGAAGGGTGGAGTGTTGAGCTCAAAAGAATTACTACCCACAGCCTTGGTGATAGTGCAAGGCCCATAATGAAGTGGGAGAAGCTTCCGATGGGGCCCAATGAGACACTCTGCAAATGTAACCATACTTTGTCGCCAACCTGAAACTGGTGTGGTACCCGGTGTTGATCATGGCACTGATTGTACTTAGCATTGAATTTCTATAAAATCTCATGGACCTGTTGACGGATGTGTTGAATCTGCTCAATGAATATGGTGGTTTTTTCGATCACAGACTGATCAAGGGAAGAGTCTGTTTGTGCGGTGGAAATAGGAAGTGCAACATCAATGGGTCCCAAGGGTTGGAATTCCAAACCCACCTAAAATGGGCTATGACCGGTGGAGATATGGAGAGCCAAGTTGTAACTGTGTTGGACATATGGGAGACTCTCGTCACATGTATGTGGATGCTTAGAATTGTACATGTGCAGGATGTGCACAATCATCCAATTGATGACCTTTGTTTGGCCATCAGTTTGGGGGTGGAAAGAAGTGGATTTTCTGAGCTCGATGTCCAACAGAGACCAGAGACTCAACCAAAAGGTGTTGAGGAACCTGTTGTCTAAAATATGATGGTCTGTGGTATCCCAAAGTGGACCCACACTCGTTCGAAGAAGAGCTTGGCAGTATCTGTCGCTGTGACAATCTTCTTACAGGCTGTGAGGATGGCCATCTTCAAAAAATGATCAATGACCACAAACACACATTCATTTCCTTGCTTGATGGACGACAAGCCAGACATGCAATCCATTGAGATGGAATCCCAAGGCTTCTCAAGAATAGGAAGAGGGGTGTGTAAGCCTTGTTTCTTGATGGTTGGCTTGGAAATGACACAGGTAGTGCAAGATCCGATATACTTGTTGACATCATGTCGAAGTTTTGGCCAATAAAAATGTTTCTGAAGAACCACCACAACTTTCTCTACGCAAAAATGTCTAGCCAACTGACTGTAGTGGGATTCCCAAATTAGCTTTACACGCTTGCTTGTAGGAACACAGAGATGGCCCAGGTGGCATAAGATTTTGTGCTGAATATGAAAATCAGTGACAGTTGTGCCTGTACCCAAGAGATGATATGTGGTGGCAAAGTCCAGATCTTGCTGATAAAGTTGGGGCCACTCATATGCTTCATTTCCACAGGAATGGAGCAGAGTGGTGAGTGAAGCCACAAGAGGTCAACTGAGGCAGTCAGCGAAACAATTGGAGATACATGTCTTATACTTGATGTTGAGATGGAACTTTTGCAGGTAGGTGGATCACTTTTGATGGTGGTCGTTCTGCAATTTCCCCTATCTCTGTATGAATTGCAAAGGCTTGTGATCAGTGTGTATGATCATCTCTTTCCCCAAAATGTAATGTTTCCATTGACGACAGGCTTGTACAATGGAATACATTTATTTTCATAGGTGGGGTATTTACAGACAGTGTCAGAGAGTGTCTCATATGGTATGCCATTGGATGCTCATGTTGAGTGAGAAATGTGCCCACAACATAGTCAGATGCATGAATCTCAATATTGAATGGTTGTTGCAGATCGGGAAAGGAAAGTATTGGAGCTGAGCACAAGAGATTCTTCAGATCATCGAATGCTCGTTGATTCTCCTTCCACCACACAAACTTGGCCCTACCACCTCCCGTGGTCACCTGGCTGAGGGCCCATGCAATATGGGAGAATCCCAACACAAACCATCAGTAGAATTTGGTTAGTCCCAAGAAGCTTTGAAAATTGGTCAGTGTGGTTGGGGCTAGCCAGTCATGGATGACTTAGATCTTAGCTGGATCAACATGTACCCCATGCTCATCAACACTGTAGCCCAATTATTGGACCTTGTTCATGCCAAAAGTGAATTTTTCCAAGTTGGCATAAAGCTTGTGCTGTTGTAGAGTGCTCAAAACCTGTTGAATATGTCGCATGTGCTCCTCCCACATTCTTTTGAAGATGAGGATGTCATCGAAATATATTACCACAAAGTAGTTGGTGAAGGATATCAATACATCATCCATCAACCTCATGAAAGTGGTTGGTGCATTTGTTAAGCCAAAGGGCATGACTAGCCATTTGTAGAGACCTTCTTTAGACTTCAAGGTTGTCTTCCATACATCAGTTGGTTCGATGGGAACCTAGTGGTAGACAAAATTTAGTTCAATATTGTTGAATAACTTTTCCCCCTTGAGTTGGTCAAGAAGATCATCAATCCTTGGAATGGGGTAGTGGTTTTTTACTCTGATTTTGTTTAAGGCTCTGTAATCAATGTAGAGTCACCAAGTCCCGTCCTTCTTCTACACCAATACAATCGGCTTCTGCAATGGGAGGAGATGGGTCTGATGTGCCCCTTTTTAAGAATCTCTTGGATTTGACACCTGGTTTCACCATTCTCCATCAACGAGTGTCGATAGACTGGTCCATTATGTAGAGGTGCGCCGAGGGTCAGATCAATTGGATGCTTGACTTGGTTGTGTGTCGATACCCCTGTAGGTGAGGTGAAGATTTCTCTGTATTCTTTCATGATCCCATCCACTTCCTCCTACTACAAAGAGAGGCATTGTGTAGAGGCCACAGATGTGGCGACGACCTTCTTCTTACTGTGAGCACGAATCACAAAGAAGACAAACTTCTTGGTATGTGAAATTACCTTACTGCATTGCTTAACAGAGATTAAATAAATAGCAGTAGGCAGCGCTACCTATGGGATCATGTACAATTGTCTACCCAAATTAATAATAACACTGCAGGGTCTAGACTCATACACAACATGACGCTTCCACAAATATGGTTGTCCTAAAAGAACATCACAAACTTCAAGGGGAGAAATATCACACAGTACCTCATCTTTGAAAGGCTTGATGTCGTAGGGCAAACAACAATGTTGGCTAACACGAAGATATATTCCTTGATGAAGCCAACCGATGGTGTAGAGTTGTGGGTGCAGTGTCATTGGCAGGTCCATCCACTTGACGACCTCTGCTGAAATCAAGTTCTTCTGACTATCGTTGTCAACAATGAATGAATCAGAGCCCCCTTGACCCACATCTGCGAGTGAAAGAGGCGTTCCCATCCCTCTAGTTCTTCTAGTTCGCTTGGCCAGACTTTGGTGGTAGCGATAGTTTCATTGGGTTCAACATCGATAATCTGCTTCCCTCCTTCAGGATTTGACTCAGAATCAAAATCAGCCTCTGAATCAAAAGCCTTCAACTTGGCCACGAGGGAATGCTTCGAGCGGCATTCTTCGGTGTTGTGCCAAGGAATTTTATGGTACTCACACCATTTTCTCGTGTCCTTCTTCGTCTTCTCATTACCCTTCTTGTGTTGTATCTTGGACTGATTTTCCTAAGGGAGGCCATCTCGAATTGGTCCCTTTCTGTGTGGGTTCGGGTTGCCTTTTCCCTGCTTCGGCTGTGAGGGGTTTGCAGATCCAAACACTTGTCGTTTCTACTTAAATTTTTGCTCGATCTTGACAATGTATCTATAAGTTGTGCCCAAGGAGATGATGTCTAGGAACTCCATCCTTGTTTGAATGTATCTATGCAAACAATTGCAGTATTTGAGCACCAGATAACGCTCAAAGTCTTTGATACACAATTTGGTGCGTAGGGTATGGAAAATATTGGTGAAATCTGGTACTGATTGGTACCTTTCTTGATGGTGGTCCATCTGGTGTATTGGTCCTCGTAACTTCCAACATGGTAGTATTTTTCTTTAATGGTGTCCCAAAAGGAATCCCATGTAGGGTCCACCACAAACATTGTAGATTCCTCCATGGCCCTTTGCTCAGAGTAAGTGTCCCACCAGTCTTTAACACGGGGAATGGCCTTGAGGAGTGCAAAAGTGATATTTTCCCTATCGAAAAAATTGTGGACTGAAAAATATCCTTCGAGCAGATTCAACCATTTATCTACAACATCCGCATCTATCAATCCTTCAAATAATGAAATATCAAAATTTACATATACCTTGAAGGGGGTTTCATGGCCACTTGATGAATATGCTTCTCCTTTGGGTAGTCATCGAAGGATCTGTGCAAAGTTGTGCATCATTTCATTCCTTTTTCGTGCAAGGGATTCCTCGAGCAACATTTTAATAGGATCTCCTGCTCCATCATCTTTCTTTTTGTCACCCATGGGTTGTTGTTGGGCTCGATGTGGCTGATCTTGTAATGGATCGATTGGTTCAATTCCCAACTTCTTGTACCCAGATCTTGTCGAGGACATGCACGTAGAAAAATAAATGAAGAGAAAAACGCTCTGATACCACTAATCCGGATTTAGGAGCATAACGAAACGATTAACAGACTGAATACAATAAACACAGAGATATGAAGAATAACAAAAATATCCAATGAACAATATCTTCTATTAAATAATGAAATAGGCTAAAACTGTAAAACTGCAGAACTGAAACACTTGCTCGAATGGTGGTAGTTATCTCTGAGAAGAGATGTGGCTACTACGTGCATCTGTATGAGAAGAATGGATTACAATGAGACTCAATAGGCCTTTTTGATATTACTCATGAATTCCAAAACCCCAGACATCCAAAAACCTAACCCTAGAAGGTGAAATGCCAAAATTCATGTGGGCCCTATGGGTAAGTTGGTGTAATTTGGTACCTCAACTTCCTAGGGTCGTAACTTTTGCATACGACCTCCATTTTAGGCGCGTGATAGCCCTTTGGAAAGGCCTTTCAAATACCTACACATTCTACCATCAAACTTTGACCCCGTCAATAGTTTGACTATGGCGAGCAAAAAAAGCAATGTTTAGGGCCCCAAAATGGCCTTGGAAGTACAACAAGATGTGTTGACATGAAAACATACAAAATAAGCTAGTTGGATTAGGTGAGAGGCCACCCGAATCCACCTGGAGGATGTGTGGGGCTTCAGACAGCCCTTGAAGTGTAGAACCCACACTTATAAAGAAGTGCAGAAGAACGTGTTGAACAAAAACAGACAAGAGGAGCCAGTTGGAATAGGTGGGTGGCCACCAATATCCACCTAGATCAATGTGTTGAATCTTGGCAATGGACAGGGCCCTTTCCATCTGTTGTAGGAGTCTCTTTCAGGTAGTGTAGTTGTACGAGGCAGGTCCGTGCATCAACTTACCTCTCTCTCTCGGAATGGCTGATCCAGGAGGACCAAAAATCCTCAGAATTACTTCCAGGAGAACCCACTGCAAAATAGTCCAGTTCTTAGAGCGTGAAGGGTGGCGGAGCTCGAAGGCAAAATAATTCCAGCCAGGGTCAGGCGATAGAGATAACCCCGAGGTAGACATGGCCATTGTAGTCACCCTTCTCCTGCAATTAATCCTCATAACTGCCATTAACCAGACTCGAGGGAGTTGTCCTCCCTTCTTCTGCAGATAATAAACGTTACCCTCCATTCAAGACTGAGGTGAAGGGTGACGACTGGCCATATTTATGGCTGGAGTCCTGGGAGGGTTGTGTGGCCTCCATTCTCTATGTGGCACCCCATTCGGGACGATTCTTATTAAGAATTTTAATATGAAAAATTTCTTGAATCACTTCAACATTCTTATTCCTTAGTTAGAGAGTATGCTAGTTATTTAACTTGTTAAATTTTATTGCTATTTTTTAAATTTTAGTATACTTTAGTGTAGTATTTTTAAAATTTTATTTAATGTTTCTAAATTTCATATTTAGGTTTTTAAAATTTTAAAGCAATTGGATTTTAGTTTTGTTGTATTTTTTTTAATTTAATTTTTTTTTTTTTTTTAATTTTTAATTTTTTTTTTT
>ML780853.1:244135-277503 GCA_009831015.1 Picea engelmannii | reverse complement strand
TCTTGGCATTTTGTTTTTCAATTTTTAAGTTTTAAATTTAGAGTTGTAACGATCATTTTTTATTTTATTTTTTCAAAAAAATAAAATAAATTTACTCCTTTAAATTCATTTTTGAATTTTTGATTAAAAAAAAATTATCTACATTTTTTCAACAACTTTATTTTTCTTTATTTCTAAATATAATTTGTTTTTTTTAACTTAAAAAAAAAACAATTTGTTTAGGGGTGTTTTTTTTCCATTATTTTCTTAGTGTAAATTATTAAAAAAAAAATAGTAAATAAATTATGAAGTAGCAACACTTTTAGATTTAGGAGTTGATTTTCAATGTTTTATTTGCGGTGGTGGCAGTGGTCAAGGTCACGACTTCAATTAGGTCATATTTTAATCTAAAAAAAAAAGCGGTGCTACTAGTAGCATCACTTTTCGATTCGAGGGTCAATTTTAGGGTTTTGTTTTTTTTTCCAAAGGGAAAAAAGAGTAAATTTTATTAAAGAAGTATAAAATTTACATTCTAAAGAATGCATGGAAAGACATGCATTTAGTCCCGAAAGTCTCACTGCTACCAAAACTAGTAACTGATGTCAAAAAATATACAGTTCACAAAAGTAATGCCACTTACTAGTCTTTATGAACAAAAAAGTCTAGGACTAATTTCCTTGGAGAACATAAAATTTGCACCATATAAAATTAACAGCTATGCAGAAAAATGAAGATGTCTCATGATGATCCTTCCCCAAAATGTTGATACTTTGTAACCTATCCTTTTTGTTGTCTTTGAACTATATACAAAAAAGGAGGAAAAACTTTAGTCATTGAATCCCGACTGATCCATTTGTTCTATAAAAGTTATGTGATAATGTTCATAGCTTTGCCCACTTAAGAACTCTATGATGTGCCACTGCTCATGAGCCATAATAGTGCCCTCTTTAGATAAGGAGTTTGTTGCGACATTCCTTTCCCCGTAGACATGATTGAATGACAGGTTTGTAAATATATTTGAAATTAAAAAGACTTCTTCAAGGATAGAAGTAAGAATTATATTATGAAACATTTGTTTTTTCCTCGACCACTTGATAGCCACCATTGAATCTCCAAAAATTTCAAGGTTTAAGATCCCATTTTCCCCAGAAAAGGTGAGAAATATCTTTAAGACCATAAGTTCTACAAAATTATTTGTTCCATGGCCCAAACCCCACTTTATCTTATAGAAATATGATGAAGAGAGATGAAGGACTCCCCCTCCCCCACAATGGTTTCCATTGTCTTGGGATGCACCATCGAAAAAATCCCAAGGTCTTGTGATATTTATTTGTTCCTCCACCACCTTCTTGAGGGGTGGGAGATCTTTCTCTTGTGGAAAATGTGCAAGGATAGCTAGGTTTTTGGTTGTAATTATATCAGGAAGCGAGGCCTTTTCCTTGAAGATAGCATCATTTCTAGCAAACCAAATTCCCCAAAGAATGAGAAGGGGAAGTGCCTTGATATTTTTATTTATGTGGTCCTGTACCCAATACTTCTAGGCCTCTTCAATAGAGGGCCCATGCCAGGAGCATGTTTCACCCAAAATAGATGAAACCTCTCTCCAAGTTTGAATTGAAAAAGGGAAACCCAAAAACAAATGTGGAGATGTTTCCTCATCCCCCTTGCAAACAAAGCACCATCCCAACCCTTCCAAGCCCTTGAATTTCATCCTATTCCATGTAGGGACCTTTTTCCTTAAGAGGCACCACATGAAAAATATTTCTTTAAGAGGACATTTGGATTTCCATATCCCCTTCCACCACCAGATGGGGGCTTGTTGGAGGAGATTGGTCATCAAGAATGAATAACCCTCTTTTGGAGAGTATACCCCGAAAGAACTAAGTTTTCAGAGTAGTTCATCTTCCTGATCTTTGATTCTGATATGGCTTATATTGAGAGCCTGGATGTAATCATTCCAAGGAACTAGAAAATGGTCTTCCAAATTCAAAGCTTGACCATATTTCCATCCCTAACTCCAAATCAAATTTTGTTGTGCATCTGCAATCTGGTTCAGGTGGAAAAAACCTCTCTCATGCAGGTTGTCAATTAGGTTCTGGGGGAGTATGTGTTGATAGTTGTTTCCCACCCAAGGATCCCTACCAAGTCTAATAAAGTTTCCTTTTCACACCTTCCAAGCCAACCCTTAACTGATAAAATAAAATGATTTTACCATATCTTTCCACGTGATGGAACCATTTTGGTGGATTTTTTTCGGCCTCCTTATCCAATCCACCACTAAATATGGACATATATATTTTTGAATTACTACCTTTGACCATAAATTGTTCGAGGATATTAGTCTCCACCCAGTCTTAGCAGCAAGAGTGGTGGAGAATTTGTGTATATTTTTTAAGCCCCATCCCCCCAATAGATTTGGCAGTGCCAGAGAATCCCATTTGATCCATGGCATCACAAAACTCTCCTTTTGGACGCCCTAAAGAAATTGGAAACATAATTTCCTTATTTTCTCCAGAGTACCTTTTGGGATCCAGGCCATAGATAGCCAATAGAATGGAATCGCCTCTAGGACTGCTTTTACCAGGATTAGAATGCCTGCTCTAGATAACCACCTAAAGCTCCATGATTTTAATCTGTTTTCAAGATTTTCTAATATTAATCAGTTCCAATCCACTTTGATGTAGAAATTTGGTTTTAGATGAAAGCTCGGGTACTTTAAACCTTCATCAAGAGGATTTTCCACAAAAGGAAAAAGGCCTTTGTAAAAAATAACTTCTTCTAGTTCCATTAGATTAGTAGAGAGGGTGGATTTTGAGTTGTTTATTAGCATGCTAGTAGCCCTGCTAAAAATATCTAGAATGGAGCTCAACTTTTCTGCATCTCCTCTTAAACCACTGCAGAAAATTAGTACATCATCAATAAACAACAAGTGAGTGAGGGAAAGAAGTAGGGTAAGAGGAATACCAATAAAGGTTCTGTTATTTTTTGCTTCCAAGAGAGCCCTACTTAGGCCCTCTACCACCAGTAGGAAAAGGAGTAGGGATAAGGGGAATCCATGCCGAAGTCCTCTCTCAGTTTGGAAGAAAGGTGAGGCTGCTCCATTTATGAGAATTGCAAAGGAGATTGAGGAGATGCAGCTCATGACCCAATTTATAAAAGGAAGACCAAAACCTAGATGAGTAAGAATCATTCTCAAGAAAATCCAACTGACACGGTCATATGCCTTGGAGAGATCAATCTTTAGCACTGCCCCTTTTTTCTTATGTGTCTTAATGTTGTGCAAGGCTTCCTGGGCTACACCAATCACTTCATGGATCTGTATTCCTTCCAGAAAACCAAATTGTTCTTGGTAGATTGATTTAGAGAGGATGCATTGTATTCTTCTGCTTATGATTTTTGCAATTATTTTATAGATAGAATTGCACAGTGAAATGGGTTTGTATTCATCCAAGTTCTCAAGGGCATCTTGTTTTGGAATTAAATCTATGAAGGTGCAATTAAAAGGGGAATGGATAAACCCATTGACTCTTGATTCTTCTATAAATTTGAGGAGATCTGATTGTATGAGATCATAAAGACCTACAAAGAAATCCATAGACCAACCATCTGGACCTGGACTTTTATCTTTTTGGAAACTATGTAGAACTTATTTTAATTATGCTTTAGTTACCTCTGCATAAGTTCTGCATTTTCCTCCTCTTCAACAAAATGGGGAAACAATAGTGTCATCTATAAAAAATCATCAGTTGATACTCTTCTACCTTTTGAGTACAATGATTTGAATTGGTTTGATCCCAGCCTAGCCATATCTTCAAAAGAGGATAAAAATCTGTTGGATTGATCTTTGATTCCCCAGATAGTGTTTGTCAATTTCCTTCCTTTTGCATAGGCTTAGAAGAATTTTGTATTCTCATCACCACTGTGCAACCGAAGTGCCTGAATTTTTTGTCTCCATTCTTCTTATCTAACTCGTAGAATCTCTCTTCTATTCTTCTCCAAGGATAAAAGAGTCTATTTTTTTGTTGGATTGGGAAAGCCCCCTTTGTCAAGGTCATAAAGAGATTGAAGTGCAGCTTCTGTGTAGATTATGTCATGTTCTAGCTATTGCTTTTTCCTTTTGGCCCAAGATTTTGTAGTTTATTTTAGTTATTTTAAATTCCTTGCAAAATGAATGGTTTCCCTCTCTAATTTCCCAATGGGAATCCAAACTTCCCTTACTAGCTTTAGGAAACTCTCTTCTTTTAGCCAAGAAGAATTAAATTTGAAAGGGCTTGTCGATTTTCTAGAAGCTCCTGCTATTTCAAGAAAAATTGGATAATGATCAGATTTTCGCCCTAACCCAATCCATTGTCTGAAGAGGAAAGGTTCTTCCACCATCAACCTAGAGATAAAAAATCGATCCAGTCTCTTGGCAATATTAGATTCTCCCAATCTGTTATTTCTCCAAGAAGGTTCGAGCCTAATAGGTGCAATATCAATTAACCTCAGGCTTCATCCAGCTTATGCACAAAGAAATCAGAAAGATAATCCTCCTGGGACCTTTGACCCTAGGATTCAACCACCCCTATTGAAAAATGTATATCTCCACCCAAGATAAGAAAGGAATATTTCATAAAGGATTTTTATAGGAGTGTGTTCCAGAACTGGGGATGATCTTGAGTAGTCCCATAAATGTTTATGACTGTAAAATATATCCCCAACTCTTCAATAAAGACATCCATTCTTTGTCTCGTGGTGAAACCCCAAGAGTTTTCAATATTCATAGTTTTTGGGTTCCATTCGATTGTCAGGCCTCCCGAGTGTCTAGAAGCATCCGAACCAAAGAAACACCAACCTTTTAGAATCATTTCCAACACTTGAACGACCAATGCCTCTTCTCCAATGGTTTCTTGAAGCAAAACGATATCAGGCTTTGAAAGTTGTAGCAACCTTTGTAAGGCGGGACACTTTTGTTAAATTTAGAGCTTCTATTAAGTTCTTTTCAATTTACTAGAAAATAATAGCATAAGTAGGATCACTGAAAGAAACACAATCACAAGGTACACAAAATTTTATCCCATGAAACCCTCATGGGGGAGAAAAACCAACAAAATATTCCTTAATATGGAGTGCCAATACAATGCCAAGACTTAAACCAAAACACTAAAGAATATCCAAGACTGAGCATGCGCCTCTATTCTCCTTATTGTAACTGCATCTACCTCCAAAAGATGTGCACTTGTTGAGTGACTGAGTGATTGAGTGAATGAGGTGCCATCATCTCTTATTTATACTAGTTGAGGGGTGATAGGGTTATGTCTCGTCACCAAGAAGGGTTGGATTCTCCCAATAGTGGTTAAAACCACTTTATTAAACCCTAGGGCTCGAATTCTCAAATACCACCATATAAATATGGTTTGACCGATCCACAAAGGGGGATTTGGTCTTATACAAGAACCAACATAATCAATCCACAAAAAGGGATTTGATTTATATAAAAATAACTCAATTATGTTTAGAATATTCATCACAGTTACAATATTTCAACACTCCCCCTTAACAAGAAGGGTATTCTACAGACATAACCCAATACAACATCATCACGAGAAAGAGAGGGCATCAACATATGGAACACTAACTAACACATCTATAAATCATCGGAAATTTTTTCTCATCATCATCATTCACAGCATGGAGTTGCAATGGCATCATCATCATTCACAATATCAGCATGAAGTTGAAATAGAAATATCACCAACATGAGGTCGATACAACATCATCAACATCACAAGACTAATACAACATCATCAACAACACAAGACTGATACAACATCATCAACAACACGAAGCTGATACAACATCATCAACAGAACGAAGTTGATACAACATCATCAACAACACTAAGTTGACACAACATCATCAACAACACAAAGATGATGCAACATCATCAACAACACTAAGTTGATACAACATCATCAACAACACTAAGCCGATACAACATCATCAACAACATGAGGCTGAGAAAACAACATCATCAGCATGAGGCTGAGGAAAAAACATCATCAACACGAGGTTGAGATAACAACATCATCAGCATGAAGCTAAGACAACAAAATCATCATCAAGAGGCTGAGGAAACAACATCATCAACACAAGGTTGAGACAACAACATCATCAACACAATGTTGAGGCAACAACATCATCAACACGAGGTTGAGACAACAACATCATCATCAAATGGAAATAGAATGAGGCAGGTGCAACAACAACATTTTGTGGTACTCAGGCAGACCTTCCTTACCGGACCTTCAGGATCTGCCTAGGAATCAAAGGATTCCCTAGGATATAAAATCCTAACAGAGATACCATGTGTTACTCTGACAGACCGTCCTTACCACACCTTCAGGATCTACCCAGGAATCATAAGATTCCCTAGGATATAAAATCCTAATGGAGATACCACTACTAACCACAGCTGGCATATACATGCACAGGTACTCTAACAGACCGTCCTTATCGGAACTTTGGGATTTACCCAGGGATGATCAATCCCCTAGGATATAAAAATACTAATGGAGCTACCCAATGTTGGTCAGGATATAATAATAATATCAACATCACTCCCCCTTTAGAGGGAGGTCCTTTCGGACTATACCAATCTTGTCTCGAGAGTATTCAAACTTTACATGAGGCAAAGGATTAGTCAACACATCTTCAACCTACTCATCTGTGCCAACATATTGGATCTTGATAGCTCCCCTCTGCACCATATCACGAATGTAGTGATATCAGATATCTATGTTCTTCGATTTATCATGGAACGTTGGGTTCTTTGTCATATTTATACAACTCTGGTTATCACATAGAATCATGGTGGCTTCCATCTCTAGATCTAATAGACCTGTCAAAAACTTCCGAAGTGATATGGCTTCACAACTGGTAGAACATGCTGCAATGTATTCCACTTTTGTCGTGTTGAGAGAAATATTGGATTTCTTCCTACTGTTCCATGAAGTCATGGCTAACCCCAGACTGAAACAACATCCTAAAGTTCTCTTCCTATCATAAACACTTCCAACCAAATTTGAATCAGTGTATCTATACAATCTGAAGTCATGATCTCTAGTATATTAGAGACTGTGTGCCAATGTACCGTTAAGGTATCTCATGTTTTGCAGCTACAAGGTGAACATGTCTAGGCTCCACCAGATACTGACTCAAGGTGTTCACAACAAAACATATATCTGACTTGGTATTCGTCAGATACATCAACAAACCAATAATATGTCCGTACAGAGTAGCATCAACCAATTCTGGCAAAGTATCCACTAGGACATTCAACTTTGTTTCCATGGGTGTGTTCATGGATTTACATTCCAACATATCAAACCTCTTCAGTATTTCAACTGCATACTTCCCTTTATTAAGGAAGATATTTTATGGGCTCTTCCAAACTTCAAGACCTAAGAAATAATGCATCAGGCCTAGGTCTTTCATTTCAAATTCTCCAGCGAGATTCTTCTTACAATTTGTGATGAGATTTTCTTCTCTAGTTAAGAATAAGTCATCTACATACAACAGAAATATAACTGGATCATCATTCATAACCTTGAAGTAAAGGTTAGAATCATCTTTACTCTCGGTAAAGCCCAAGCTCATTAGGAAACTATCTATTCTTCCATACCAAGATCTAGGAGCTTGCTTTAATCCATGTAGAGATTTGTTCAATATGAAAACATGAGTCTTTACGTATTCAACTTCAAACCCTTGTAGTTTTTCTATATACACTTCTTCTTCAATAACACCATTTAAGAAGGTTATTTTCACATCCATTTGGTGTAACTTCCACTTCATTTTTGTTGCAAGACCTATGATTGTTCTGATAGAAGTGTATCTGGCTACAGGAGAAAACGTCTCTTCATAAGCAATGCCTTCCTTTTGACAAAATCCATGAGCTACAAATCTTTCTTTATGTTTTTCAATACTTTCATCTGCAGTATGTTTTATCTTGTATATCCATTTGGAAGATACCACATCTTTGTTCTTTGGTCCAGGAAATATTTCCCATACATCATTATTTATAATGGAATGATATTCTTCCATCATGGCATCCACCCATTCTTTCTTCTAAATGGCTTCTTCAAAGCAAGTAGGTACCTTTTCTATGAGATCACACATCAAGGCCATGTAATTGGAGAATGGCTTAGGTTTCTTGTTGTGTATCATGGTTCCTTCTGGGGAACCATACTTCTCTCCATATTGAATAAGTTCACTTGCCCAAGATGGATTTCTCTTGTGAGAGATCGTCATCTGGGGAGGTTCTTGAGATTCTATAATATCATGATTTTCTAGAATCTCACCATCAGGGGTAACTGTAACTTCCTTCACAAGTTATGTAAATATGGGAGATACAACGTCTTCTTCATATAATTATTCAAGATGGATCTTCCTTGATCTTTTGAGTGCTTCTTCTTCATCAAAGGTTACATCCTTGTTGATCTCAATATGATAGTAACCTGGTATGTAAATTCTGAAGGCCTTAGAGACCTCACATTATCCAACAAATATTCCCTTATTTCCTGAAGGATCCAACTTAGTTCTCATTTCTTTCGGAATGTGTACAAACATTGGACAGCCAAATATTTTGAGATGGCTTACTTCTGGCTTCTTTCCTAAGAACATTTCTTTGGTGGTTTTGAATCCAAGTGCACTATGGGATAATCTATTTTGTACATAAACTATTGTTCTTGCTGCTTCAACCCATAAGTGCATTGGAAGATCTTGATCGTGGATCATAGTCTTCATTGCTTCCATTATTTTTCTATTCTTTCTTTCTACTACAATTTTTTGTTGAATATAGGGAGTGGTGAGCTCCCTCTTAATCTTGGAATCTATACAAAATCTTCCAAATTCATTTGAGGTGTATTCTCCTCTATTATATTACCTGAGTATCTTGATTTTTCTTTCGAAGAGAATTTTATACCAAGGCTTTGAGTTCCTTGAACTTTCCAAGTACTTCATCTTTTGATTTCAAGAAATAAACCCAAGTCTTGCAAGAATAATCCTCAATAAATGACACATAGTATACACACCCACTTAGAAAGGTTGATGGCATTACACCGCATACATCTGAGTGGACAAGTACAAAACTCCTTATTCTGGTACATGGGATACATCCTTCATTATCATCGGGGTTTCTGTCATGTTCTTAAGAGCCAAGTATCTTATTCGGGTATCACAAAACATAATTTTCAATTTCTTCTTTAGTTAACTTCTTGGGTGGCTCATCATATTCAACTACATGGGCATGATGTCTTTTGTTACTTCTGTTCTTGAATTATTCTCTTATAGCAGGACAATTTTTAGCAATGGGTCATGTCCTATCACAATGATAACATTGATAACAGGAGAAATGTTTTTATTTTATTTTCCCCTTCTGAAATTTCTGGAATCTCTTTGGAGGGTGAGATTCTTTATGAAAGTGGTTGAATCTCCTGGGAGAGTGAGATTCCTTATGAAGATGGGTCTCCTTTTGGAAATGAGGTCTTTTCTTTCCTCCTTTAGCATGAGAATCTAGGGCTTGGTCTTCATCCCTTAATAGTATTTCTTCTTGGTTGGCTACTCTTGCTTCTTCTTGAACATTTTCTTCCCATAGAATGTCAAATTGGAGTTTCTCTTTTCTTGCGCAAATAGTTTGGATGCAGCATCCCAAGGTCTTGTGAGACCATTAAGTTTTGTCATTATAAGTTCATCTTCATCTAGGTTGTCTCTAATTTCTTTTAATTGTTCCTTGAATTGAGAAACCCTAGAGAAATAGTCATGAATTGTTTCTCCTTTTTGCATCTTTGTATTCTTGAGTTGGGTTCTCAAGTTCATCTTTTGGTTGATGTTATTTCCTTCATAAATTATTGTTAGGGAATCAAACATATATTTTGGAGTGTTATTAGAATACACTTGAGGGATCAAGTGATATTTAATGGAGTCTGTAATGATCGTTTTTTCCCTAACCATATCCTTCTTGTATGTTTCTTTGGCTGCATCTTCTTCGGGTTCTGGTACATTTTATTTTATGAATTTTGCAAGGTCATTCTCTTCAAGAATGAGTCCAATTATGTACTTCTAGGCACGAAATTTTTCCACACCTTCTAACTTGTCAACAAGCTTGGTGCTTCCAGACATTTTGACCTAGAGCTAAGAAAATGACCAGAAAATGAAAGTGCTCAGAAAGTGATTTTGAACTTACCAGGAGATGTTTTGGGCTTAGGCGAGTAGGTTGGAGCTGTCTACTTTCAAAGATTTCAAGTTTTACCCCTTGAAAATTGACCTGTTCAAATCTGGACTGGTTCTTCTGGTACTAGTTCTAGTTTCCTGGTTTTCTAGTTTTTTGGTTTTCTGGTACCAGTCAAAACTAGGGTTTGAATTTCCGTAGGCTCTGGCCACTGAAAAGGTTCTCTCAAGATGCCAATGATGTGCTAGGGTAGGGATGACTTCCCTAGATTGTTTTTGGTCAGAAATTCCCTTCCAATAAAAATCCCTAATTTTCTTTTACGACAAGTCACGTTTTTTGTTACCCAGTGAAAGGTGTTATATTCAGTCAAGCTCTGAAACCATGTTAAATTTAGAGTTTTTATTAAGTTCTTTTCAATTTACTAGAGAATAATAGCATAAGTAGGATCACTGAAAGAAACACAATCACAAGGTACACAACATTTTATCCTGGGAAACCCTCATGGGGGAGAAAACCCAGCAAAAACTTCCTTAATATAGATTTCCAATACAATTCCAAGACTTAAACCAAAACACTAAAGAATATCTGAGACTAAGCATGCACCCCTCTTCTCCTTCTTACAACTGCAGCTACCTCCAAAATATTCTCACTTGTTGAGTGACTGAGTGACTGAGTGAATGAGGTGGCATCCTCTCTTATTTATACTAGTTAAGGGGTGCTAGGGTTATGTCTCTTCACCAAGCATGGACGACTTCTCCCAATAGTGGTTAAAACCACTTTATTAAACTCTAGGGGTCGACTTCTCAAATACCACCATATAAATATGGTTTGACCAATCCAAAAAAATGGATTTGGTCTTATACAAGACCCGGCATGATCAATCCACAAAAGGGGATTTGATCTATATAAAAATAACTCAATTATAATTAGAATATTCTTCACAGTTACAATATTTCAACAGCTTTGAGGGGCTCGCCAACCCCCGACAGTTTATGGAGATCAATTTCATTTGGTAACCCCTTCCAAGGGTGGCATTGCTCTAAGTGCCTCGGTGATAGAGAGTTGTTGTCCAGCTTCCACAACAATGGTTGCTCATGACTAAGATTTAGATAAATAAGATTTTCTTCCCCTCCCTTTTTTAGTACAACCTAGCGAGGGGTTTATCCCTAGACCCAATGAAGGAGGGTTCGTACGACTAGAAGAGGGAACCGAACAGAACCTCAAGTTGTATCAAATGGATTCTTCATCTGAAAGCAAAGAGGAGTCTTGACTTTGGGAAAGGGGCGGAATCTTAGGGGGAGACAAAAACTGGGAAAAAGAAATATTGGAAAGAGGAGGGCCTGGGGAAAAAGGCACGGTGTTTTCCAAAGCATAGAGGAGGGAGGGGAGTTTTTTTTACTTATTAAAATCCACAAAATTATGGAATAAATAATGTGAAAAATTAAAATTTATAGATAAGGGAGAGAGTGGGGGCATACCCAGATAAGCATCTACACCCTTTTTGAGCTGGAGCTCAATATTTCTAAGGATCAATTCATGCGCTTGTCACTTTCCCTCATCCTTTCACAAAAAATAAGTGGCATCCCTTTTCCCCTGCTGGGAAAATTCCATAGATTTTTTTGTAGACACCTCTTTCCAAGCCTGAAACGTGGCCCATAACTAAATTGGAGGAGACACCACACCCTGAACAGAGAAGAAAGAAAGGGAGGACCTTTTTCGTGAGCTATACCCTTGAGAGGATCTATGGTTAAATGGAAGAGATAAATCTGTAACCCTATTCCCATGTTTGTGACATATAGGGCATTTGAAAGGAATTCCCTCATAATTGAGAGGTTGTCTGAATACTAAACCATCACGAGTGAGCTCTAGCATATCTGAGAGGCCCTTTCTAAGATTTAGGGAAAATAAGATCCGAGGCACTGACATTTTTTCAAATGAAGAAAAGGAAATATTCGTGTTCATGAAGGTACCAAGGGTATTTCCAATTTTCTCAAAACATTTCTAGCTCCAACATTCTGATGCCAGACCTGGTAGCCACACCCAAATTGGTAGTTCATCAATCCACTCACGATTTGCATCAAAGAAAGGGGTCCACCTTTTCAGAAGAAGTGGAGTTGAATCCAAACACCAAGGTTCACCAAGGATCCTACTCACATCCAAGGTTGAATGAAATTTGAACATAAACCATCCTTTTGCTAGAGTATGAACAGACGGTAAATTAATCCCCAAGTCCTTCCACAATAAGGAGACCCACTCTGTTAGAAGCTCTAGGATAATATTCCAACCATTTTCACGACCCACCACCACCTTCTCTACAAGATCAAGGACCTCTGGAATCATGACATCATCTCCAAGGGCTAAGGAGTGTGGATGAGGGACCAAATAAATTATTGGTCGTGCTTTCTTTCGCTTCAGGGTCGAGGGATGTCCATCAAAAACCTTTGAGTCAAAATGTCTAGGGTTAAACCTTTTGGACTAGAGAGGAGGAGAGGAATACGGGGGACAGTCTCGAATAGTGGCGCACAGGGAAGAAGGAAGGGCCAAAAAATCATTCAGGTCCAAAGAGGAGGGAAGACCCTACTCCAAAGGGGAGGGAAAAGAAAAAGGTGGACGATGACTAGGTAAGGGACTTACGAGGCTAGTAAGAGACAGAAAAGCCCCAATATTTTTCAGGTGACCAGGGAAAGGAAAGCGATCGTGTTCCTGGAGAGACTGGTTCTCATCGTTCCCTAGAGAAAAAATAGGCAAATGATCCTGGGTGACAGGATAAGGAAAAGAGCTCCAAGAATCTGAGGGAACCTCCGAAGGATTTAGGGAAAAACCCCCCCAAAGCATAGGGTCAAAATTTGAAGAACCTAGATATCCACCCATATCAAATAGTTGTGGACCCAGGAGATACTTACAAGCTAGGTCTGGCGAGATGGATTCCCTCAATCCTCTGACAGGAGGCAAAAAAAATGATGCGTTGTTGTAAGAGAGAAATCCAGTTGGAAAATTCGAAATGAGTTGTCCATATAGTTGATCATACTCATAATCGACCAAATCGTCCATGATCCCTAACCACCAGAGCTAGAGAGAGAAATGAATAGAGTGGAAAAGAAAATATTTTCACCATCTACCAGCTACCACGCGGAAAAACCGCCACAGCCTAGGGAAAACTGCAGATATGAGAAACAAATTGACAGAAAAAGAGAACCCAAACCTCCTGCGACTAGGGTTTTCGTAGAGCACCTTCCTCCTTAATTCCATAGTTTCTAAACCTCCCCTTCTCACTTCTCACATTATTTCAGGGTTCTATTTGCAATGTCAAGGTCGTGATTTGAAATGAGTCTCAATTTTAACCACTTCCAAAAAATGAATGCTACCTGTAGCACCACTTTTTGAAACAAGCCATTAAATGTGCCCTCTAAAAATATGAGAACTATGGAGAGTTCTCATTAATTTGGTAACTTTGTTTATGCTCTCGCAAGGTGATTTGTTCAACAATTGAGGTGTACTATGGTGGATTCTCACCACTTGAGTAATAAAGAAGCATCTAAATATTTCCAATGCTTGGTTATTTCAATTTATGTAATAGTTTGATTCAAGATATTTTGGGTCTATCAGAAGTTCTCTTTTGTGTTTGAAATATTTGGCTATTGAAATAAAACAGTAGTATAGGAAAGGTGGACCATTAGTATTATTATATTATATATCTGTGTAAGAAAACATTTGAGGTCTTTGACTCATAATTTATTCCCCAATAAAAACCGCACAAAAAAAAATATATGCTACCTATAGTTTAGAGAATTTGAAGTGTAATGTATTTGAATTGTAGCTTTGGAAAATTAGAAAAAAACATTACTCTTATGTTTATAACCAATATGCAATAACTTTAATATTTTTGCACATTTTTTACATCAATATACTTGTGAGGTTAACATCTTGTAGGGTGTTACATGTGGTATTAGAGTGAGGCTTAAACATTAGGGCCTTGGACCCATCTTGTTTACTATGCATATTACATTTATTATTTATTTAGAGTATCATATTAATCAATTTGAATCATGTTCCTCATGTCAGGGAGATATGGATAGAAGAGGAAGAAGAGGTAGGGAAACTAGAGGTCGAGGTGCATGTCCTCCACCACAACCTAATCCTTTGCATTCTCCTCCTAGTGGAGAGGAACATGTCCAAGAACGTGGACATGTACCTATATGACAGATAATCACCATGATGTGCTCATGTCAAAGGATGTATGATGCATTAATGAAAATATTGGAAAGGGAAGAGGGAGGGATATCTATGCATGTTGAGGGATCACAAAATCCTGCAAGGCATAGAGAAATAGAGAAAGTGAAATTTCTAGAGTTTTGGGGATAAATGGATGGTCAAGAAGCTAAGGCCTAGTTGGAAAATATGGAGATTTGCTTCTCCTTGAGGGATTTTCCAACCTCAAAGTACAAATGAGCATATTTTATTTGAAGGGAATTTCCTTGTTATGGTGGAAGACTTTATTGCCACAATTAGGGATAGATGTATATGAGGTTTCATGGGAGTTGTTTTAAGATTGTTTCTAAAAAAACTACCTTTCTGAAGAATTCAATGAAAGACAATTGAATGAATTTAATTCAATGATACAAGGTAACATATAAATGCCTGAGTATGAGGAAAATATTATGAAACTGTTTAGATATGCATGACATTTGAACATTGAAAAATTGCAAGTCAACAAGTTTGTGTATGGATTGAACTACAACATTTGATCCAAGGTGAGTATATTGATGCATCACACTTTGCATGAGGAGGTACAAAAAACTATTATAGTTGAGGAGGAATTCATGGGGACTTATCCATTGAGATCACATAGACCTTCAAGTTCATATGGATAGAGACAGGGTTCTCAATCATATAGTGTATCGAGAAAAATATCCAACTATAGAGATGTGTCAAGAGGATATGTGATGGATACACAAATATTTCAAATAGAGAGTCAAATACTACCATACCAAATATTAATGCAACAAAGTAGTAGATCCACCTTTCTTCAGACGAGTAGTCTGATTCAACCTCCTAAGAGAGGGTGTTGGACATCCGGAGATCCATATTTATAGAGGGATTAATGTCCATATTTATAAAGAAGGGTTTTGTAGGAGTAAATATAAACTACTACATGTGATCTAGGAAAATCCTCCAGGATCCATGAAATGGTGAATAATCATCAAGCAGAGCATCAGTCTATAGTTCATGAGACATAAAATGTAGGAAAAATAGGGCCTTGATGGCCCAACTAATCAACATTTTGGACTGACATACTTGACAACTTCAATTTTGTAGCTTAGCTACTTGGGAGGATGCCATTGAGATGCGTTGATAGTTTCCTTATTTATCTTATAACTTCAGGATGAAGTTTACTATTACAAGGGGTGTATGTAGTGCCCCATTTTGTTTAACTATTGACATAAACTAAACTTTATTGTTTGATGGAATTTGTTTACAAATAACCCAATTATTTGACTGATTTTGTGCTGATGGAACAAGAAGTTTTATCATCTAAGTGAGATTAAAATGATGATTATTGAATGGTTTATATATAAATTTAAATTATATCATAGATGAAATAAATATGGATGATGAAACTGATGATATTTATTTATATAATTTGGATGAATGAAATGTGGATACATTGATTGGTAGATGTTATTTATGGTTTTCCTATTATGATAGGAAACCATAGAGGTGCATTGATGCATGATTGTGTCAACATTTTATTGGAATCTGGATTCAGTCAGTGAATAGTGAAAGTTATGTGATTATGTGATATTGAATTTTGGATTATGAAAATTATTGATGATTTGATTATAGTGGGTGCAAGCATAAGTAATTTATTTGTTGATTGATCCACAGATGGGTAATGGGGTTGTATGAAAGGCATATTGTGTTTTTCTAGGAGAGGAGGAGCAATGTTCCTATTTCCTCCTACTAGCACTTATTTATATGGCCCAAGTTGAAAAGTTGTGGGTGCTTTTACTCCAAGGTTGCATGTTATTCTGAGGGTAGGACATGGATTCAAGCACCTATGAGGATTAGTTGAGGGGAACAAAATAAGGTGAATATATTGTTCCTCGGTGACCATTAGTCTCTCAACAAATGGAAACAAATATGAGTTAACAATGTCTCCATTATTGTTCCATTTCCCCACTAAGAAAACTTGGATACTTGAAGGGCATGTGTGAACATGGCACCCTTAGTACTACTAAAAAGTAGTACTTGATGGGCATGAAGAAACATGGCGCCCTTGGTGTCCAAGGAAGTTGGATACTTGAAGGGTATGCAAATCATGGCACCATTGGAAATACAATAAGCTTATTCTTGAAGGAAGTGAAATACATGGCACCCTTGGTATCATTAATGAATTGTGAAATTTGAGAAGTGAATTGGAAAGTTAAATGAAAGGTGTCAAATAAAATTATTTAACATACATTTTTATTTATGAGAAAACAATCATATAGTATGCACTACATTTAGAAAAGAAAGACTAAATTAAAATAGCATAAATAAAATATAGATAAATTAGTATATCATAATATGAGGAAGAATTCATTAATTAAAAGTACTAATATAATAATGCATATAGTTAAGAGAATGTGCATCAAATCAAATTAACTTGACTATTAATAACTAAAAACTAATTATTAGTGCACACTTAAGTCAAGGAGATAAAATAGGAACAAGGATTCAAATTCAAATCGAACTATGGGAAAAGGAAAGTGGGCTTGGGAGAAGTTAAAGTGAATTAATAAATAACTAAGACAAGTGACTCCTTGTGTACCACTAAAATAGGAAATCATGAGAAAATCAAGGGAACACCTTGGAGTGAAAATAGGAAATGTGGGAGTTGGGTAAGTAAAATTCATTATTTTATAATTTTAAATAGGTAATTACATGTGCACTTGTATATATGAGTGACACATGGGTGGGTGAATATTAAGTTAACAGTAATTTAAATAAATATATTGGGTGAATATTAAGATAATAATAATTTATATAAACAAATTTTTTCATGGGTTGGACAAGTGAAAAGAATCACAAAAACTACAAAAAATAAAGGACTTGGGCTATGAGAAAAACATTTTTATGCACCTTGATTTTGAATGGATATCGTAATATTAAAATAATTTTTTATTGGTATTTGTTGAGAGTTTGGTCTATTGAATATTATTGAGAAGTGATGATTCTTCTCAAGCTTGACGGCTTCTATATTCAATCTTTTTGCTCATGAGGTACTATTCCATACAACCCCATTGTGGCTTGGGGGTACTTGGGGAGGGAGAGAAAACAAAGGAGTTAGTAGGGAGGTCAACCAGTAGATCATCCAAGAATTGGCATGTATATGCAAGGAGGAGTTGGACTCACAAGTCAAGGATTCACCAATTCATGAAATCTTTACAGTAACCCTTGGATGTTACATTTTTAAGAGTATTTGATTGCAAGTAATTTAATTATAACCATTGATATGTTAATATGGTTGTTGTATTCAAGTTTGTAGTTATTTGTGGTTAATACCAAAATTATTGTTATAATATTGGAGAAAATAAATGCAATTATATATAGAGATTCACATATAAAAATCAATATATGTATATAGGTTGAAGTTATTTGATTATTAATCGTAGAAATAAATTGATTTTTATGCACAACTTATATTGTAGATTTATAAATCTGAAATTGGATTCTATTAAGAAACGTAGAAACATATATGGAAATAGTCCATTTAAATATTGTGACATAAATTATGGTGTGCAACGTTGAATAAAACCGCACAACTAGATAGTAAACAAAATATAAAGGAAGATAATAGTTTGCATATGTATAGATAACTTTGAAATAGTAATAATCACTAGTACATATGGGGTCAATATTTGACAAACTTTTTCGACGATAAGGATAAAATTAATCATTGTCACAAATTACTACATAATTATTAAATTTTTAATCATTTTTTTGGGGCACCATGATGTTCGTTGTATTTTCGATGGTTTGCTATTTATGTCGATCTTAGGATGCTTGTTCATTGATACATGTTTGAGAGATGTTTAACATTCATTGACTTAGTCAACATTCATTAGAAGTCCAACAGAGAAGATTTATTTCGACTATTTTATTGTAGGTGTGACAGTTATAAAAGTTTTTTCTGGTCATTGTTCATTACATGAATTATCAGTCTTTTTTCTGTGTTCTACTTGCCTCAAAACCAATTCTTGATCTGCATAGTTCAGATTTTGTACTTTGAAGGTTAGAATTTTTTAGTATTTATTTCTCTCCTTTTAAATACCCACATTAGATCCCTAACCCTTAGACACTCTTTTACTTTGGGACACAAATTGTTGCCTAGGAAATAGATATGAACATGTCTACTCAATTCTATGTAATGACTATATAATATGTCTTGGTCTAGTTCAATTTTATTGTTTGATTTTATTACTTTCTTGTAGTGAAGCTTTGGAGCTTATGAGGTAAAAATGTATGGCTTTGATTTAATCTTGATTAATTGTTGACTATTTTTATAAACCTTTCATAAATCTATGATGATAATGGTTTAATTCTCTAGTACATATGGGGTCAATATTTGATGGCATTTGTACCATAAGAATATATTCATATATTGTACGTATATCGCTTCAATGGATTTTGTTGTAATAGGAAATCCCAATGCCAAGGATTACAGCTGAAGAGAATGAAAGGATGCCTGCTAGGTTAAGGGTGGCATTGGAGACACAGGGTGATGGGAAATGTTATTTCCCTTGCCATCAATGCATGAGATTTAATAAAAGAAGACTTGTAAGAAAAATAGTTGAAAGACATTGTTGGAGGTATGGGCATGTTGAAGGGGGGTATACATATCATCCCATGGTAATTTATTCATTATGTATGTCTTTGTATTGAGTGTATTTATAAAATTTTATTTCTTTTTAATATTTGTTACATACATTAATGTTATTGATTGTTTGTAATTATAAAGATAAATCCTTCTAGGTGTGTGGCGTCGAATAATTATGTGCCTAGCAGTAGTATAAATATTAGTGTACAAGTTGTGGAAGATGGTATGGATATTTAAGATTAAGTCAATCCTATGGAAGAAGATGAGACCAATAATATTGTTGAGCTAGATGATGGGAAAAATAGATTGATCCAGGAAATCTTTGATTTTATCGATGATGACTACTTTGATGATATTCATGATGTATCTCTACTTGAGAAGGAACATGATCCAAGAGGATCTAAGGAATGCTCATAGAGGTCTAGGAGGATATGGAATTCTCACATAGGTCCCAAGGGATCCATAAATGCTCAAACTTTGACAATCTCAAATTGTCCGAAAAACATAATCAATGCATAGATCTGACAAGTTCGTATGGAAAAGTTACAAGCAGTCAAAGTTTGGGTCAACCAAGTCAAAGTTCAAAGGGAAAAGTAAAAGAGTTGACATGCGTCACCACTACAAGGGTGACATGTGGTACATGGTTATTGGCAGTTGATTGGGAATATTTTACCTCCATGTGGACGAATTGCAAGATGATAAGTGGCGCACAATTGGATCATTCCTCTATTGACACATGGTAGGTTTGATCCAATGAGAGGCTGCCACATGGCAAACCCTCATTGGAATATGTTGGTTAATGTATATTAAAAGTTATGGATTCAATGGGGGTCAAACCCGCAACCTCCATAACCTTCCAAGACTTAACATATCCCTCATTACCAATGCGCCCTCACATGTGACTTAACCTACATGTGACATACAATATATTTAAACTAATGTAAAGGTTCAAGTGAGCAGCCAAAGGGTCGAGGGCCTAAGCCCTCACATATCCCTTATTACCAATGTGCCCTCACATGTGACTTAACCTACATGCGACATACAATATATTTAAACTAATGTAAAGGTTCAAGTGAGCAGCCAAAGGGTCGAGGGCCTAAGCCCTTGACCCTTAGCCTTTGGTTATGTTGCATCCCATGTAACCATATTACATACCATAACAATATTTCGAGCCGGAAGTTTGAACCACACAACCAATGGGTTAACATATATATATATATACACCATATGTTAAAAAACATGTCAATGAATATGCCAATGGTCATGGGGAATAGAACCCTCGACCTCTACTATATTTGGCCAATGGTTTAACTATTAGGCCAAACCACCCACATTTAACGAGATTCTTCCAAACTTAGTAATTAAGTCGCCATGTTTTCGGTCAGAGATATGGGAGGTCCACAACCTATTTAGTGGGAATGGATCCCAACACTTCACATGCATTCCAATGTCCATGGATATTAAAACTTTCACAGATATTGAGGTATTATATAGTATGGTTTTTTCTCGAAGTACATGTAGAGTACAAGCTAGTTTGGCATTGTGTGGGAAAGCGTGTCATTAGGTATAATGACAACACCTAGGCCTGTTTATACTCATTTTTACAATTTTTCGCAAGGATCATGAATTTGAGGTCTATTTCATGATTTAAGGTAATTTGTAATAGTATTATCTCAATTTTCCATTAATGAAAATTTAATGCATTTTTTTGCATGCCAAAGAGGGCAAAATTCAGCCAGTTTGGAAATTTTTCGACTTTATAGTTAAATTTCTCATAATTTCGCAAGGATTTCAATGGTGAAGTTATTTTCTTGTTTTGAGTAATGGAATTTAAGAGAATCCATTAAATTGGAATATGTGAGTCATTTTACATGTGATTTTGATATTTGAGCTGGAGAAAGCAATTTTCATTGGATTGAAGGGAACTTAAAGATGAAACAAAAGTATGTAATTTGAGTTCTTTTATTTTATGTTGTGTCATATCACTATTAAGAAAAACTAATCTTCAGTTTATAAGTTTTTTGGGTAAAGATCACATCATTAGAATTCTGCAAACCACCCCAGTACAATCAGTAAATTATTCTGGATCAAGTTACATATTGTTTGTATATATGTTAAGAAATAAGTGGTATCTAAGCATTTTCGAATCAGAACAACAACCCCTTTATGAAGGCTCAAGAACCAATGTTCTCTCTTCTATAATGTTGTTGTTGAACTTGAAGGTATCGAATGGAATGTCAAACACTTGCCTTTCATAGATCCTAAGGTATGTAATATAATTTCATCACATATTATAAATAAATGTTGACTTTTTTTCTCTATTTTTAATGTCGATTAATGTGTAAATTAAGGATGCAACATTTATGATTACTATTATTTACATTAACAGGTTATTTTTAATGTTGTATATTGTTAGGTGAATTTTCTTACAACCGTCAAATAATTTACCTCACACATACTGAGAGTTGTGTGCCATTATGAAAGATATTGGAATGGAGTATCAAGCTATCAATGCATGTCCAAATGATCATATTATATATTATGGACAATATGCATCTGAAACGAAATGCTCGTAATGTCAAATCAATAGATATTGAACCAATCAAGTAACAAAAAAGGTGCCTCACCGGGTTCTTCGTCATATTATGATAATTTCATGTTTGCATCGATTGTTTAGGCACAAAAACATAGCATAATTTATAAATAACCATGCACGATACAAAAGTGAAGATGGTGTTCTTTGAATTCTTCAAGATGGCTCTGCATTTAGGAACATCGAAGAAAGATGGCCAATTTGTAAAGAAGAACTTCATAATGTTAGGCTTTCATTGTCTGCTAATGATGTCAATCCATTTGGTGAGATTAGGTCTATTTACTCAGTGTGGCCTATTTTTTTTTTAAATAATAACATTCCTCCTTGGATGTCAATAAAGAGGGAGCACACAATGTTGACAATGATTGTTCCAGGTATATGTTTACAAAATTTGTTTGAACGTCACATTTCATTTTTCTTATTCATTGCATAATTTCTTATATATATATATATATACAAGGTAGTAATTATGTGTACTTTCAACCAATTAGGTAAGTACCAAGTGAAATATATGAATGTATATATTGAGCCTCTTGTCGATGAGCTACTAAAGTTATGGGATGTAATCACTATGTACGACATCTTAGACCAATAGGGAAAACGCAGTTTCAATTCCATGGAATACTTACAGGGAAAATTCATGATTACCAAGGTCTAACACATTTTTTTGGTATGTACCATAATACTGCACTTTAATAGTATATAATTTTATGAAAATATGATGCATGTTTCTTAAATATTAATTCATTTTTATATAAATAATACTCGCATTAATCCATATCTTGCAAGTCTTAAACAAAGGGTAAATTTGCATGTCCATTTTGTGGTCCTAGGATGAAATCTCATTGTTCAAGAAGTTTAGTAAAGGAGGTGTTTGATGTGTATAGACACTTCCTCCCTGAGAACCATAGGTATCAAACTACAGAAAAATATATTTTCAATTTGAAAGAAGAGACTGCAATAAAACCACGAAGAATGACACCTCACCTATGGAAGTTGGAATATAATAGAAATCATCAAGGTATGCAATTAGTCTATGTATCATGTATATATTAATGTTTTACAATTTTAATTTGTATTGAATTATATTTATTGTATCTAACAATTATTGTTGTAATCTCATTTATTTTTCATAAATGTTATCAAGGCATTAATTGGATTCCACGAGGAATGAAAAGTTACCCTATATAATTCAGTAGGTTTCCCTACTATAAGCACCTACAAATATCTCATTTGTTTGATACAATGCATATCGGGAAGAATGTAACAGAAAATTTGTGGATAATATTAGATGGAAGGAGTGACAAAGAAAAAATTGTCAAAATTTGTACTAACATTTAGGAACCCAATCATGCAATGCAAAAAGTGATTTATTCAAATAGCAATGGATACGTAAATAGTCTTCCATGGTTATTTATAGAGCAGGAAAGCAATGTTGTAAAAGAGCTCATCTGGAAAATCAAATTTCCCATGGGATTTGTTCCAAACATAAAGAATATATTAACAAAGAAAGGTGAATTTGGTAAGTGAAAAGTCATGATTGGCATACCTTCATTAAGGTAATTATTTTGGTATATTTCTATATTGGTAATACTTTTTTTTAGTATTTTAATTTAGTTTCATTTTCAAAAAAATAATGATCTGTTTTTGGTTATAGTATGTTCTACCTCTATCTCTCCCTGGCAACTTTGACAACAATGTAAAACAAGTTATATGTGATCTTGGAAAATACATGAGGTAAATAATGATTTATATGCAAAATGTTTGTTGTTGAAATTTTTGACATTTGTTTTACTTGCAATATATATACTTTGTTGTTGAAAAATATGATTTTTTTTGTATCATGTGTAGGTGGTTTTCATCTAAATAAATCCATAAAGAACATATAAAATATTGGAGGAGAGAAATTCCTTAGCTAATATGTGAAATAAAAAAGTATCTACCTCCGACATTTTTCAATGCGCAAGAACACTACCTCATACACCAAGTTGAGGAGATTTAAATGTGTGTACCTGTACAAACAAGGTCAATGTGGATGGTGGAGATGAACTTGAAGTCATTGAAGGTTGTCATTAGACAAAGAGAATGTCCCAAGGGTTCTATGGTGAAGGGATATATGGTATATCAATCATTGGTGTATATTAGTCAGTATCTTCCTAAATTAACAACAAATATGAAGATGCCTCGGATTTGGGATGTCAATTCCATTAACAAAATTGAAGGGGAGATCATGGTTGGGAAAGGTAGAATGAGGAAATTCAAAGGTAATTATATGGTAGAGATATATAATATTTTGCATTAATATTGATTTATTTCTATATTGTACTTATTTAATTTGTATTCATCTTAAATCAGTTTTTTTTTTTATAATAATGGGTAATTTGTATTATATAAAAGAAGGTTGTAGTAGAGATAAAACCATCCAAGAGTTACAATGACTCAAAATGTGAAATGATAACCAGCAAAATTGAGGGAATGAGCATCCTCATACAACTAGAGTCTATCAAATATTTTACGAAAAAAGGAATTGCTTGCCTGGTTTGGATTCTAATATATGACCATAGAAAAAAGATAAATTTGCAATTCATTTGCAACTTTTTTTAAGGAATGGTTAGTGATTTTATTGTAAAAGAGGATGTGTAGAGGAAAAATCAGCCAAAGAGTACAAAAATTCAAAATACCCTAAGGCCTTCAACATAGATAGAGCCTTACATATCCTTAGAGAGCACATATTCTTAGCGTATTTTACAAAAGAACTACAGCTAACCTTCCATGTATAGATTTTTATATTTGAAGAGAGTAAAAACGCATACTTGTGTTGCATAAGAAAAACCTAGCCTAATTGAGCTTGAGTTTAGTGTCAACCACAACTAGGACGTCCTCTGGAGTGAAGGGTTTAGTTTGAGGAAACAAGTGTTGAATAAATTCACATGAAGCATGTGAGCCTTCTGACAGAATTGGGTTCTTTTGTGTTGGGTCTCCTAGAAGGTTGCTTTGAATTTTTCTACAGAGTGAGTGAATCTACTCGGTGTGCTTGTTGATAGTGCGTAGAAAAATGAATATCTCATTATCCCTCCATTCCTCCCTCTCATGTAGATGTTGTTCTATTTGAGCATTGGAGGCTTGAAGAGATACCATTTATTGTTTTTGTTTCTTCATCTTGTTCTACATATCCTCCATTATGCATTTAGTGCAATCCTAGGGAGCTTGAATTATTCGCCACATATATAAGTGTGAATGGGGGTGAACTGCTCTAGACCAAGAGTATGGGAGGCAATTGTAAGCATCAATATAAATCCAGAAAGATACTCCAATTGAATCCTAATGTCAACTCATTTCCTCAATGCTTCAAATCATATATACCCAAGTCGGGATTACCACATGCATAGAGGGTTGGGATGAAATAATCATCAAATATGTTGGAGTGTGATACTTCATATCCACGACAAAGGAACAAGTTTCATTCCATGTGTAGATTAAGACACACAAAAAGCCAAGGGGGATGAATCCAAGAGTTCTGGCAATGGACGAGTGAATTATCCCATATGTTTCCATCATGCCAGTAGGACCTCCTTTAATGTTGATCACGCAAGAGTATGAAGACATGTGTTGAAGTAGAGTGAGACCTCATGGAGGGAGTACAGGACATGATCCAAGTGATTATTTTGATTTTGTAATGTCATTATGTTTAATCTGGATGGAGAGTGGGGTCACATCCCCTCCATAACCATAATTTTCCACATTTAATACATTGATTTGACCTTTGTCAATAGGGCTTAGGAATTTTTTTACTTTTTTATTCATATGAATAATGTAGGTGATTCAGTGATGAAGCCTTATTGATTTGAGTTATCCCATTTACTCCTTTAATGTCTTTCCTTTTAATTGATCATTGTGGAATTAATACGATTTTGATTTTTCCTCTTCCCATAGTGTTAAGGTAGAAAGTGTATATTTGTGACCTCATCAAAAATTTTGAAAATATTTTCTCCTTTAATGCCCATCCTTTTAATTGATTTCAGAATTAATACGATTTTGATTTTTCCTCTTCCCATAGTGTTAAGGCAGAAAGTGTATATTTGTGACCATGTTATTTCTTAGTTCCCCTTGACCTAAGGACTTAGCTTGCTTGGCAAGTAGCTTCCATCAATTATTAATATTTATTATAATTAGTAATTTTATTCTTTTTTTATTCCATCAATTATTAATCTTTATTCTAATTAGTAATTTTTTTTTTTTTTCATATAGTTGGTCGAGAGTGCGACACACCACATTTATACATCACAAACAATCTTGATTGGATGAAGGTATGGATAGATCGAAGTATACAATGTAACGGTAGGTTATCATGGGAAGCGATGGCTACATTGCTTAAAGAAGCTGGTCATAATAAATATACCAATCTTACTCGGAGGGAAATGGATTTAGCATATGGTTTAAAAGATAAACAAGAAATTATATTATTCACCCACATCATGTTTCATATTTTTTCCATTATATTAACCTATGTGGTGTGGATTTTTTGTTAAATTTATACTAATTCTAAATATTTGTGTTGATTGATAATGCATTTGTTTACGTGTCGGACATATTGCAACTTACACACCACGAGGCTATGTTGTGCAATGGTCATAAATTTCGCATCAAAAATTTGGATGACAAGAAGAAAACCTATTATTGTGGGATAACTACAATCTTTCAGGTCACTAATGTTTCCTGTGGAATTAATAGGCATCCAACATTATCTGAAAATAGATCATATAGGTATTTGGATGATATACTAGAGTGTGACTTTAAATCCTCCAAGTTAGTTTTGTTCGAGGTCAAATGGTACAAGTTAAACATGAATGAATGTGATTTTTATAGAACTTTTATAGAGCATGCAAATGGATTTATCATGGTTAATACAAGGACATTTGAGGTGGGTACAAAAACTTATGTTCTTCCAAGCCAATGTGAGCAAGTATTTTATTCAAAGGTTCCGGGTAAAGAAGGTTGATCATACATTGTTAGATATGATCCAAGAGGAAAGCATGTAAAGTATAATGTACCATAAAAAGATGATATTGAAAAAGAAGAAGATGTATAGGAGCATGAGGTAGATGTACCATCAAATGAAGAAGTCAAAGAAGTTGAGCCAGATGTAGATGACAATGTTCTCAATGATGATATTGATGATGATATTATCGAAAATGACATTGATGACAATGTTGATATGGCCAATCCTTTCAACGTCGATTATAATATAGATGATATAGATGCAGAATTGGATGATGAAGAAGATGATCAATGATATTGCATAAATGTTGAAATGTAAGAGGTATGTGATTATATACTTTATATGATTTATTCTCTTTAAATTATTTAGTTATATGAGTTACTCATTTCCATCATCGTTTTTGTTGCCATCATTTTCATCATCATAATCATCATCATTTTCATTGTAATCACAATCATCCTCATTGTCATTTTCATCGCCATCATCATCATCATCGTCACTATCATCACCAAAATGAAAATTGTCGTCGCCATTTTCACCATCATCATTGTCACCGTTGTCGTCGTTGTTATCATCATCATTTTCATCATCATTGTCATCATCATTATCATCACCATAGTCATCATTATCTTGTCATAGTTATCATCATCGTCGTCATTGTCATAATCACCGTCATTGCCATTGTTATGATCATCATCATATCGTCATCATCATCATTGTTGTGATCATTGTGATCATTGTCATCCTCATTGTCATTGTCACCACCATAATCAACACTATCGACACTCTACTCATCATCATCATCATCATTATCATTTTCATTGTCATTCTCATCGCAGTCATCATCGTTTTCATCATTGTTGTTTTCATTTTCATCGTCGTCCTCCTCCTCCTCAGTCATCACCATAATCAACATTGTCATCGTCGTCATCCTTTTTATGTTGCATCCATTGGGAGTTGTTTTGTAGCAGCACTACTGGAATTGAGCTGCAAAAATGTCAGGTCATTTTTTAACAACTAGGGATTGTGTTGCAACAACAAAAGATCATGGTGTACCAACCATGAATTGTGTTGCAACAACATAAGATCGTGTTGCAACAACTAGGAATTGTGTCACAACAACATAAGATCATGTTGCAACAACTTCCTTGCTATGTCTATGACATACCTTATGTAATAGTATCTCAACGTCATCATCACAATCATCATCATCGTCCTCCTCCTCATTAATTTCATCGCCATAATAAACATTTTCATCATCGTCATCATTATCATGTTGCAACCACTCGGAGCCATGTTGTAGGAGCAGTTCTAGAATTGAGTTGCAGTTGTTGGACCTAGTATTATGGGGTTGGCATTGATGAAAAAGAGGACCAATATGGTCAATGTTGGGCATGGAGTTGGTATTGGAATTGATACAAGAATAATAAACTAGATTTCAATAAGTCTGGTATAAAGTCTCAGCAAGAAAAGTCTTGACCAATCAATCCTTAAGTCGATTCAGAAACAATTGTCTCGAATAGTCAAACCCTAAGTTGAGTCGAAAAATTAAATGGGTCAAGACGGCTATCTAAATGAAAGGAGAAAGGATCAAAGTTGAGTGTTTTAATAAAAATGAAGTAGATATCAATAATTTTGGTATAAACATCTCAGCAAGAAGTTGAAAAAGTCGAAAGTCGAAGTCAAAGAAATCGGGGGTCGAAATCGAAGAGGTCGAAGAAATCGAAGTTTGAAGTTAGATAAGTAGAAGAAGTCAAAGGTTGAAGTCCAATAAGTAGAAGAATTCAAAATTGAATAAGTATAAGATAGAGAAGCCGAAGTCGAAGTTGACACTGAAGCAAGTTAGGATGACCAAAATCGAATTACACAAGTTGGTTTTCTTCTAACTCGAGTCGATCCAAAAAATAAGTAACCTAAAGGTCGAAGTCAAAGAAAACTTAAATTGGGAAATACAACTCAGGTCAAGTCTGAAGCAAGTTGGGTCGGATGTCACATAATACCTCATCCTTGAAGGGTCGGATGTCGTATGACAATCAACACTGTTGGCTGACACGAAGATATCGTCCCTGGCGAAGCCACCCGATGTTGTATGGTTGCGGGTGTGGTGTTTTTGACAATCTTAATTGTTTGACAACCTCTGTTAAGCTGAGGTTCTTTCGGATTCCTTTATCAACAATGAAATGCAGTGAGGTCCCCTTCACCCACATCTGTGAATGAAAAAGTTGCTCCCTCTCTTCAGGATCTGTTGGTTTTTCTAGTTGAAATGTTGTGATCGTGACAATAGCAGTGAGGTATACATCGATGATCTGTATTCTACCAGTATTTTCTAAATCATATTCAAAATCGAGATTTGACTCCTTGTCTTTGATCTCCACCACCAATGCCTATTTTGAGCGACTTTCATCAGTTTTGTGTTAGGGGATTTTGTTGAAATCACACCACTTTCTAGTGTCCTTCGTCTTCTTGTGACCCTTCTTTTCTTGTATCTTGGACTATTTTTTGGGAGGTTGTTTATTAGGGCCATCTTTATCATACTTCAGTTGTTGCAAAATTGCAGACCCAAACTCCCGCTTGTTCTGGTGCTTAAATTTCTACTCAATTTTAACAACATATTGATAAGCAGTACCCAGTGATGAGATATCCAGAAAATCCATTTCAGTTTGGATGTATCTATGTAGAGCCCCACGGTATTTCAAAACTAGATGTCGCTCGGAGTATTTGATACCCAGATTCTTGCACAAGGTATGGAAGGTATTGGTGAACTCCAGCACTTCTTGGCCCTTCTATTGATGCAGCGTGGTCCATCTCATGTATTGGTATTCATAGTTTCCAACAGGGTAATATTGTTCCTTAACCGCATCCACAAAAAATTCCCAAGTGAGATCGGCCCCATATATTCCAGAATCCTCTGTGGAACTTTTCTCCGAGTAGATTTCCCACCAATGCTTGACATGGGGGAGATATTTAAGCAGTGCGAAGGTTATCATTTCTCTGTCGGAAAAAATTGTGAACAAAGAAATAACATTCTAACATATTTAACCATTTTTCTAGGGCATCTGCATCTATCTGACCTTCAAATATAGGAATATCAAAATTGTCTTGTACCTTGAAAGGAGAGGTGCCTCCAAAGTGGTCGCTTGAAGAATATGTTACTACTTCTATCGGTAGGCATTGAAGGATGTGGGAAAAATTATTCATCATTTCATCCCTCTATTGCGTGAGAGCTTGCTCAAGCAACAGATGAATAGAATCTTATGCTCCGTCATTTTTATTTTCTTCTGCCATGGAGGGTTTATTGGGCATGCGAGAGCGCTTTTCCTCAAGAGAGACAATCTCAAGACCCAACTTTCTATACTCAAACCTCATCGGGGACATGCACTGAAAAATGATCAAGAGTAGCGTACTTGGATACCTTTGATCTAGATTATTTTCGGCACGAAATGAGAGCGGAGATATAATAAAGAAATGTAGATATAATAAAGAAATGTACATAGATATCTCAGATATCCAATAATATAACAGAAACATATGATAGATGCAACCATAAACACAGAGATACAGTAATACATAATTTATATTAATGAATGAAATGTACAAAGACTGTAAAAATACAAAGTGAAAGACTCGCTAGAATGGTGGCATCTTATCTCTTAGAAGAGATGTGGCGGATACTCACATTCGCAAGAATATGATTGTTACAATGAGGCTCAAAAGTCATTTTTAAAATAAGGAAAATCCAAAACCCTAACCCTAGAAGATGAAAATCCAAAAGGTTTGTGGGCCCCAATGGGGGTAGTTGATACGTCAACTTCCCAGGGGCGTAACTTTTGCATACAATATTTGTTTGGGGGGCTCGATACATCATTGGAAAGGTCTAACTGAGAAGAATGATTTTTGACTTTCTTAAGTTAGATCCCTTAATAATCACTTGGGCCCAAAATCCCCAAAAACCTTTGTTTAGGGCCTCAAAACGACCCCAGACGTTTGGAACCTGAAAAACTGTCGAAAAACTACCAAGGTGAAAAATTGTTTTTTGAGCTAGTGGAATAGGTGGGTGGCCACTGATATCCACCTGGATCATGGGTTTTACATATAATATCTAAAGGCATAGAAAATTCCAAGGAAGAAATACAAGATACTTATGTAACGAGGGTGGAAGGGTGGAGCAAGGAAGGACTAATGTCCTTTACTGATTAAAGTTTGAAGACATGAAGTTGATACTTCCTAGGGTTGGTGCCCTAAACAAGGTTGTTGGTTCCCTAAAAAAAGGGAGTTGGTGCTTCCTAGGGTTGGTTCCCTAAAAAAAGGGAGTTGGTGTTTCCTAGGGTTGAATCCCTAAACAAGGATATTGGTGTCTCCCAGTCATTATTGTAACTTGTATTATTGTATTGATTTTATATTCAAGTTTACTATTGTTGATCAATTGTTGTTAATAAGTTAAAATTATTAAAAGTTTAAATCATTAAACAATACCGATTCACCTCCCCTCTCATTATTGACCAAGTTTCCAACAACAACAACATGAAGTTGTGTTACAACAATGTAAGATGGTGTTGCAGCAACTAGGAATTGTGTCGCAGCAACATAAGATCATGTTGCAACAACTAGGAACTATGTTGCACCAACTTCCTTACTATTCCAATTGTGACATACCTTCTATAATAATATCTCATCATCATCATCATCATCATCATCATCACCATCATTATTGTCGTCATTGTCCTCATTAATTTCATCACCATAATCAACATTGGCATCGTCATCATCATTATCATGTTGCAGCCATTGGGAGTCGTGTTGTAGTAGTAGTGCTAGAATTGAGTTGCATCAATGTCAAGTCATGTTGTAGAAACTAGGGATTGTGTTGCAACAATGGAAGATCGTGTTGTAGAAACCAGGAATTGTTTTTTAGTAATGTAGGATCATGTTGCAGCAACTAGGAACTATGTCGCAAAAATGTAAGATTGTGTTGCAACAACTTCCTTGCTATGCCAGTTGTGAAATGCCTTCTATAATAGTATCTCAAAATCATCATCATCGTCATCCTCCTCCTCATGATTGTCATCATCATAATCGACATTTTTTTCATCATCATCATTGTCGTGTTGCAGCTACTAGGAGTCATGTTGTAGTAGCAGTGTTGGAATTGAGTTGCAGCAATGTTGGGTCATGTTGTAGCAACTAGGGATTGTGTTGCAACAATGGAAGATCATGTTGCAACAACTAGGAACTATGTTGTAGAAATGTAAGATCGTGTTGCAACAACTAGGAATGGTGTTGAAGAAACACCCTTGCTATGCATGTGGCATACCTTCTATAATAGTATATGTTGGATTGTTTCATGCTTTCACGCATCTTTCTAAACGTTGGGGAGTTGAAGACCCATAGTTCATCCATATTTTTACCAAAAAATCTCACAAGCCATGGACATATCAATCCTCAGTCAAAGACTAAAGAAGGTTTCACCCAATACGCCATGAGGATCATAGAAACCATTTGGTCTTGTGTTAGGGATGAAGGACTAAACACATAAAGATCCATTCAGGATGGTATTCATATAATCCATTATATATTACTTTAGCATTTAACATTGTATCGAATAAATAAACACATTTAATTGATACATGAGTAACACATCATGAGACTATAATCATTGCATCTTTATTATCTTCACTCCATCACCACAACCATACATTAAGCAATTCATATATTTACAGCAACAGAGCCCAATTATTTTATGAATTTCCTCATTATTACATTACATCATGTTATGTGCATCTCTTCAGAATCTATAAAGAGGACAGATGTAGACTTACAACCAAAGTCATTACCAAACCATATTCTCAGAACAAGCTCCAATACATTAACAAACAACAACAACAAAAACCAACTGACTAATGAGCTAACAAACTTTGTTTATGTTATCGTTTCACTTTTATCTTCTTCTGAGTTATGGCACTCATTCACTTTCAATTATACTCCACTCGCTTTGTTGATTTACAGTTCTGCACACTATTTTCACCCACATGCATTCCACATTGACTCTTTGGAATCGTGGAAATCTCAACTACCTTTCCATATCATCTTCTTTCTACTCCATGATCCCTCATGTTGTCCGTAGTAATCATTCAAGAATATTTCCCAAAGATTATTTCTTGATTCTAGTGTACATGCGGTGTCTTCTTGATCTATGGAGCGCATCACAAAACTTGGACCAACGTTCCTTTGGAAGAACTTGAACTGAAGCGCAAATAAATAAAAAATGATCCGACGCATGTGCCTCCTGTGCCTCCTGTCACCCTTCACACAATTGCTTGAGCGTGTGTAAAATTGGAATATGCATGCATATAACTTTATTTTTGTGAGTGCGTGATATTTACCCAAAACTTTGGGTGGCAACAGTATCTCAATATGAATTACCATTGGGTAAGGTTCAGGTTTGAGAGGGATTATAGGGATTACCATATATATGAATTAGAGATTAAGGGACAAGGATCAATATAGGTATTATGCTTGAGTATTATAAGTATTAGGAATATTTAGGGATGTTAAATTGTAGGGTGTGAGGGTTATATGGGTGTTGGCAGCCAACCCAATTTTTTCGATTACTCTCGAAAGCTGCCTACACCCCTTGCGGTATCATGACAAATCATTGTCGCATTGTGTTAATGGACATGTTTCTCATTTTCTTCAACCATTACAATTCAATTTCGACTCAGTTTTCACAATT
>ML780853.1:204158-236028 GCA_009831015.1 Picea engelmannii | reverse complement strand
GACTATTAGAACTCTGCCAATGGATCTTGTCTCATCCAGCAATGACCTCTTCTACATGTGGCCTCCAAGCTTCCCTGAGCTTCAATGGAGAAAAAATACCTGTAGAAGTCCTCCAATGGATCTGAAACCTATCCCAATGTGTTTAGAGCACAATAATCAGTAAAAAATGACTATTCAAACTCAGAAAATGGATATGTGCTCATCTGAGCAATGCCTCAAACAATGAGGGCTTCAAGCTTCCTAGAGCTTCCTCAAACTTCAATGGTTAAAAACATGCATTAGAAGTCTCCAAATTCCTGTGAAAACATCACCAATGGACTCAGAACGTCCAAAAACCCCTAGCTGGGCTTTTACAGCACCTGATTTGGTCAAAAACTCAAGAAGTTATGCCTTCTGCCCTTTTCCCCCTTCAAGCTTCAGTCTCTGGTTCGCCATTTCGCACCTGTGGAAGAATGACCCCAGCCTCTGAGCGTTTTCGGTGCCTAAACTCAGTACCCACGTGTGTCCTGCAAAACGTGCCAATTTGTCGAACGGTTAACAGAAACAAAGCCCCCCGAGTCGGAGGTGTTGGGCGCATGGGGCCATGTGGCCACGTTCCCCGCGCATAGTTAGGCACCTGTTCGTGGATTTAAGCTGGACTTGCCATGTGGCAGGATATTCCAACCGTTTGTTTTAAACCACAAGAATAAAAAAAACAAACGCGCTCCATTTGTAAATAGTCGTGGGCATATGTGTAAACACATAACAAAATCCCACGCGCATACAAAACCCACGGGTTACATAGCTAAACCCCAAGTCGCGGTTTCAAACCCCGCGCATTTTTAATACTAAGGCCAATATATATATGTATGTGTAATGTAATATATGGTATTAAAACTATGGTTCGCATATGTCAATACAACCGTGTTTTAATATAGTTTGACACCATAATGAATACCCCCCACGCCATATATTCAATGGGCATGGTCATATGTTTAAATGCATAGAACCGGGGTCGAATAAAATTCAGTCCCGCACGCTCCATATTCCGAAAGGCCTAGGGTCATATAACACTTGCCACGAAACCATGGGTCGGGGCTTAAGCCCTGGCCCGCGCCCTTTTCCATGCAATAATATACATCACTTTAAATAAATGTGCGGGAACTTTCATAACAAGAAACACGTGCAGAGAGTTGGTTAGCCGAGTTTTCAAAGGTGTTATGTGGAGGAGAGGTCCAGGGTTCAAACCCTGTGGCCTCCAAAACATTTCATATAAAAACCAACGAGCCAATAGACGAGGGACACGTGGCGCCCATGGATTGGGCCACGTGTCTCTTTATTATTCGCCTCAAACCGGACACGTGTCAACCCTGTATTCGCCGACAACCGTCCAATTAAAATGTGCCATGTCACCCACCTGCCACATCATCAAGTGCCACATTAGCTGTACGATCGCCACATCAGTTGTACGACCTCTGCCACGTCAGTTGTACGGCCTGCCCAGTCAGCATCAATTTTTTGCCTGTTTGCCTTGGTGAACAGAACGTGATAACTTCTCCATACAGACTCTGTTTGCGAAAGTAAATATACCAATGGAATCAGGAGAACGAGACGGACACAATGGTACCATTTTCGTCACATTCTGAGCACTTTGAAAATTGAGCAAATTTTAGACCCCTGGTCCAGATTCTGATCACTGCAATAGTGTACCAATATGAACAAGGTACTCATGAATTGTTGATATGGAATCCATTGCCAATGTGTCCAGGAACTATCAACGATGAATAAAAGGTCCTTTATTTTCCAAAACTGGGTCATTTTAGGCCATCCAAGAAGCATTAAAACAATATGAAAATCAGAATTATGTATTGGTTCAAATTATGTGTTGGGTCAAATTATGACATCATCTAGCTTTGGCATTAGAAAGACAAGGTCAAATTATTCATTGTCCATAAATTCTCCCATTTTTCTAACTAATTTTTCTCATTCAATGGAGTGTAGTTACAATCGAATAGGTATGTTTCATACCTATCATCCTCGAGCAAGGGAATTTCTAGAGGGAGGGGGGGAGTGTTACATCCAACACATCTCACATGACGAGATCAACTAGAGGTGAAAAGTTCAAAACAAAATTCTATATGTGCATTAAATTATGTCTTGTTGAAGGAGGATCATGTTCTTATGACGATGAGAGCATAAGTGGCATCAAGTTTCCCTTGAGTTACAAACATCTAGTGAGACGATGGGTACCCAATGAACTTCCTCAGTTGGGCACTGAATTTTGTGTCAATGAGGGGATGTATCACATTGCTCCATAATCCATACATGGTATGTGTATATTTTAACCTTGTACAATTATTTACTGCAGACATATTTTCAATAAAAGAACAAAAAATATATAATGGATAATACACACCTTACATAGAGATTTTTCCCCTGGAAACCCAAACTGAGAAAACCAACATCTTCTATATTCATCATCTCATACATTGTTTACAATACAATTACATATAGGATCCAGCAACATCCAAAACCCTAATCCACAACCCTAATTCCTTAACCAAAAAAATAAAACAATCGAAGAAAACCATGTGCCAAAAAACCGCCCAAAAACAGACGCAAAAAACCACCATGCAAAGAATATAACACATACCCAAAAGACTCTCACTTCTTGTTTTCTTTGCATACAGGGGGTTACAAGGCTACATATTCAACAATCTAGGCCAACAATGACCATAGATCCTCTACACCAAGAGAACTTCTCGATGCTCACATATTTTGTTAATGAATCTGCAACATTCTTCAAATTTTCCACCTTCAACAAAACCTTCTTTTCTTTAACCATGTCTCTCAAAATTGATATTGAACATCAATATGTTTTGTCTTTGAATGATAAGTCAGGTTCTTCGCTAGAAAAATTGCACTCTCACTGTCACAATCTATCCTTACAGCTTGTTGTAACAACCCAATACCTGAACATAATCTTTGTAACCATATTGCTTCCTTTCTTGCATGAGTGGCTACCATGTATTCAAATTTTGTAGTTGAAAGTGCCACTACAGACTGTTTTTTTCTCATCCAATTTATTTCTCCTCCAAACAAGTTAAACACTTACCCTCTTGTATATCTTCTACGATCCATATCTCCATCCCAGTCTGCATCCACAAATCCATGTATGTCCAACACTCTATCCAATATTGGTCTTCCTTAATAGCACAATCCATAATTGGTAGTGTCACACAAATACCTGAAAACCCTCTTTATTGTTGTTCAATGCTCCTTCCTAGTTTTGACATATACCTGCTCAAAACTCCCACTACATGTGCAATTTCCAGTCTAGTACAGACCATTGCATACATCAAACTTTCAACCACACTCACATATGGAACATGAGACATGTCATCCTCCTCTTCCTATGACTTGGGACACTGATCCTCATATAACTTTACACCTACAGGAATAGGGAACCTGATCGATTTACATTCATGCATATTAAACCTTGGCAATGTGGTCTCAACATATTTTATTTGATTTAACCATAGTTTCCTATTTTCCCGATCTCTTTTAATTTCCATGCCGAAAATGAAATTTGTATCACCAATATCCTTCATGTCAAATTTAGAGGGAAACTAAGCTTTCACATCCTAGATAATCTCCTTGTTGTTTCCTATCAACAACATGTCATCCACATACAAGACAAAATAAATCAAATTATCACCAATTAATTTGAAATACACACAGTGATCTCCTTTGCTTCTTGTGAAGCCAAGTCCCAACAAACCTCCTTCTTTCCCTTCACAACAAATCCTTCTAGTTGCTTCATGTACATTTCTTCTTCCAAATCCCCATGTAGGAATGTTGTCTTCACATGCATCTGTTCTACTTCAAAATCAAACACAACAGCAATAGATAAAATAAATTTAATAGAGGTTAATTTGGCAGCAGGAGAAAAAATCTCACCAAAATCAATTCCCTCAACCTGGGAATAACCCTTTTCTACTAACCGAGCCTTGTATTTCTCCACTTTTCCTTCTGCATTTAGCTTCTTTTTAAATGCTCATTTGTTTCCAATGGGATTTCTTCTAGTCGAAAACCACTAGATCCCAAGCCTCATTCTTATCCAAGGCTTCCATTACTTCTACCATGGCCTTTTTCCAGAGTTTTCCATCCTCTGAATTCACTGCCTCCCTAAAAGTTCTAGGATAATCATCAGTAATAGAAAAAGAAAAATTTGAATGTAAATTAGGTGGAGTATACCTTTCCGGTAGCCTTTTTTACCAAACCGATCTCCTCTATACTAGAGTATGATGATCTTCTTATTATGGTTCTTGTTCTTTTATAGAGTCCGATAAATCATCCTTTAACTCAAACTCTATTTTCTCTAGTTCTTCCTTACTTGGTAGGAATTATTGTTTGAAAACATCTTTCATTTCTCTAAATACCACATCTCATCTATACACAACCTTTTTAGTTTTTGGATTCCAAAGATTATAATCTTTGAGACCATCTTTATACCCAATAAAGATACAATTTTCAGCCTTCTTATCTCGCTTACTCTTGTTTTCCTTTGGAACGTGAGCATAGGACTCACAACCAAATATATTGATATCTATGAGAGAGGGTTTCTTACTAGTCCATACCTCGTGTGGAGTACTTTCATCCAGTGTTGATGAGGGTTATCGATTGACAAGGTAACATGTAGTACCCACTACCTATGCCTCGAACTCTTGTCCTAACCTGGCACCACTAAGCATGCAACTTTCTTTTTCCATCAACACCATGTTCATCCTTTCCATGACTCAATTCTATTGAGGTGTATATGGATTATTCTTATGCCTTTCTATACTGCACTTCTTACAGAACTCTCCACCATTATCCATCGTCAACACCTTAATTGTTTTCTCTGTTTGATTCTCAACAAGAGCCTTAAACCCTTTAAACCTATCATAGACTTTAGATTTATTCTTGAGGAAATATATCCAAGTATTCCTAGAGAATTCATTTATAAATGAGACATGGTACAGAGATTTTCCCAATGATGGAACTGGCATAGGTCCAAACACATCATTGTGCACTCGATGTAAGATTCCTTCTATCCTTGTTGCACCAGAGGGGAATATTACCTGATTTTTCTTCCCATATACATAATGTTCACAAAATCCAAAATCCAGAGAGCATTTAGACATACCTTCAACTATACCTTTACCGTGTAGTAGTCTAAAACCCTTCTCTCCTATATGCCCCAGTCTTTGATGCCATAGCATAACATTTTCTCTAGATATTGTAGGTGTTTTTTCTTCTTCATCTCCAATATCAGGAACAATTAAACTATTACACCCATCACTAATAGCGCTTCCTCACAGCTTATACATATTTTCAATCCTAACTCCCTTCAGCAACACCATTGTTCCTCAAACCATCTTGCAAGTTTCTTTTTCAAATAATGTCTTTACCCCTGCATCGTCCATCTTTCTTACAAAAGTCAAATTTCTATCCAATCCTCAGATGTGCAGAACACAAGGAAGTGTTCAAATCCTTCCATCTAAGAGCCTCAACTTGAATTTTCCTCATCCTATGATTTTGGTTGTCGAGTCATCACCTAGGAAAATATTACCTCCATCATACATTTCATATTCATAGAACCACTTCATGTGGGGAGTCATATGAAAGAATGCACCTGAGTCAACCAACCATGCCTCATGATATGCATGTGTTCTTAAAGAATCCAAGTACATATCCCCTCCTTCTTCCTTGGAGGTATTTTCTTCTATAGAAGGAGCATCTTCATATCCATTCACTCTCTCAACGCTTCTAGATATACATTGCTTCTTATAGTTCCCTTCTTTTCCACATCTCTAACATACCTTTAAAAAATTTCTGGGATATTTATATCTACCCTTAGATTTAGATCTCCCACTTGAGGACTTGGATCTATTTCTTTCCTGGGGGCATCCTCTTGTAAATAATGCATATGTGTTATGTCCTTCCAGGTTCTTCCATCTCATCTCCTCCGACAACAAGGATGAGAACAAATCATCAAAACTCAAGGTAGTTGTATTACTACCTATGGCCACAACCAAAATATCCCATGAGTCTGGTAAAGATCATAGTAAATTGATACACTTATCTTCATCTAAAATTTTAATCTCAACAAATAATAATTAACTTACCACAATATTGAAGGTGTTCATATGCTCTATCACTGAGTCTCCATCTCTCATCCTCGGGTTATACAGCTTCTTTTGTAGGAATAATTTATTCACCAGGGACTTATATTAATACAAAGTCCCCAACTTATCCCATAACGCCTTGGATGTAGCTTCCCCTGACACATTTAGTAATACTGAATCTGAGAGACACAATCGGATTGTTCTCTTCGCCATCTAATCCAAATATTTCCAGTCATCTGTTGACATTCATGTAGGTGCAGTACCTGGATCCACCGCAATCCACTAATCTTTGTCTACCAACAGATCTTCCATATTGAGCTTGCACAGCTCAAAAAATTTCCCATTAAATTTCTCGATCTTTATTTTTGAATTGCTCACCATTTATTTTCACCTGAAGAATCAATACCGCAGATCTCCCACTCTAACAAGGATTATCAAAGTCCCGACCCAAACCCCTGACCACAAATGTGTCCCCCTGAAGACAACAATTGCTCTAATACCAAATGTATATTTTAACCTTGTACAATTATTTACTGCAGACATTTTTTTAATAAAAGAACAGAAAATATACAATGGAAAATACACACATTACACAGATATTTTTCCTCTGCAAACCCAAACCGGGAAAACCAACATCTCTTATATTCATCATCTCATACAATATTTTTTTAAATATCATATACATATAGGATCCATCGGCATCCAAAACCCTAATCCAATGACCTGGATTAGTCAAAAACCCTAATTCCTTAACCGGAAATAGAAAATCATGTGCTGAAAAACTACCCAAAAATGGATGCAAAAAACCGCCATGTAAAGAATATAACACATACCCAATAGTATGGGTCTATTCACCATGGATGGCGTAAAGTGAAATATGGAGGACTTGTTGAATTGATGGAGTATATCATACCATGCTACAACTATGGATATTGGTTGAGGCTAGTCCAATATATTCCAAGTATGTGGAGATATGCAGACACTACAAATTATATACCACTAAAAGTCAACAATCACAATAAAGGAGAGATGATGTATATTGATGTAAGGCCAAATGTGTCAAGGAATATTGCAAGGCTTATAAATAGTACAAGACCTGGGACAACAAGAAAGCAACCCATTTTTTTATTTGAAGGCATGAAGGAAATCGAATATTTGTATGTACAGTTAAAACAATAGATGCAAGAGAAGAGTTGTGTGTAGATTGTGATTTGATTCAAATCGATAGAGGCGATGTTATTATGGGGGTAATTATTTTATACCAGTATACCCAACATGTAATTAATGTTTTCATTTTTGTATATTTAACATAAATTTTAATATATCATGCTTCTTATATGATTTTATAACATTCTAAAATGTCATGTTTCTTATACTGTGCTATGGTGATCATGAGAAGGCACCAACTAGCTCGCAACAATTATAACAGTGATTTTCATATAAATTCTTACTGGCGGTAATTTAATTAACATGTTTTTTTTTTATGAAGATGAGCACACCATCATATCACAATGATGTGGGTGATGAAATATTTGATCCCATCAAACCAATGGAAACAATTCAAAAGGCCTTGACAAAGAAAAATATGAAACTCATTGAATTGGCTAGGTGTAAGCTAGCTACAAAGGAGACGAGATAAAGGATGAAAAATTTAATGCAGGATATAGAACAATATGGGGTAAGCAATATTTATAAAAAAAAATTGTTTCTGACATATATTAATTTAAGAAATTTTGATTGATACCTCTATATGAGAAAATACTCAAACTTTTTCTTTCTATAGGAATATTTGGATCTAACGGGATAGCCTAGTCTTGCGGACGTTGTTGGTTACAGTGATGCACCAACTAGAAAGTGTCATAGCACGATCCACATACCCGTGAGTCTATTTTCCTCTTCTTTTTTGGCTCAGAGGACTGAAACTTCTAGGACCCATGGGATTCTCCCACCGCACACGCTAGATCGTGCATGTGATGGTCTACAGGGAGAATCTCATGAGAATGATTCTCCATAGCATTTTTATCTTGGAGCATCACATGTTCAAAGCTCAGGAACAATATCCATCAAATTTTTGGTGGAAAATAAATTGGTTCCCTTGAAGATACAACAAATCCATGGTATTTATGAATATCTTAAATAATTCATACCATTTTATTGAAACCTACATCTTTCATATTATTTTAATCTAAGTATCATATCATTTTCTAGGAAACAACATTTTTTATAGGACCTTACATAACAAGGATTTAGATATTTTTAGGCCCACCATTTGCACATGGTAGAATGACAAGAATAAAGATTTGAAAAACAATATTATGAACCATATGGTCGGTCTATTTGGTGATATGTTCAATAAGTCTGAAATCACCTCGGGGGCCAGTACATATTTGAAATATCCCAAAGATCAATATAGGGTTCAATTGAAAAAGAACCCTGAGTATGATTGTCCTCTAGCCATTCCCAAGATGGAATGGAAGAATATACAAGACGATGCAAAGGAGAGTGCATTGAGACACGAAGTGAAGACACCACCTGGCCCTACAAGGTCATATATGATATTTTGAATTGAATATGTTGAATTTTCTTTAGTTCTACATAAAAAATAAAATAAAAATAATATCTAACATACTTGAAACTTTTCGTAGACTCTGAGACACATCAAAAGCAACCAAGACAAGACTAGAAAAACATGGGGAGCACAAACTTGGCCAACATGGTTACTTGAGATTAAAATCTTGAATTGTAAGTAACAAATAATTTAACCATATTACTCATATCATCATGCAAATTTTATTTAATTGCAACCAAGAAGCAAAAATCTTGATCTTATGTGATGCAAGGGGATATGTTCAACACTACCACCACTGAAGAAGACTTTAGGATTGGCTTCAAGTTCATATTTAAAGCAATGGTGGAACATCGAGAAAGGATGGGGTAGAAAAAAATATGACCCTTCAAAAGAGATGGTAAATAAAATGACAAGATCACAGTTTTTTATTACTTATTAAATATATTGATGAATGATTTAACCCATCAATTAATGTGTCTATTTTTTAAAGAAAGAAAGCAACGTCAGTTTATTCGATGGTGGTGTACAACAACCCCATATTGATGATTCTAGTGGTGTGAAAACCCATCATTGTATGTGTGTCTTTAAAATCAAATGTATAATATCACGATTATTAATATTTATTTGTAGATGGTGTACTTATAACTTTTGTTGTTTCAAAGGCAGAGCATGTAGATGAGGGTGCTTAGAGAGGAGAGGAACCAATGAAAATCCAACCAATGGTGTCAACTACTCCTCTAGGTAAAAAATAGAGTAATGATATTTGTACTAAAGAAACACTCCTATGAATAATAACCAACCACGTCCTTTTAACGCTTTTTGTTATTGTAGTGGATTCCCATGTAGTGCTTTGGTGTGCACATCATGCTACTAGAAGTAGTACAATGGTTGAGATGAAACATCATCATCGAGCACCAGAAGAGGGACCAATAGTGGAAGGGGATCAAGATGAATGTTATGATGATTTACTCTTGAATTCTATGAAAAATGAGAAACAGAAAAAGAAATGGGTGTACATATTATGAGGACAAAATTTATTAATATGAATTGTTTTTTGTACAATTAATTGTGTTGCTACCTTCTTATGCATGAACCTTATATCTTATGTATGCATGTACCTTATTTATTTCATTTACGTTTAATTCTTGTTTTTCTACTTGTTATGCATTATTGGGTATGGGGAATTGAGAGTGATGCGAGGGGGGAATGAACTTCCACCTTCATGTGGTTGACCCTATTTAGTAGAGAATAAATCATTCTCGAAACCAAGAGAATCTCATTAATGAGGTATTCCCATTTAGTATTTATAGAGTTTCATACATGTTTAATTATTATTCAATCATATAATGTTTTATTCTCTTTGACAAATGCAACCTAATACATGTTTAGTTATTATCCAGTCATATAACCTTTTATTGTCTTTGAAAAATTCGGATTTGAAGGGAGGTCACCTCCACGATCCACAATGCATTTCCAAAAAGATATAAATAATTTTCTTCTCTTTCCTCGTGAAATTTTCCTTCATTGCCTTGTATATTTAAATTCAAAATCCAAGGACGGATAATGTTGAAAATGATTATTTGTCATTTAATAATATTGTTTTTAGAGATTATTGATTGTAAGTTGATGTGGAATATTATGTTCTCCCTTAACATTTATGTTTTGCAATGTTCAATGTTTAGAAACACTTATTCATAGGACTTGGCAATGTAGAATGATGGCTAGAGTTAGTGATTGATTCAATGAACATTGACAACAATATTGATAAATCAGATAGCGTAAAAAAAGTAAGTTCCATACTTGTCCATATGAAATATTTTGGGAGATACTTATTTATGTTCTTTTGGAACTTATACATCACCATTTTCTATATACCTTAGACCATGATGTATTATTCCCTTCAAATAACAAAGCACATGTAATGCAATGACCAAAAGAATTTACCTTGGCTCAACCATATACTGGCTCATAGTGTTCACTAAAAACCATTAATCAAGTCTACTACCAACCAAATATATCAAAGATTCAATCCATTGTCTATACTGTTGGAGAAATTTCTATTTTCGACACACTAATTCAGTGGGAGTTAACTGACTAGTTCTATTTAGACTTTCTATTTTTACCATCACTATTATGCATGCATGCATTCCTAAGGAAAGCTAATTGTTTGATTGTTTTTCTTAATTATGGAATGCTTTGCCCTATATATGAGTGTATTCCACTCATTCATTGTATCATATTGATCATGATCTATATATCAATCATCAACTCATTGGAGTAGTGTGAATATATTTTCTCATTCTTCCATATTGAATCTCTCTTCTTTTCTTGATAAGCTTTTTTTGTACTTGTTTTAGCTAGATATCCTGTGCAGGTTTCCATTAAACACTGACATGGTATCAGAGATATGTTGCTTGGAGCAAGCCAGACAAGCCAAAGAATAAGGAAAATCAGGGTTTCAGCAAGTCAAATCCGTGGTTGTAACTTTCAGAAATTATTCCTCCCAAAATATTACGTTTTTGAGGAAATGACCCACGATGAAAGTAAATCGGCCCGTTTTGGAAGTGGATTTTCAACCGTTTGGCAAGATTATTTACCATTTGCTCAAAAAGTGAGTCACAATATAGCCCCCTGAAACTGATACAAATTTGTGGCCTTACCTTTCCACATTCATTGCTCCCAAAATATTACGTTTTGGAGGAAACGACTTGCGATGAAAGTAAATCGACCCATTTTGGAAGTGTTTTTTCAACCGTTTGGAGAGATTCCTCACCGTTTTCTCAGAAAGTAAGTCGCAAGATCATCTCCTGAAACTGATATGAATTCTTAATTTGTTAATTTTTCACTTGTAGATTGAGAGTAAATTTTTAGGGGTTCTTGGAATCAGTGAGAGAGACGGATATGGAAACTATTATACAGCCAAACTTGGTGGTAATCCTCACACCATACAATTATTTTGATTGGAATCCCAAGGCAGAATTCCAACTCAGAAGGAAAGGATTGTATAATTTGACGATGGCGACAGAAACAAAACCTACATCAACGATTGAGAAGATGAGATGAGCAAACCATAAGGATGAGGCCACATGACTACTTCTTGATTTAATCTCCACTGATTTGTGGTTTCATGTTGCCGCATGCAAGACTCCAAATGAGATTTGGACCACCTTGGAATGACTCTTTGGAAAGTAGGATGAGATGTGAGGTCATATGCTCGAGGTAGAGTTGAATACCTTAGACCCTAAAAGTTTTGATAATATACAAGATTTTTTTATTAATTTTAAATATTTGCTATTAATCTTGGGTGAATGTGGTATTGATAAGTCTACACAAGAGAAACAACTTATTTTAACAATCTTGGCCAAGCTAGGACCAGAATATACTGTATATGTCTCCAATTTCCATTCTGACAGATGTATTTTTGGAACAAATTGGAAAATGCCTATGTTGGCTCAGTTCATTGAGTCTCGTACACAAGAGAAAACAAAACTCATACATATGGGCCTCATGAAATATCCCAAAGCACATGCACTCACCATGTAGGATGGAAAAGTGTCATTCAAACAGAATAGGAAGGAGGGATATTCTAAATCCTTTAATGATTCTTCAAGTTCCAAAGACTCTTCAGATTCCAAGAAGAAGAAGAAGGGAAAGCAGTACACTTATTGCAATAAACCAAATCATGAATAATCCACATGCATGAAGAAATAGATCAATCTTATGGCACATGCACTTTAGCAGAACAACCTTGGAAACTTGATTCCAGAGGGAGTCAAGAAGCAGGAAGAAGATCATGCTCCTAATAAAGGTAATCATCATGCTCTTGTTGAATTAATTCCTCATTTGATTCATGGATTATAGATTCTGGTGCAACCCATCATATGGCAGTGAAAGAGGAAGTTTTATCTTCCTTGATTCCATGCTCAAGACCCCCTATTCTCATGGGGGATGATACTCCAGTAGCAGTAGCAGGAGAAGGGAGAGTGGAACTCCACAATGGTAGTTTTGAGAATTTTTTACATGTTCCAAACTATGAATCTACTCTCAGTTTATCAGATCACTCAAAAAGGAAAAAAGGTTGAATTTACATTAGATTCAGCTTCCGTAATTGACATGCATGACAATTCCATTATTGCAATTGGTGAGATGGATCATAATTCAAGGTTGTATAAATTCACTAAGTTTTTTTACGATGAATCATCTATTCTACTTACAAGTAAGGAGAGTACTTTGCATGCACCTCCACTGAAACATGCATATACTCTTGTTATTCCACCAGTTTCAGACATCAAACATGATTCCATACACTCTGATTTTGTACATGGAAATAAGCATGTAGTACATCCAGATAAGAATCCAATGCCAAAGCTTCAGCAGATGCCCAAGAAGGCACATACCACACTTCAGGCAGTAGGGAACCTTGCAGGGAATCCATTGGATTTGAGGAGGACTCGATCTCAACATGAGGAGCCTTCTCATGTATTTTTAGCTTCAGAACCTATGATGCCCATGCATTCCTATATGGTTCAATCTACTGATCCACAGTACTACAATAGGGTTGTGGGAAATCCATTATGGCAAGCAACCATGCAAAAGGAGTATGACTCACTCCTACAGAACCAAACTTGGAATCTGGTTCCACATCCACCAGAAAGGAATATTTTCAGGTGCAGATGGGTCCATAGGATCAAGAAGTACAAGGCCCAACATGTTGCCAAAGGACTTCATCAGATCCATAAATATTTCTACATCTTCATGAAGAATTTCAATGAGAATAAGTTTCAGACTTTGCGGGATCATCTTGCAGTGAAGAAAACAGTTGCCTAGCAACTGTCATTTTCTTCTTTTGATACATTATCTTTTGAGGGGGGGGTTTGTTCCCACATTTTTTTTCCTCTTTCCTCACTTTTATTTAGTGTTCATTAGTTGCATTGTACATGAGTACCTAAAATGGCCTAGTAGTCGGGACTCATTTTTTACTCCATAGTGATGTTCAGGGGGGGTTGTTGGAGAAATTTCTATTTTCGACACACTAGTTCAGTGGGAGTTAACTGACTAGTTCTATTTAGACTTTCTATTTTTACCATCACTATTATGCATGCATGCATTCCTAAGGAAAGCTAAATGCTTGATTTCTTTTCTTAATTATGGAATGTTTTGCCCTATATATGAGTGTATTCCACTCATTCATTGTATCATATTGATCGTGATCTATGTATCAATCATCAGCTCATTGGAGTAGTGTGAATATATTTTCTCATTCTTCCATATTGAATCTCTCTTCTTTTCTTGATAAGCTTTGCTTGTACTTGTTTTAGCTAGATCTCTTGTGTAGGTTTCCATGAAACACTGACATATACACCAAATGATTAAAATCCAAGTTAGCATGCAAATTTATATTCGGTACCATAGGAGTAGATAAGGGATTACAATCCATGATATCAAATCCCTTCAAAATATCAATTGCATACTTACCCTATCCGAGGAACACCTCTTCTGGACTATGTGATACCTCTAGACCCAATAAATAATGCACAAGTAAAATGTCCTTCATGTCAAATTCTCATGCCAAATCTTCCTTGAAACTTGCAATGAGGTTCTCTAAAATCCCTATAAGTATCAGGTCATATAAATACATTAGGTCATCTTCCTTCACAATATTCCTAATTTAATCACTACCAAAAAATATAATGTGAGAAAGGTCATGAGAGAAGTCCCTTTGATGATACAAACATGAAATTGTATTGGAATATTTTTTTTAGGATGTCGGAGTAGGAGGTAGAGTATATGGTGGATCTATCATTAATTCCAATTCCTTTCTTAGCATTTTTGGGTTTTGCAACTAAATTAATCTTGATTTTTATTTGTGTGTAGACATCATGATGTTACAACACACGATCAATATTGACGCAGAAATCCAGTTGTTGTAACACATCGCAAAGTTGCAACAACTTTGATGGGTTTTCTAATTACCTTTTTATTAACTAGAAATATAACCATAACACTTGTAACTTTAATTTGTCAACCCAAGGATTTTTATGTGTACTTGTGAATTGTCATGCACTATATATGCGAGGGAAAATTATTCAATTTACTCTCCTAATGATACAGTTGCAACAAACATTTATGACTACAAAACTCAAACTGTAAGATACTTTTGACAAAGTCGCCAACTTCTAACAATATTAGAAAATAAATCAACGGTCTAGGCTGTAGAAAATGAAAGCAAGCTTAATCTAGTTCAACCGGCCTTGAAGCACGTAGTGCTATAACCCCGGTTGAACGTAATTGAAATTTGTAACTAACTAATTCAGTCAGTCTGGAAGCACATCATGATGTGACCCCTATATGAATATCACAGGAATTTAATTTTACTCTAAGTATTGAAAGAAAACACACTTTGACCGAGATTCAAACCTAGATGGTGACTATCTAAAGGAATATCCTCTTACTTTAATCATGTAATAATTTAATAAAAGAATTATGCATACAATTATGATTAAGCTCTAACCATTCACAATATTCAATAACTAAACAACACAGCTGATTAGGACAAGAAGTATGAAATTGCTAAAAATGGAGTAATACAATATAGTGTTGTAACAGAACATAAATAGATACACAAGAATTGTGAAAGAGCAATCAATATGAAAAAATAAAACCTATACTTATAGTACAACAATACATAACTAAGGAGGGGGCCCTACCTCCTTAGGTGAGGTACTAAATAAACCTTCAATCACACATTGAGATTCACATGATCATTTACATGAAAAATAGAGCACGAAAATCAAAATAGTATCTTTATTACTTCTGAGAAAAAAAGTTCAATATTACAATATATGATGCCCCTTTTTTAGATCAAGATGGGCATGTATACAATTTAAATCTTTCTTTATTTAGCAAGAAAGCGTTGAGGACAGCCATGAGAATATGGGATCCTCACGATATTCTCTAATTCGTTCAAAAAATTGACTAAGATAGATGTGGTGGTGTCCATAGTGACCCATCATCTTCCTCGACTAGCATAATATTTTTAGAGTAGTTGCATATACCTTGGACCAATAGTTTCCAATTGTCTGCTTATTATTTCCTCTCTTTTTTTCTTTCTTGTTTTTCTCGGTATGATGGGTTGGCAATGAATTTCTGTAATATGGTTTTCATAGTTGGAAATCTTTGGACAAACTTGTTGGTGTCATGTTGCAACAACGACAATTAAATATCATCAGTATCATGTTGCATCCACTAGGAGTTGTGTTGTAGCAACATTGTTGGAATTGAGTTGCAACAACATCAAGTCGTGTTGCAACAACTAAGGATTGTGTTGCAGCAATGGAAGGTCATGTTGCAACAACTAGGAATTGTATCATAACGATGTAAGATTGTGTTGCAGCAACTAGGAACTATGTCGCAAAAATGTAATATCATGTTGCATCAACTAGGAACTATGTTGCAACAACTAGGAACTATGTTGCAACAACTTCCTTGATATGCATGTGACATACCTTCTGTAACAACATCTCAAGGAATTCATTAGAAGCATAAAAAGGTCAACTTTACCCCTATTTACACTAGAAAAATCATCTAAAATGACATGAGTTGTGGTGAATGAACCTAGGGAAAAAATATGTCATTATCCTCAATATCTAGCTGAGATAATGGAAAAAGGTAGTGGAATAAAGAAAAATAAGGGTGTGAAAAAAGGTGGTATCTAAGATGCCTATCATCTCCCCCCAACCAAAAGTGTTGCATGTCCTCATTCAACTACTCTTATCAGTATGAATTTGAAAGGGAAGCAGAAGAATGAAGATTGTTGATGGTGAAATATTTATGTCCATCCTCATCTGCCAAGTAATACCCTCCATTCCCTTCAATTTCATTCAAATAATGTTCCTCCTCCATTTGTCCCAACTAATAGTATTGTTGATACTCAGGGGAAGGAATCCAAATCATTTGGTATTGGAATATTATCTCTATCCAATGATTTCCACATTCCTTCATGCACTGGAAGTATATGCATACTCATTTCAAAGCGACTGCGAAATTATGGAAATTGAAGGAATCCTTTTTCCTTATCTCTATTATTGAATGTGCCCATCTTTGGTTGCTTCCATGCAGAGCATATTGCATAAAAAAAGTAATGCATTCAACACAATCACATATGGATTCTTCTATATTATTGGTCATGAAGGCTCCATGCTCCTAAGAGTTAATTGTTGTAGGAAAATTCCCCAATGGACAAGTGAATGTCCTCTTGGATCTTAGACCCCTATGACCAAGAAAAAAAATTGCTAACATTGAACACTGACATTCCTTTAAATGTAGCTAAACTAGTCAAAGGAAAAGAGGAAGAAAGCATGAGCACCTTTTTCTGAAGTTTGTCCTTGCTCGATCCAGGTTGAACTTGATCTTTAAGCCCTTTAATGAGTTCTACAATTCTATAAACAACAAAGATAATGAATGATTCCTATTCTACCAAGATTAGTTTAAACTAGATTTATCAAGATGAGACAAGCCCATGCAAATATACACAAACTTGAAGGAAACAGAACAAGAATATATATTAATGAGAACATAACAAGGTGCTTACAATCTATATATGAAGATGCAGGAGCCTCACCAAGTCCTCCTTTTCCAACCCCTTGCTCAAAAGATCCACGAACAGAATGACAATACTTTTCACTGATATTCTCCCTTTTTCACCATGAGAATGCATCCTTATATAGTCTTTGAGAGGCTCAACCACACTAGAAAATTTGGATCATTTTGTGATGGCTCTTTCGACACTCTTGCGACGTTATGTTGTGGATATTGTGACAAATCTTGAGTCTCCCAAACGTCGCTTCAGGTGACGTGGCATGTGCGACGAACTTGGATTTTCGTCGCAAGTGCGACGACAATAGGGAAATTGTCACTATTGCGACAAAAAAGAAATATCGTCGCCATAATGACTAAGTAAAGAAATCGTCAAAAGAGCGACCAACTAGGGAAATCGTCGCAAGAGAGGCCATAAAGAGATCTCGTCACACCCTCGACAATATTGGCAAAGTAATGGAAAAGTTTGTGACAAAGTGGTCGTCACAATTGTGATGGACGTAGGGTATATTGCAACAAAATTGCAATACAATTTTTGTAAATTTGTATAGCAAGTTCGTTGCTAATTGAAAAGTTTGTTATGGAGGGTTTGTCGCAATTGTGATGAAGTTGCAATACAATTTTCATGATTTGTATAGAAAGTTTGTCACTAATGGAAAAGTTTGATATGAAGGGTTCGTCGCAATTGCGACGAAGTTGCAATATAATTTTTGTAATTTGTATAGCAAGTTTGTCGCAATATTTGTACATGTCGTCGCAATTGTGAAGACAATAATTTATTTTAAAATAAAATAAAATTTTATTTTTTGAGAAAAAAAATTAAAATTTGATTTTTGAGCCAATTATAGAAGGTGCTATAGTTGGCTTAAAAATGTCATAGGGACTACCCCCCTTGGCTTCTCTAGGAGTTGTCCTATACTAAGGAGTTGAGTATCGGCTAACAACACCTTGACTCGATACTTTGCCCCAAGGACACACCAAGTGGATTGAAGGTTTCTTCCATGGACAGCAACAGGCGCATTTTCAATTTCAGTTATATTTGATTGAAATGAGTTACTTTCATTATACGTATTATTGGATTTGATAAAAGGAGGCAAAGTCAGAGGATACTCCAAATGTTTCTCAAGGATTTGTACTTCTTCACAAGCTGAGTATTCCCTTCTACAAAGTGAAAATGGATATAGTTTCTAGAAGAGCTTGCACATAAACCTCATAAAACATTTGAGGTGGAATCTTATATCTTGTGTTGAAATATTATATGGACTCCGCATCTTCCATGTACATTGCACAAAACTCCTACAATTTCAGCCACATGATAAGATTCACCATAAGAATTTTTTAATGTTTATTTGAATTAAAACCAACTATGGATTGTTCAAATTGGTCGGACATTATACCAATCCCACACTTTTCCTTCAAAATTGAATGGAAAGAACCTACAAAAAACATCTTCATGAACAATGTTATGTAAACATAATCTTGCATTCATAATTTATAATATGCTAAAATGTGGTAGTGTTTCCTTCACCATTAAACTTCGACAAGAGATTTTATACCATTCTTGGGAGTTCATATAAATTCCCTTGCAATCCTGATGTAGTATTGAAATCCCATGCAAGTATTTGGAGTAGAGAATGAGAAATAAATGCAAACAACATGTATCTCTACACAAGCTACCTTGTCATCCACTCTTTGTCTAGCACCAAAATGTTGGCATGGGAAAATGTTCTATGACAACCTCACAGGTTCACTAGGAAAAATGGACCAATTAGACCTTCCACTATTAAAAATGGTGAACCCTTTGGTTATATCTCAATTGTCATAATCTGGTTTCTTATTAAATAAATAAATGCAACTATCAAACAAGAAAAATTGCAAATTAAATGAAAACTACTCTAATCATGTGGGAGTGATTTTAATAACTAATCGACATGAAACAAAAATATAGGTACAAATAGTAGGTAGAATAGTCCACCAACTATGGCATAAAAACCAAACCCAAGGAAAACTCTAAGAATCTAGAATAGACTACAAATCACCCATAGCCTACCTACTTCATGTCAAATTTGATGTAAAACAAAGGGAGAATTACAAAACATTGGGAGAATATTCCACCAATTTTCATTTATACAAAAATCCTAGAGAAAACTCCAAGGACTAAGGATAGCCTACAAATCACCAAAAGCACACTTTCTTCACATCAAGTTGTTAGCATGTGAAAGATAAGTGAGTGATAAGAAAGAAACAAGAAAATAATCCACATGATACAATGTTACAACCCACAAGCACCAAGATACCTAGGAGAGTAGAGAATAGCCCACAACCAATCATATATCTAAAAAAACATAAAGAACTTGGTTGAAAATGGCTTAGGTATTCACATAAGAAGATAACTTACATTACAAAGAAAAATACCCCTACAAATGTGTACACAATTTTCCTTTATACAAAATAGGGATACTCTTAGACCTTCAAAATGAATTTTCACCTACCAAGTGACCCTTGGTATCCTAAGTGACTCTCCACATTCTCTCTCTTCTCTCTCTTGAAATTTCTTTTTATGACTAAAAAATAAAATTAACTAATAATCAAGTTGCTCATATTTGAAGTATAACAATTTAGGTGGGTGAATATTTCACTCAACATTTTCTCATGTACATTAACCATACTCTCAACCCTTTCCCTATGAATATCCAACAAAAGTTCCATTTTCAATCTCATGTTGGACAATTCATTATATGCTCATCTTAGTCTTTCAAATTGCTTAACAATGAGCACTTTGCAACTTTCTAGGACCGCCTCATTGATATCAAGTATTTTATTGGCATTAAGTTTCCTTGAGTCCATGCTCTAAACAACCCTTTCTCTACTATTTACCAACACTTCCCTCCACTATGGCACCATTTTTCTACTCTTTACTGACACTTCCCTCGAATATGCTTTTCCCGTCACATAGTTGAAGATAGTCATTATGGCTTGTGACCAAATTCTCTTCCTTTGAACATCCCTTGGGAATTTAGCATTCATATTCTTAGGATTTGGACGTCATCTAGCTCAACTTTTTTTACGTCACTGATTCCTAAATCCTCTTTTGGTAAATCAACCATTGGGATTTCATTTTCAATATTGGAGCTTTGCTCTAGATACTTGGTGGTTGTGATAAGAATGGTTCCAAACGTTACAAAAGGCTTGATTGATGGCCTTGTATCCACTAGTGTTGGAGAAAATAAAACTTAAGTGTGTTTCCTTCTTCTATCTTCTACCTTTTCATAATCCAAATCTCTCCTATATAGCTCCTCTTGCACATGCTCCCAATGACACAATCTCTAAACTAAGGATTGAGATACAAATCATTTCTCAACCACTTGATGAGGATCATTTACTTTGATCATGTATAAGAAAATATTGTGTGTTTTATATTCCAAGGGTAATTTATCCCCAACAACCACATCAAATATTTGATAATTGTTGATTTTTAGTGGAAACTTTGGCCAAAACGCTTTCTTGTTCTTTTTTATTGTTTTTGTTGCCCCATGTAGTATAGATTAAAAGGTTACCTAGTCTTGGATGATAAATCAAATAGACATATTCTTGGGAAGTGTGTGTGAAGTAATTAATGCCCCATATATCCTAATATAATAGAATCTCTCTAGTAGGTACCAATAATTAATTTTCTTCAACACTTCAATGGAGTATGGTGAAAAGCATAACAACTTCTCACCATAGATTCTTTCATACAAGGGAGCCAAAACAAAGTCAAATATAATGGATTACTTCTGCATGGATTATCCACAGGCTTTGGAAATAATCATGTACAAGTGCAAAGGAAGGCTACTAGGTGGGCTTGAAACAAAAGAACTCTTAGCTCACACATACACAATACATAAGATCAGACACCATGTAAAACTCAAGTGCACCACTATCTAAGGGATTTTTAGCCTTTGGAATACATTGTGAAAGAATATTAGATATGAATTCTACCTAATAAAATATCATCCCATGCTTGAGAACCCTATGCATAATCATAATCCATCTTAACCATATGTATCTAGTGCCTCGTCTACCATACAAGAGGTTCAAGAGAATTTTTAAGGCTTGAAGTTCCATTTGCAATTTTTTTATTAAGTGTACCTTACTTGTGGTAGTTTTGAATGTCTTAACTAAAAACCACCATGCCATCAAAATGTTATAAACATCATTCATTTTGCTAAAATTTTGCAACCACCAAAGGCTTACTGACATTGTGGGAGGTGGGAACTCATACATCCTTTGAAGAGTATCAATGCCATATTGCTCGATTATGTCATCGCTCTATGATTTCAATGTTCAACTTGTTACATCCGCATTCTCAATCATGGTATTTAGCATGTTTATGCATGGAAACAATTCCTCTTTGGATCCCACCTTGTGGAATCACAAGACCTTAACATTGAAATCCTTGGGTTCCTGTCCTTGGCTTATTTTTCTACTCGCAATGATTTGTGGAAGGTTCAACATCATTGTACATATCATAGAGGAATGAATAAGTAGGCTTTGAGGCAATGTTGAGTAGAAACACCATGTCTATGACAAAGTCATCTAGGTCTGATGGTGGTGTTTTCTTCCCCTTGACCATAATTTCTACAAGAATGAAAGAAACTTCCATGAGACTACTTATGTGCCAAATTCTTTAAATCATTCAAGTTAACAACACAAATACAACCAAACCTCCTTGTTGTTTTGAAACTTCACAATGTAATTTTTGATAGCTAAAACAAGGTGTAACTAGCTTGCCTATGCATTTAGTGTTTATCAAGTTACTACGTATAGAGACCATTAGTAGATGCAAACTTTTCATATGGGTTATGTAATTTTTCATATTCGAATTAGGTATAAAAATATTTTTTAGGTTATACATTGAAATCACCAACAAATATTCAAATGAAGTGTACATAGAAAAACAAAAATATATAACCATCATAACTTGATTCTCCCTCGTATTCCTTTTCTCCTTTGGTTCTTCACCTTACAACCTTCGCCACAAATGATACATTTAAGGTAAAAGCATGAAAGCTATATGATAATCAAAAGCAAGTGCAACCACTCTTCTCATTTTTCCACTAGGTCAACCACTTACACCTTTTGAATGACAATTTTTCCTTTTAAAATGTTTTAAGCATATTCACTATAGGTAGTTGAACCTATATATGGATTAACATGACCATGAGAAGAATAAAGTATGGAAATATGAAGAAAGTCTTGAAACCTTGAATAACCCTCCACATATTGTAGACATGAAGATTGAGATGATGCACATGTGTGAAAGAGTAAATGTTTGACATCTCCATTTCCAACCCCTCGTGTTTAATCCTTGATGTTGTTGAAGAAACAAAATAAATTTCATGGAACTAAAAACATTAAATTGCTGCCAAAATTGTGCCCTCTAATCGACAAAGTGAATATTGGAATTTATGTCAACATTATAACAATGAGTGTTTATATCATGGACCTCTATATGGATTAACATGACCATGAGAGGATTAAAGTAGGAAAATATGAAGAAAGTCTTGAAACCTTTAATAACCCTCCACATATAAATTGACAATGGAAATGTGATTTTGTTTCTTTGTCATGTGAGACACAATGAAACGACACAATGAAAAGAAGGGTAATTCTCTGAAAAAGTATTATGAAATGATTGACATGGCCATTTCCTACCCCTCATGTTTAATCCTTAAAACTTATTATTGCATCTTCCCAAAAATTTATTTTTTCATGTTGCACCAAATTTAAAGTTTGCACATTGCTTGGAAAAAGATGCTTGCCACATGTCACATGTCACAAGACTTTCAAAGTTGCATATATCATGTCACAAGATTTTGGAAGTTGCATATTGCATATTCAAGTTCTATTTGTTTCCTAGACTCCATATCCCAAGCACAAGGCACCAAGTCTTGCTTTCATTCTCACATCTTGAATCAAGGAGTATTGAATCAATATATACCAAGTCTTATAACAGAAGATGAAATTATCATTAAGTGTATAACAAAATCACATTCACAGATATATACAAGCCATAGAAATAGTCTTGTGTATATTATCAAATGAAAAAGTACCCATAATGTCAATGCATTATATTCATAATTACATGTTTAGCTATATAATGTACATCTAACTGTCTTATAAAATTATTACATGACATCATGAATTTCTTTTAGTCTTCTTTTGTGCTTTGCAGGTCTTAAGTAATTCATCCATCTCCATGTCTTCGTTTACTGGGTGCTCTTCAGTAGTTGATGTTGTTTCATTCCTTTCACGTCGATTACATATGGTCTTGTACCCACAGCGTGGATGCTGCTGTGAGGGGCCATCACCTACAAAAATAAAAAATATTAAATTTATATGGCCAATTTTTAAATATCATTGAAGTAGTTCATTAATATTAAAAAAAAAATCTACAATGTAATTATTTACCTGGTCCTCTAGTCGGCACCGTTGGAATGGCTGTCAGCCTATTCACCTGATCTTCAGGTCAAGGAGGATCAACTTTGACATTCTCTGCCATTGAAACGTCAAAATTTATAAGTACAAAATTATTAAGTATGTGATTAATATATAGACATTTTACTATCATGGGCCTCAGTCACAAGAACATCTTGGGGCTACACCTCACTGGGATGGGGCTACTGGGGAGCACCATTATCTTCTGTTTGCGGTGCACTATCAACACGTTGTTGTCTAATGCTAATGGTTTCGTTGATAGTGTTTCTCCCCTAATTAAAACAAAGTAAGACATTAAATTATGGACAATATCAAACATTTACGTATTTTATAAGTAATGAAAGGTTAATGTGGAGTGATTTGTATTTACCTTATCCCACAAATTGGATCTTGGGGTCTGCCCCATGCTTTTCCTATGATCAACCACGGCTTTATAACTGTACTTGTAACCAAGTTGGAGGTCTTCCTCTATGGTTTCAATTCCAAACTTGTCGCCCTACATTGCATAAGGGTATGTTTTTTTAATGTTTTTGGATGCAATTACCTTAAAGTTGTAAGGTGATACAAATAATATTCTTAAGATGTTTGGGTACTTACGATTCGTGACTGTAACCTCAAGTAGCCGCCCTAGCCTAGCTTGTGTTGTCCATGTTTGTAAATCCTTTCTTTGGTTTCCTTCGAAGTGTCAGGCAACCTATGATCAAAATTTTCAAGTATGTTATATATAACCACACTTTTATTTAGATCTAAAGAAAAATAAAGCTGGTATTGAATTCAAAAAATTGTAATTTACCTTGGTGTACCAGTTATTTGTTCTCCTAATTTTTTCAAAATATTCTCTTTTGCATCATCAATGATCACCTTCCACTCCCTCTCTGGAATTGAGGGAGGACACTCATACCTAGGATTTCCTACCAAGGTTCATCTATAAACATCCCACATACATTTTAAATATTCACCCACTGTAGAGGTGACCACTTTTTTATTGAACGTGTCTACTCCAAAGAGGCCTTCAAGATAATCCATAAGTTCCTTTTTGAGGTTGGAATTCTAGAAATTCCACCTCATGCATAAGGTTTCCCCAAAAATCAACAAGGTATTTCTCTCTAGGTGCCTATAAAAAAGGTCGTTTCCTACACACAAAAAGATATGATCATTAATTTAAAATTAATAATCTACATGATGTTTGTATGAGGACAACATTAAACAATTAAAATATGAATTAAAACTACCTAGGAGTCTTGATTGTTTTAATGGAAGTCCATTATCGTCGACCAAAAATGTGCACGGAAGGGTCCCCATGCTTGTCACACGTCTAGCTCCAGGAAATGCAACCATCTCAACTACATCACTATGATCCTCATCTCTACCACCATCTCTAGACTATGATCGAGGTGTGGATGTCTGGCGGTGCGTGTCATGGATCCTATATAAATTAGGTGTGGAAGATGGAGAAGTAAATAATGTTCTAGCAGTTGTATGACCGCCTACATCATAAATCTATAGCATCTTTGTAGCATCACTACTACCAATATCAGGCTGAATAGGATCCAAAAATGACTTACAAAAAAGAAAAAGAAAAAATCGTGAGATAATGTAAAAGTTAAAGAACAAAGTATCATAATTTAACATATGAGTACATTAAAAAAAAACACTTTAAATTATGGTTATTACCTTATATCTGTTAAGTTGTGAGATAAGGAGCTTGATCTTTGCTTTGACGTTGGGAGTTTGATCTGGATGATCTAAGAAGCTACAAAGTTCCTTGTTAGCTTTAATGATCTTTTTTTTTATTAATACCATCGAATCAGCACATGAATAAAACCCCTCCTCATCGGTGGAATCTTGATCAACATGGCCTGTGGACTAGATATAATTTCAACAAAAACAATGTTATTTCAATAAAATTATATAAGCAAATAATAAAAACAACGTAAAATGAAAGTGGAAATTGATAATCATTTACATGTTCTGCATCTGGCCCTTTTCCATGATCATCCTACCACATTATAATGTAATTATAACCCCCAAATATTTAAAAAACTGTTAATGATAACAAAAAAACAATGTTAAAGACAATATTTACAACACTGTTAAAGATAATAAAAATATATATTGCAATAGGTAGAGGTTTCTTAAAGAGGTGTTGCATAAGAACCTGCACACTATTAGTCAATGTTTCTATTCGATTCAAATGGTAATCCACTAATAACTCTTCCCTAGGAGCTATCTTTTTTATTGCGCATAGAACTACCTGATTCTCTTTACATCCCTCATATATTCAATTTGGTTGTTTGTTTGTTGTCCCAGGTCGTGTATTGTTTATAAACCCTGTGATATTGTCAGAAGATTTAGGCATGTTATCACTGATTTCTAGGGATAACTAGGATATCATGTCTCGAGGCCCACAGGTCCTAGACAAGGAGTACCGAGAGCAGGATTGACCTGAGCATGGCCCTGGAGGGCCCATCCTTCTCTTCTTTCATCAGAATCATCTTGTCAGCAGCAACAACATCCATCACCATCGGCCTGGTCTTGTATCGGAGAAGGCTCTTGCTCCATGAGGTAATTGGTCCAGGTATCATGGTATGTGTCACTTTTTTATCATTATAACCTTTATATATATGCATCTTACTCCTTTTATCTCTAACAACTGCTTGGATCTTACATCAACCCACTTGACCATGATTGGAGGGATTGACAGGGTGTCCTAGCAAGCCTATACCCATAGGTTCTGGTTTACCACTAGGGGGATTTCTAAAGAGCCATTGTTTGCTCCCATCATATCATAACTTTTTCATCTTATCTCCTGCTCATCTATCCCATTCCCCTAGTTCGGGCATTAGGATGATCTGTTTGTGGGGTTGCACCTTATCTTGTGGGAAGAAGGGGCTAAAGGCCCAGAAGGTAAAAGCAGCTGGTAAAAGATAAAAGCCTAAAAAATGAAACCTCGAGATGCCTCGCGCAGGGATCCCCGAGAAGGCAGTAAAAATCCTCTCAGCAAGAAACAAGAGGGACCTGAAGAAAAATAACAAAACAAGACCTATCCAAGAGGATAGGGGGTCTCATCATGAGCTAGCCTATTATGTTCATGGGTACCTAATACCATGACATTGCCACTATCTGGTTACCATGCCAAGGCCGTGACCTTTGGTTTCATGGCCAAGGGGAAGGGGGTCTCATCACGAGTCAGCCTTATCATATCTGTGAAAGTGCTTGTGGGTAACACTTTCATCTCTAGTCACCACGCCAAGGTAGTGTCCTCTAGTTATCCCTTGAAATAAAAATAAAACGAAAGTAAAGAAAAGAAAATAATAAAGGCAAGAAAGGGCTTGGAAAAAATTGCTTCCACGACAGCTACAACTCGCCTTCTACAAAGGCACCCACAGGTAATATCATGCATCCTTGGATCTCACTCTACTCGTATGTTTGGACATCCCTTATCCGCACCACCTCATTTTACATGGCTTGGATGAAACCCCTTGGAGACTTTCCTTTCTTTGTGGATACTATCCCAATAGGGTGTCTTGTCCTTTTCTTCAACCTTGTATTGTAGGTCTTTGTAATTTCTTTGAGCTATTGGATGATATATCAGGGTTTTTATGCATATGTTAGATAATATTAATGATGAAACATGATTAACATTGCGATGATCCCTGTGACCAATGAGCACATGGAGGGCGAATTTTTTGATGTGCATGACCATGCCCGATGGAAAGGTACCATTTGGACTAGTACACATGGGGAGATGATTAGTTTGGACCTCCATGGGGCTAAATATCCCATCAGATGGTTGTTGAAACCCCGTCAGAGGAGCAGAGACAGGACAGTGCTTGATTGAGATTTTTCACCTGAGAAGAAGAAGGACATTCCACCAGAGGCACTTTGGTTGAGCTAGGCTTAAGGGGATTGACCCACTTGCAGTGGAACATTGGCCCCAGATGACCCAGTACATCACCAGGAGGCTTGTGACATCATCATGAGCATGTGGCAGATGGACAAGGTTGTTGGCACATGTGGAAGTTTGGAAGATCCCAAGGAAGGCTAACATTTGGCTTTTGGATGTTGCACTGGCCCCAAAAAGGCCTAACATCTCCCTCAGGAGGGCTTGATGTCTCACTTTTTGCTCATTTAGGATTTTAAAAGAACATTTAATGTAGAAACAATATTATTTTGGTTTAAATCCCTGTCGAATAATTTTTATGACCTAAATTTAATTAAAGGTCATGATACAGTTTATATTGAGGAGTTTTATCCTCATTTTGACATAACTCACAACTCACTCTCCTAGTGAGATCTGATTTTTTGCGCCCTTGTTGGGTATTTCATCCTTTTGAGTGAGGCGCACTTGTTGAAAGAAGGATTTTCTTGGAATTTTTGGCATTTCTCTTGAAGGAAGGTTTACAACTAGGGTTTGCAATGCTATTTCATCATGATATGTAAGTGTTTTTTCTACAAAACTTCTTAATTGAATGGTTGTAGTCTTATATTCTTGCATTTATTATAATTTTGCTGATTTTAAAACCCTAGGGGACAAACACATAAGTAGGTCATTGTCTCATGTCCCCTAAAAGAGAAATTCTCGGCCATTGAAGAAGGAAGGAAGAGCCTAGCCATTGCTACACTCTTGTTACTTCTTCCCCTATGCTAATCGTACCTTTTAAAGGTCAAGAAGGAGGAGACATCCCAAGCCTAGGTTATATACATCTAGGGTCATCCTTCTTCTAGGGTTTGGTGATAGGGCCTTACCTTTGCAAAACTCTCCCTCACATCACTCTATTTTCTTGATGCTAGCCATTTTGCCAAGATAAACCTAAGGAAGGAGGAACGAGCATGAGGCCTTGCTTAAGCAACACCGAAGAGAGCCTCTTTCCCCTAAGGTTTTGATTATGGGACCCTGCCATTGCATCACTTCAGAACCCTTCCCTCTAGTCCTTAGCCTTTGCCCTTCAACCTTGCGTCCTCTCTTGAATTGCCTCCATTTACCCTTAGGCATTGATCTTAGGTCTCCAACGTTGAATTGATAGTGGTCAAACAAACTCTTAAAACTCTTATAATTTGAAACCCTAACTAACTACTAACCCTAATAAGGCTGACGTCATTCTTGGTTATTCCATCTTTACACAGCATTTCATCTTTATATGAAATTAGATGGTGTTTTGAAGCATTTATTGAGTAAGGGATTGATTAGATACACTGTTCACTGCATCATCTCAATATTTATTGATGAATTGATATTGTTCCATTGCTATTATTGATAAAAAATTGATCTCGTCAATATCTATTGTCATAATTGCTAATATATTGATATCACATAGTTGTATGAAGTACTAACCCATTGAATCATAGCCTGCATGTATTGTTTTGTTGTTGCTTTGTTCCGGGCATGTGTTCTCATTTGGGCCTACACTTCATTATTGGTTGTTTAGCCAGACTATCTACTCTTGGTGGTTACCTGTGAGGAGGGAATTTTGCTTTGACCTTTATACTTTAGCCTCTTCAAAACCCCAGGTTGTCGAGGACGTCTCCCATGGGCCTAGCCTCCCTAAAGAGAAAGAACCTCCCCATTGAGGTGACATTGGGTGGGGTAGGTTCCTGTTACGCCAGTTTGGCCTCTATATTCTAGCCTTTTGACCTAGCTACAAACTGTGTGATAACATTTTGGTGGCATTATCGGGGAACACTGATTCAATTCTCCTCAGACGACAAATCTTTTCGGTAAGCCTTGCCTCTGAGACCTTTTCTTACAAGCTTACCTGGTGACTCCACTAGGGTGTTGTTCCTCTTTTCTTTGGTAATTTCAAGTAAACTATCTGGTGACTTCACAAACTAAAAGGAGATTCAACAATCCTCCTTTGTCTTTCAGAAGGAAGCCTCCCTTAAAATCTCATGTTGTCAAATCACTTTTCAGGAAGAGCCTTCCTTTAAGAATCATGTCTACCCCTCAAACTGCTACAATGAACCTAGCCAACAATCAAAGACAATGGTCATCTACCCCTTTCAGGCCATTAGACATGTCAGCCATACCAGGCTACCCTAGGAAAATGCTACCCAAGTATGAGAAGTGGTTGCCTAAATTCACCGGTACTGATGCCATCAGTGCTGAAGAGAATATGAGTAACTTTTGGGCATTCCTTCAGCTTCACCCCATCAGTGATGATGTTGAATATTTGGTCATGAATTTGTTCTCCGCTACTCTCTATGATGCCTCAAGGTGTTGGTACCTAAGCCTTCCCAACGGAAGCATCAAAACCATGGATAGACTTGAAGAGGCCTTTCACAAAAGATGGAGTATCAAAGAAGACCCTAATATGCTTCTCACTCGACTAAATATCCTTGCTAAGTATGAAAATGAGTCCATTCGGGAGTTTCACACCATATTCAAAACATTACTACAAAGAATTCCCGCAAGCCATCACCCGAAAGATGACTACCTTGTCCATATTTACACCAGATCTTTCAATGGCCAACTAGGGTATCTTCTTAGAGACAAAAACCCCCATTCCATTCAAGAATCCCAAGAGCTTGCCACCAAGATAGAAGGAAACCTCCTTTCATCTAAAATTGAGCCTTTTGCTAACCCAAGGGGGCGAATAGACACCAGGCAGAAAATAGTACACAATGTTGAGCCTACTTTAGATCTATGTACCAGTATCAGTAAGATACAAGCCTCCATGGATGGCATCATAAAGAATCAAGAAGAAATGATGAGCCATATTTTCAGACTTGAAAAATCCCATATCCAAGCACCCAGGGCCCTGTATAAAGGACAATTCCAGAAAGGGAACCAATTTTACAAGCTAAAGAATGAGAATGAAGTTCCAAATACCTTGGCCCCTACAAACATTGTTGATGAAAATCCCTGGTGCCTGGAATGCAGTGAATCACATTGGGAGCATGAATGTCCTTATAATGCTGGCCATCAGCAAGTCAACAATATGGATTATTTCATGGAGCTTCCTTAGATAAATATCACAGATATAGAACATCAAGAAGCCATGAGGGAAGAAACCAGAGCAGCAAGGATGGCGGTAATAAAAAACCTGGATCAGGAATCACGAGAAAATATAAAGAAACAAGAAGTTCAAGTATACAGAAGGAAGAACTCAAAACAACCTACTGTTGATCAGGCAAAGCCCTCGCCCTTGGAGATACTTCTTCCCAAGACTTCCAAGGCTAGTAAGGTTGACCTAAATTTTGACTTCGAAGGGGTGTTATCAAAGATGCATGTGAATGTTCCCCTGAGAGAAGCAATCAAGATCCCATCCATCAAGGAATACTTTGATACTTTCTTTTCAGGATTAGATGAACCTATGGATCCCCCTATTATGTTACAAGATGATCATTTCAGGGTCCAATATGGTGAAAACCCTCCTTTCTTCATGACTTTGGCAATGAAAAACAAAAATCTCAACAATTGCATGCTAGATACAGGTGTTGGTGCCAACATGATGTCTCTTAAAGTCATGCAACAAGTGGGTTTGAAGGTCACTAGGCCTTACAGGAATGTGTGTGGTTTCGAATCTAAAGCAATACCCACACATGGGGTGGTTGAAAATGTTGAAGTACACCTAAAGGAGTATCTAGAGAAGACATTCCACATTGACATTGTGGTGGTTGATGTTCCAGACATGTGGGGAATGTTATTATCTAGGAAGTTTGGTGCAATGAGAGGCAGTTCCCTTGAGATGGACCTCAACTTTTTGTGATTACATTTGAAAGATGGAACGATGGGACATCTACTCAATGAGCCAATAATTGGGGACCATGTGCGGGATATTTTTCATCCCACCAATAATGACAAAACACAAAATGATATGATACAAACTCTTCAGAAATATTCTCCAGAAGACATGCCCTTTGCAACAGAAGAAGACTTTAATCAGATTGAATGGCCCAAGAAAGAAGAATACCAACAACTCCTAGATGAATTCTGTAACATCCCGCTCTGGCGCACTGAGGACACTTATTCTTTGAGGACACTTGCTCGCAAGTGATCTGGACCCTTTTTGATGTTGGACCTTATATATTTGATTATGATTTGATTGACAGATGATATGATGTGTTACTATTTGTG